>JANSVA010000003.1:15699078-15718388 GCA_025504915.1 Erythroxylum reticulatum
AAGAAGAAGAAGAAGAAGAAGAAGAAGAAGAAGAAGAAGAAGAAGAAGAAGAAGAAGAAGAAGAAGAAGAACAACAACAACAACAACAACAAGAATAATAATAATAATAATAATAATAATCATCATCATCATCATAAGTTTAATAATATAATTAATAATAAAAATTGCTTCTATGGGGGGAGGGGTATTTCTAGAAGTTACTTATGTATTTTGTTTCGGAGACGGGGATAAGAAATTTTGTACCACAGTCTCGGAAGGAACAAAATTTTTTGTCCCTGTGCTCTAAAGTAGGGACAAAAATTGGTGGGGACAGCAAGCAAACATTACGAAGCATAGGACTTTTGTGTCCCTGTCATCTATCTCCACCCATGTGGACATGAACCAAACGTTACGTTAGAGATATAGATGAAGGCATCAACAGTTGTGCAGAAGTTAGTAATTTTCTAAACGTTGATGCTATGAAGTTTTTTATGTTGGTAGAGGAAGGAAAATATGATTTATATCCTAGTTGTAAAAATTTTTCTGAGTTTTCCTTCACCATTTAACTATATATTTTTAAGTTTACCCATAGAAATAGTACTACAGCTTATACTAATCTTATGGGGATAATTAAAGAGGCATTTCCTAATATAAAGGTTCCTTAATCTTCTAATGTAACAAAGAAACTTGTGAAGGATTTAGAACTTCACTATAAAAAGTCACATTGATTTCCGAATAATTGTATTCTGTTTTAGGGGAATGATGAGAAAGTAATCAATTGTGAAGTATGTGGTTTATGTTGGTGGAAAAGTTATAGGATTGAAAATAGTAGAGATCACTGTATAACCTCAAATATAAGGCAAATTCTAGCAAAGGTGTTTAGATATCTTCTATTAAAATCAAGGTTGCAAAATCTTTACATGTTTCTAGAATTAGCTACATTTATGAAATGACATGATAAGGGGAATTCTACATATGGTAATTTAAGGCGTTCTAGTACTGGCCAAGCTTGGAAAGACTTCAACCAATTATATTCTAATTTTTCTTGAGATCCTCGTTATGTCATATTAGATCTATATTTTTTAAATTGCCTTACTAGAACCATAGTGGCCGCCAATATAATCTTGATGTAATCCATATCGAGAAAAAAGTGATAATGTGATAATGTTCTTAGAACTTTATGGGAGATATTGGGCAAGTCAAAAGATCATCTTAATCCATAGTTTGATTTAAAATAAATGGGGACTATAAAAGATTTGTAGTCAATCAGAGTATATGACTGTTATGTGTCACTAATTTGGACTTGCTTTTATTTGATCCCAGAAGAGAAAGAAAACTTCTATTTTGTTTAGAAGAATGTGAAACTACTGCAAAGTTGTGCATAAAATATTACACGATATTTTGATTTTATTAAGAGAAAAATATTATGGTACAAAAGTCATGATGCTCATATAATACAACACTTACACTAATTTACTGTTAAGAAAACAATATCAAGAAAATTTGTTGTTCTTTTTTAATAGGATGGGTTCTTTTTTCAAAAGGGTATATAGTAAAGTCTTCAAGCCATGGGATCTTCTGTAAAAGAAAATTTGTGAAAGTTTTATGCCAACTTGAAACAATATTTCTACCTCTTTTTTTTTTTTTACATCAGGTCCATTTGCCTATTCATTTACCAAAACAAATCAAATATTTTAGACTAGTGCATTATTACTCTATGTATTTTATTAAGAGGCATTTGGGTAGGTTAAAAAGATTTATTCATAATAAAAGCTAGCCAAAAGGGTCTATAGCTAAAAGATACTTAGCCAAAGAGTATGCAAATTTTCACCATATTTATATGCATCATAAGGTAAGAAAAAATATAATAGGTATATGGAAGTTGATGACAATACAAATCTTGTTGAAGTATCATCTTCATTCTTTCCAAAATTTAGATATCACGTTGGAGGGAAAGGGCAAAAGAAAGGAAAAAAAGTCAATTTAGACTTAAATACATTACATTAAGCTCATTAATATATTATATTTAATTCAAATGACAAAGAAGTTGAGAAGTACGTTAGGTAAGGTACAACTATTTTGTTTATCCATATTAAGATCAAATTTTTATTCTCATCATAATAATTAACACATATCATTCTTTGTAAGGAGCATCACAATTTGAAATAGAAAATTGATAAAAGAAGTTAATAGGCAAGGGCACAATATCATTTCAAAGAATTTTCCCTTTGGTTTTAGAATAAGAAGATATCTTGTAATAACTCATTAAATCATATTTGTTGGTTGTCCAGAGGCCTCAATCGTGTGGCAAAGAAGCATTCTGGTTATGTTATTAATGGATACAACTTTCTGACTAAGAAATAGGATGTAAGATGTAAGAGTCAAAATTATGGGGTTTTTTTAACAACATTAACTCCAAGTTTTGCAAGTTATAGAGACCAAAATCCAACACTTAGAAATGTGAATTACTATGGTACAATAGAATAGATTATTAAAGTTGATAACTAGGGATAGTTCACTGTAGCGTTGTTTAAGTATTTTTGGTATCAAGAGGAGAAAGATGATTGTAAGTTTAATTGAGTAAACTTTAAAAAGTTGTTTTTATATAGAGGATCCTTTTGTATTGGCCAACTAAGTACATCAACTGTTTTATGTAGTTGATTGTCTTAAGGAAGATTGTCATTATGTAGATAAGAAAGTAGCTAGGTATTCATTTGATGTATCTTTGGATGACAATGAAAATGTTGAAGAAACATATTAGGGAAAACTAAATGACTATGTCAATGATTTCTTTAAAAATGATAGTGATGTGGATCCTAATTGGTCTAAAGAGGATTTAGCTATAGACACAATTAACATACCTCGAAATATCTTAAATATCGAAATAGAAAATGATGATGATGAAGAAGATTCAGAACCTGATGACACTGGTTGGTATTAGATGAATATTGATCAATAATTTGTTATAGAAAGTCTTTAGCAAATTTTCTTTTTTACTAAAAATTTTAATTTTCCTTACTATATGTTTTAATAAACTTTATTAATCTAACAATTGTTTATTTTTGTAGGTCTTTATAATGAAAAAAGGGAAGAATCAAACATATGCAACCAAGTTAATTACAATAAGGCCTATGACAAACTTTTTAAGAAAGCAGTAGAAGAAGACTTGTGCCTATGAACTAAGAGATTTACTTGATAAAATGGCAAGAGTTACTAACTAAAATTATAAAACAATAATTATAACCACATGAAAATGTAGTAGAAGGCCAAGCTTCTAATATTCCCACAAAAGTGATTGCAATACAAGAAAATGGAAATGATATAAACATAGATGTGACAAAAATTGCTACTGCTCAATGCAAAGGTAATCATATAGTATATTATCATTTAAATGATTTTCCTAATTTGTACTAACTTGAATAATTGTTTTGAATATATAATTTGTAAAGAAGTGAGAGGTCCAACATTGCTAAAGGAGGTTAATGCAAGACTTGTGGAAAATACTTAAAGAAAAAAGATTTATGGAATAATGCAAACTAATTGTATTTAATGCTCTTAATTAGGTAGTTGGTCCTAATGAGAAGACATTAATTGAATTCCCACTTTTCTTACGTATTGTGGCTTGTAAACAAAATCTTGCACTTGTAAATCATGTCAATTGGTGTAAGTTTCTTAAATAACCTATTTAGGAATATGTAAATGTAAGAAATCATTATATTAATACTCCTTTCTATTTGATTTATGATATTTAAATGAACATTTATTTCATTACAAAAGAGGTACATTATACCAATAGAAGGTAAATAATGGACTTCAAAGACTATTGGAAATGCATGGAGAAGTTACAAGTCTAGAATAAAGCAAAAGCAATTTAAACAATATGTGACAATTGCAGAAGAATGGTCAATCATCCCAACTATATAAGAAAAGAAGTTTTTGAGGAGCTCATTTCTCATTGGAACCACCCAAAAGTAAAGATATGACATTCGTCAGTACTTTTTACAAATTAGTTTCATGACATCTAATTAATATAACGTTTCAATAAATAGAAAATTGTTGAAATAATTATTCATATAAGAAAACAACGAATTGAAATGGACACAGCTGGTCCTAAGAGTTTTACAAGTATTTATGCTAAATTGGTAAGTTCTTTAATGAGTTATAATCTAGCAACTTATTTTAAAATTCTAATTAACAATTGTTTCTATGGATAGAAAAATAAAAGAGAGGATAAAATTCAACTCTCTAGTATGAAAAAGTATCTTCCAACTTATATAAAAAATCTTGTAGAAGTGTATAAGTAAGCAACTGTAGATATAAGAGAGAAAATTGTGAGTAGTGTTTGTAACAATTTTTTATATTATTGCTATTTTCATTGAGATACCCATATTTGTTGCTCATTGTATGTGTTTTTGATGTTATTGTGTTTTGTGCTATTCATATCACTTATATTTCATTTCATTTATTTTTTATTATTAATATGTTCTTCTTATCAAAATGATTTATTTCTAGAATAATTGTAATTCTAGTAGGTTTCTTTAATATTATATATGATGCTTGCATTTATTAGTACGATTGCAAATATCTTTGTTTCTTGTTTGAAATGTGGGAATTATCATTATGCTTTGTAACCCCCATAAACTGGAAATTACATTAGATGGGGTCAATTTGATTAAATAAGTAACTCAAAACTTTTCTTTTATATACTCACATTGAGGAATTGCAAAAAGAAAACGATAGTCAAAAGCTTGATGAATTTGTGGTTAATATGGGAGTGATAAGGCTTAGATGTTATAAACTATTTATAAGGGGTGTGAAATTATCTAGCGTGAAAGGAAATAATATGGTGAGTGAAGCTTTGTATAAAGTTCCTAATGAGTGTCTATAGTTCATTAAGATTGTATTAGAAGAAGTGATGAACTAGAAAGTAGAAGTTTAAAAGGACTAAATAAGTAAGGAATTAGAACAAGAGAAAGTTGGACTCTTGGAAATCAAAAGACAACTAGAATGCGATAAATTAAATAGAGAAGAAATGATCGACAAATGTTCTCTCTCATTTAATCTCAATTTAGGCAAGCTAACACTACTAAAATAGACACGCCTTTTAAATTTATTACACCTGGTCAATCAAAAAGGGAATATTCTATTATTTTAAATTGTATATATCAACCCAAAGAATATTAGGTAAAAAAGTTCCTTAGTTCACTGTTGTTATACATCATTTTGTTGTCTTTTCTATTAAGGTTAGTTGCTTACTTTCTAATTTTCAAATCTAATGAACCTAATACGGACTAAAATGTTCATGAATTTTGAATTTGTCTATAAAAGGAGCTAAATCATTTTGTTATTAAGGTTTGAACTACATTAATTTTCTTAATTAATTGTAAGTCTTAATAAAGTAATTAGAGTTTTGGTTTTTAGATATATCAAAATGTTTATGAGGATATTAGATTTAGAATAATTCTAATTTACTTATTTTTTTGTAAGATGGTGATGATTAGGATTGGATAAGGAAGTACACAGTGAAGGATCTTAGAGTGCTTGTACATATTGTTTTTGATTTTTTTTGGTTAATAGAATTATATTTTATATGGACTAGAGGAAGATAATATAGGTGCATATTTTATCTATTTATTTTTGGTTATTGTAGTTTCGATATGTTATAGTTTGAATTTCACAAGTCCATATAGACTATATGATAGAATATATAAATGCATTTTTTTGGCTATTGACATTTCGAAGTACACATTTAAGGAAATACATTAATGTATGTATGGCAACTTTTAACACTATGGGTTATTATCTCGATAAACATTAATATATGGATGGATATTGTGCACTCAATGAAAAGAGTCTACTTTTGCATTAACATGTTATTACTAACGAAAGAATAAACTATTGCTTTTGTTGTTAGATATTATTGATTGAAAAATACTTTAATACCTTTTAAAAACTTGAAATGGTGCTATATTTATTCAATATTATTGTTGTAGTTTGTAATTATTCTGTTGCTTTAGTTAAATCTTGAAGCAACATTACACATTTTGTTACATAATCAAGAAATTTTGTTACCTTGTACTTATAGCAATGCTGTTTTATTTAACAATATAAATAATGTTGCGTTAATGAAAAGGCAACAATAATTACACTTTTACTACACTTTTCTCTGTTACTTAATGTGTGTGTGTTTTTTTTAGTAACTTGAACCTAATTAATCATTCTATATGAACTTATTCTATGTTTTCATTCAATGCAGATTTGATTTACATTCCAGTGGAATTTAGGTAGTGAGGGACATTTCCTATCCCAAAATTTTTCTTTAAAAATGCCAAGATGTAGTGCGATTTTCTGCATAAGTTTGTTATGGAAAGTCTCTTTGTTCTTCTCTATATCCTGGAAAATTATCTTATTGCTTTCATCCTAAATAGTTGTCACAATGAATGATAATACTACACAAAAGCACCACCTCTTAGTATTGCTTTTATGCCTAACATTAACACCATTCTATAATTCTATTCCATCTATTTGGAGCATTGGAGACATGTCACAAATTAAGGAGGGAATTCTAGCTATCTTTGGTGAATTCACACTAGAAGAAGAGATGTTGCATGTTTATTTCAAATTTCTTACATAAAGTGCACCAATTGAGGATTTACAAGTATTTGGAGATTCTGTTAATTAATGGAAGTTTGCATTTCATAGCCAGCTATAGGATTGTGGGTGCTTGAGGGTTGAGATGCTTGGACCATACTACATTGATCTAGGGGATAAGATCTAAACTACCTTTTAAGAATCTTCTGCATAAGAGATTTTTAAAGTTTCTTGAGCTAAAATTTTTTAGATTATACTATCATCATCATTATCAAGATGAGTATGAACAATGTCCCTTTTATGTGTTATGGAATGAGATAATTATCAAATAGCTACCTGTTAAAGAGAGTTGTAGCAATTGTATTATCATTGTATATCGTAGGCCTTAGTATATGCATAAAGGGGTAGTTCTATAGTGGTCTAATTGATAGCCAGTTGTCATGCCAAAAACTGGTCTTGTTTCCATTTTCAATCAAATTGATAAATTCTAACCTAAATTTCTCCCTAGTTTGTAGTATGTTCTTCATAATTTAGGAGACTCTAGAAGAGGGATTGTAATTCCAAATATTGTTGCTTCCAATACCTATTTATCCATTTGGACTACAAGGATTATATATCTTTGCATAATCTTAAAAGTCTCTTAATCATCATGATTGTATTCAGAGTTTTAAGAGAAGTGATATTGAGGCCCTTCATTCTTTGAGATGCAAATATTAGCCTATTTGACTCTAGCTTTGCCTATGAAGGTGTTAGATCCAGTCCATTGGAAATTTTTGAAAATTCTGTCAATATGCCTAATCATAACAGCTTGTAAGAACATATGAGTAGCCCAAACAAGTTTAAGGAAGTGAGGACAGAGGAAATCAGCTGCACTCTGCTAGTTATTGGCATATTTTTACTCATCCAATTGGATTTTTTTAGTTAAACTTGTCAATAAGAGAGACATACTCTTTGCAAGCCAATCTGTTATTAGAATAGGGACCCCATGAAAGATCATAGGTAAGTGCATCAAATTGAAATCAATGATAGATTTGATATTGTGCTTTAGGTGATTGGCACTCCTTGAGAGAAAAATGTCTCTTTTAGAACAATTAACATCCAGCCCTGCATATCTGTTGAAGATTTGAAGAGCACACATTAGGGATTTGATGGAGATTGGATAAGCATTTGATAACAAGATTAAGTCATCAGCAAAAAAGAGATTTGACAACTTTATCTTCTTGCACTTTTAATGGTATTTGAACAATTTAGTCATTTCAATAACTCTTTTCAATAATCTATTAAAGACCTTTATGGCCAGAGCAAATGATTAAGGTGAAATTGGATCACCTTATCGAATTCCCTTTAAGCTTTTAATGGTCTTGGTAGGCTAACCATTAATTAAGAAGTTGAAAGTAAGGGTGGAAATGCATTAATTAACCCTTGGGAGAGAGTAATGTGTCTTTTTTTAATTTAGAACGAAGTAACTGATTTCTTAAAAACTCAAGAATTTTATCAATCACCATCAACTTTGTTACATTCCAATTTTTGATAAAAAAAGTTACCATTAAAACCATTAAGTCCTGAGACCTTATGAGGATTCAAGGACTCTAGGGATTTCTCACTTTCTAGTATAGTAACAAACCTACATAGATTCTCTAGCTCCTATAAGGTTAAACACTCTTTTATAACTTCCTTTAGAATGGGGGCATTCATCAGTTTGTAGAAGAAGTCAAAAGCTCCATCATGTAATAATTGTTGATCGTTCAACCTTTGATCACCATTTCCCAGGTAGATTATCCTATTCCTACATTTCCCACTAAGAATTGCTTCATAGAAGTAGGAGAATTTTCTATCCCTCTCTTTAAGCCATCATATGTGAGATCTCTGCCTTATTAGAGAATAATCATAGGTAACAACTTTAGCTAGATTCCTTATGACTATTTTCTCTATATCTTGAAGAGATGAAAAAGTAGGATTGGTGTAAAGCTCATATTGAATCTCTTCAAGCTTGTTTTCGGTTGTGCTTAGTAAATGGTGAGTATTCCTTACATTAAAACAGAACAAACTCTTTATTTCCTATTTAATCAACCTGATCTTCCTTGCATATATAAATTTTTTGGATCCTCTAATTTTAGGCATCATCTTATTCCAGAATGATTCCTGGAAACCTTCTATATCAATCAAAAAGTTATTGAACCTAAAAGGCACTCTTGGACAATCAAAAGTTGTTTTAGTGATAGTCTTGGAGTGATCAGATAACTTATCGTTCTCAAACAATATATAGCTAGATGTAAATGATTGAAGCCAAAGTTAGTTCCCCAAACTTCTATCAAGTTTCTTTCAAATAAAAGACCCATCAGTTTGGTTGATTTATAGGTGAAAAATCACCCACTAGAGGGAATATCCATGATTTGGATGTCTTAAATGCATTTTTTAAGGTCAAGGCATGTAGTGCCTATTGATTTTTTCCCTTCAGCTTCGATCATATAGATGATTGAATTGAAATCCCTAACAATCAACCATGGTGTGCTAATGTTTTTTGCAACCTCTTTAAGAGTTGTCCACAATTTGATAGGAAGTGTTCAAAGCATAGATAAAGGAAATATGAACAACTAAGTTAGTTACCTTATTCTTCACCCTCATATTCATAATCTAATTAGAGGCAAGTTCTACATAAACTTGCACTATAGAGCTATCATAACATACTATGATTCTACCATTGGAATGTTATGAGTGATTGGTAGTCCATTGCCAATTACCAGGGAGTAGCTTAGAGATATTGCAATTCTTTTGTTTCATCCTTGTTTCCAAAATATCAGCAATGGCTGCTTTATTATCTAAGATTTAATCCTTTACCAAAAGCTTCTTATGGGGGGCTTTGGCCCCTCTAACATTCTAGGTTAGGATTATCATTTATGAGGACCCCCCTATAAAGGGATTTTTTCTTCCTGTTGGATCTTCTCTTACTCACAGGTTTAAAGTCAGTTTAGGAATTCATCAATGCAAGTAGTTATGTCAGTAGATCATTTTGTCTTTCTAATTAAACTTGATTTTTCTTTTTTTTCAAAGATGGAAGTTAATAAATTAACCTAGAAAGGAAGTTTAAGAGTATAGAAAAACAGATAATTATAGTAGCTTATACAAGATCAAAGTTTAATTCTAACTCTCAAATACTAAACTTATTAATAGTAACTTGATGTAGATAGGTAATGGAATTTGAACCTAATTACTCATTATGTCTAGTCTTATATTTTCATTCAATACAAATTTATTTGGTTTATGTTCAAGTGGCATTTAGGTAGTGAGGGACATTTCAATTGGTGGCTATCTGTGTGCTCATATTTGTATGAATTTAATTACAATAATGATCTCTCTAATCCAACTAAATGCATTCGGGCACAAATTTTGAATATTCTAGCTTTCTTTTTTGGAATATCCTTAGATTCCTCTCGCTCTATATTGTATATGTTTCACAAGTCAAAGCTATTTTTGATACTATTAAATCACCTTTATGCATTTATTTTACCTGCTCAACCCATTCCATAAACTTTGACCAAATTTTCTCTAAGCATTGTATTTTATAAAGAATCAGAGCTTGGATCTATAACATATTTGAGAAGAAACAATTGAATAAGTTATGTTTTAATTTTTTAGGAACATGATTACAAAGCTTACAGATGATGTTCATAGGGATTTTACCCTTAACTTTGTCTAAAGTTTTGAGCCTGTACTTTATTTCTAACCAAAATGTAAAGGAAGCTTTAGGGAAATCTTTACTTAACCATATCAACTATCTTCAAAGGACTTTATAAACTAATGCCTTAAATATCTGCAATTAAGATTTGTTCTTAAAGCTTTTGGAATTATACCTCTTCCAAGTTATATTGTCTTCAATTTCTTGTTTTGTTTGTAATAAGGGGGAGAGAGATCACGATTGGGTTAAAAGTTCTATTTCTCCAATGCCATTCTTCACTAGAGATGGTCAATTCCAATTTTGCTTTCAAGGAAATGAAGAGCTTGACACTTTTAAACCAAAAAATATAATGAACCCGACCTGGTTCATTTCAATTATCAAACTAAAACTATGCTCTTTTTTTCATTCGTAATGATAAATTTCATTTCTCGTCCCATGTTGTTTCTTAATTTTAGCATTTAATTGAGAGTCTAAGAATTATTTTTCTTAGCTTTGATTCCACAAAATCTAGATATAGGTACATATCCATTTTATCCAAATTGATTCTTAGTCAATAAAGAGCTCATATGTCTTATTAGAAATTAACATTTTGTTGGTGTTCCTTATCAGGTTTATCTCTAAACCAACCATATTTTTTGGACAACACATCTCAACCTATTTTATTTTAGCCCCTAAAGAGTTATCTAACTTGCCAAACTATAAGAAATTCTTCATAATCCTTTCTACATCTTTGATAAGATCTTAGGGCATGTATAAATGGAAAATTTAGTAAATATGGAGATTGTTAAGAATGAACGTGATTAGTTGGAGCCTACCAACATAAGATGAAAGTTATTATTCTAATTTTCTATTCTTTTATGATTGAATTGAATAATAGTTGGTAGTGCTTATTGAAAATTCTCTCATATTAAATTGAAATTCCTAGGTATTTGAATGGAAGTTCCTAATACTTGAGGCCAGAGATCTTCAAGAGGCTTCTTGCTAAGTCTAAGAAACCAATAGAGATACAAATACCTCTTTTTCATAGGTTTATAGAGAGACCAAAAATCTCATTAAAGAACTTTAATGATTCCATTAGCATTTTCACTGAGCCTGAATCATCACCACTTAACAATAATAGGTCATCTGAAAATGAGAGTTGTATAACTTTAACTTTTCGTATTTTTATGACATTTAAAGCCTTTACTCTACTCTATTTTAAATATAATTATTCTAATTGGCTCCTTAGTACAAATTATGAATAAACAAAGAGAAAGTGTGTCTCTTTAGTTAACCTTTTGGTTTCATTAAGAGTGAAAGTGGATTATTCTTTTGTTTGAACCTATAACAAATTAATTTATTAATATCACCAAATATAAAACTATAAGAAGTGACATATTTTATTACCATTAAAATTATGAGTTAGAACCTCATTTGGTCCAATACTCTCCTTTTTTGGAAATCAATAGTTTGTTTTAGGGGGCTTAAACTTTAATTATCATACTTTTTAGAAAATTTTAAATAAAAATTTTCCTAAATCCTGTTATTTTATGGCTCCACATTAGTGTATTAGTATTATGTTCATAAGTGTATAAAATAAAGTATTAGGTATATTAATTTAGTACGTATTGGTTATTATACATGTTGCTTTATTAGTTATTTTAATGCATGACCGTATAAAATTCAAGACATTTTGATTTTTTTAAATATTGATTGAACATAATATGTTTATAAAGATTGTTGGTTTATGAAATGAAATGAAATTTTATAATATAAGGCTTAAAATTTTTATCAATATTAGATTCAATAGGTTGATAATAATATTACATTAACATTATATAATTAGGATTCACTAAACTTGACTTACACTTTAGAAAATTTTTTAAATAAAAGGACTTAAAATAAAACAATAAATATTACTACTAACTTCTTATTCCATCTTCTCCTTTTACCACCTTCTTCTAGTTCCATCTTTTTTTTTAACCTTAACAATGAAATTGATTGATTTCTATTTTCCAAAATTAAAACAAACAATATCCAACTTAAAAGCAGTCTAAAAGTTAATTTTTTATTTTTTAGCAGCTTCATTCTTCTAATAATATTTCTTTTTTTGAAAAAGTTTATACGTAAAATTTGAAAAATATAGTCATTAAAAGCAATTACATCCTTTTATTTAGGATTGAGTAACCTACACATTGAAGATCTTCTCTTAGGATTCAAATATATCCTTGAGACATTAACAATGGCATCTACATCGAACTTGCATAACCACTTCATTTTATATCTTCACCTAGGTAATTTGAACAATGATTTGAAAATAAAAAGAACTCCAAAAAATTGTTCATAAAAATGTTAGTAAGATCCTACTTTTATTTTCCCTAAAATTCAAAATTTAGAGAGTTAGAGGACCATATGTGAGCTAAGTAAGATCTTACTTTTATTTTCCCTAAAATTCAAAATCGATAGAGTTAGAGAACCATAATTGGAGCTCACATAATGATAAGATAATATGGACCTTATATGGTGACATTTGCTTGCCAAAGTAAAGGACACTTGTTTCATATACCATCCACATATTCTTCAAGTCATCTTCTAGATGATATGGAATTTCATATAAACCCTTTCATTAAGAAAATTAACGAAAAAGACTAGACTAGAAAAAGTTAATGATGCTGGATGACTCAATTAAAAATTTTGATATATGACTTTAACAAAAGGACCAAAAATATTGTAATCCCTTTTTATTTTAGTAATATTAAATATTAAATAAGATATAGTCCTGATATATTAAATAGTAAAAAATGGTGTCTAAATTAAGTAACAAAAATTGGAAAGGAGTTTTCTAGGCATGATTGTTTATTGATTTATAGTTACCAACATACATATTAGTAGAAAGAATTTATTATTTTATATCTTCAAATTTTATTAAAGGTCAAGCGTTTCAAATAGTCTAGTATGAGTAAAGTATTAAATATAGCTTTATTTTTATTTTGTAACATTACATATTGAAATAACAGTTGGAATATCACCTGCAGATAAACAACTTAAGAACACTACAAAAGAATAGTTGAACATAATGCTCTGTTATAAATTTCAAATACGGTGAATGTCCATAAAATTACAAGGTAATTAAGAAGTTAATTAAGTTCCAAAATAACACAACAACAAGGAAGAGAATCAGAACAACAAAACATAACAAAGGAGGGAAAGATGGATTAGAACCAAGAGAGAAAAAAAATATAAAATTCTTAACACCTATTTGGTTCCATTATCTGTGTATATATATGACTTGTATGGGCCCACTCATTGAGATGCCAGGGCACTTTTCTTGCGCGAATGCTACGCCTCACCACTTCACATTGTGGCTCACTACTTTTGGGATCATGCACCACTTGTCCAACGTCCTCGTTGTCAGTATTCAGTGCCACCTGTGATATTTTAATCCAACCAATTTCCTTTAACATAACATTTCCTTCCCCATCAAAATTGACCTTGTCCTTAAGGTCGAGCTCAAGATACTACTATTGAAGATCCGAAAGAGACTCTCAAGTAGGTTTTGTGAGTCCTGCTGACTAGAATTACAGCTGAATAACCCATTCATCATTGATCTTAACTTATTAGACATTGAAAATGGTAAGAGGTCGAACCAATGGTCCTCAAAAGTGGTAACCAACAGTCGAGGAATGTATAATGCTTGAGGATCACCTTCACAATGTTTAAGCAAAGAGACTTGGAAGACCGAATGTAATTTGGCCTTCGATGTTAACTCCAATCTGTATGCAATAGATCCTACGAGTTCAAGTATTTTAAAGGAACCAAAAAACTTCATTCCTAACTTTTTCTTCCTTTGAAGTCTCAAAGATAATTGTCTATACGGTTGGAGTTTTACAAAAACAAAATCACCAACCTCAAAATGAATTTCAGTTCTCTTCAAATTAGCAAACTTCTCCATCCGAGCTTGAGCCTTCTGTAGATTAGTCTTAAGTGTAGCATGTAAGCATCCTTTAGTAGCTAAATGTTGCTAAACTTCAAAGGGAGTATCATCCTAATAAGAATATGGAATAATTGACGGGGGATCTTTGCCATATATCACCTTAAAAGGATCCATTCCAATAACTGTTTGTAAAGAAATATTATACCAAAATTCAATCCAAGGTAAATAATTAACCCACAAGTGAGGATTTTCAGCCACAAAGCATCTCAATTACATTTCTAAACATTTATTCAAAGCCTTATATTGCTTATCAAATTATAGATGGTAAGAAGAGCTCATATTAAGAGATGTCCCCTGTAATTTAAATAAACACTTCCAAAACTGACTTGTAAAAATCTTATCTCTATAAGACATAATAGAATAAGGAACACCATGCAACTTTAAAACATGATGAATAAATGATTTTATCACTTGTTGAGAAGTGTAATTAGCTTTAAAAGGGGCAAAATGAGCAAATTTAGACAAATGATCGATAACCACCATAATGACTGTGTAACCCTTCAAATTTGGCAAACCAGTTATAAGATCCATAGCAACATCTTCTCATACCAAGTTTGGATTGGAAGTGGACTACCTAACCTAACTGGATGTAATTGAGAGGACTTAGCTCGTTAGCAAACTTTACAAAGCCTTAAAAAAGTTTGAATATCAGACCGTATATGCTTTTAATAAAAATAGGTAACAATATGATCATGAGTACAGATTGCTCTTATGAGAGCTGTGAAATTCTAAAAATATACTTTGAATGATGTTTTAAGATTGATTTGGAATTAACCGACGATTTTTTTGCCAAAGCAACCCTTATTTTAACTAATAATGAGGATATAAGTTTGGGTTCATTTAATAATGTTGTATTATCTGTTACAGTTGTGGATCTTGAGCTATCTTGGCCTTTATGTCATTAAGAAAAGTAGCATATGGTATAGTAACAACCGTATGGAAGTTGCAGGAAAGGGTATCAACAACCTTATTTGAATTTCCAGGCCTGTATTTAATGGTGTATGAATACCCCCAACAACTTATGCAACCATTCTTCTTGTTCTGGGGTTTGAATAACTTATTGATTAAGGTGCTTTAGGCTATGGTGATCTGTCAAGATAAGGAAATGATGATCGAATAGATAATGCGAAAATTTTGACACTACTTCATAAATAACATACAACTCTTTAACATATATAGATTGCTTCTGCATTTAAGGTGAAAGTTTCTTAGGGAAATATGCTATTGGTCTTCCATCTTGAGACAAGACAACACCAATACCCAATCCTGATGCATCTGCTTTTCGCACAAAAGGCTTTTCAAAGTTGGGTAGTGATAAAACAAGGACCTCAGTTAAGACTTGTTTGAGCTTATCAAAAGCATATTGTGCTCTTTCATTCCATGAAAAACCATCTTTCTATAGCAAGTCAGTAATTGTACTTGCTATAGATGCTTATTTCTTGATAAAGTAGTGATAATACCTTGTTAACCCTAAAAATGTTCTAACTTATGCAACCGACAATGGGTTAGGCCACTCTTTGATAGCTTGTACTTTCCCCGAATCTACCTCTACCCCCTAACTAGAAACAATATGAACAAGATACTCAATTTTGGTCCTTTCAAAAATACATTTAGAAAGTTTAGCATAAAAACATTGTTTCTATAAACAAGTTAACACCCTTTCTAAGTGATCTAAATGAAGAATCCAGCTAGAGTTATAAACTAATACGCCATCGAAAAATAACAAAACAAATTTTTACAAGGCGAGCCTAAAAATCTCATTCATAAGAGACTGAAAAGTAGTTGGGGCATTGGTTAAGTCAAAGGGCATGAATAACCATTCATATTGGCCATGGTAAGTGCGAAATACTGTCTTTGGACAATCTTCCAGTCATATTAAAATTTAGTGATAGCCTGATCGAAGATCTAACTTAGAGAAGAACTGAGACCTATAAATCTCGTCCAACAGCTCATATACTGTAGGTATCAGGTAAGAATCTTTGATTATCACATCATTCACAACTTGATAATCTATACAAAAATGCCAAGTGCCATTTTTCTTCCTGACCAATACCACTTGTGTTGAGAATGGACTTGTACTTGGCTATATAATTTCTTCTCATAGCATTTCATCTACCATCTTTTCAATTTTAGTCTCATAAGAAAAAGGGTATCTGTAAGGCCTCACCTTATCCGTTGTAACCCCATCTTATAAAGGGATTGCATAGTCATGTGTTCTGGTAGGTGATAACCCCCGAGGTGACTTAAACATAAAAATATGCTTCTATAATAATTCCCTTAGACCTTTGGATATATTTTTAGGTAATTGAACAATTTTATCAGTTTGAAAAGATGTCAGAACGTACAGCTTTGCAATGGCCTCAGTGGCTTGAATCCTCTACATATGGTGTTATGTGGCAGGAGTAGGTAGTGTAGATTTAATAACTTGTAAGGTAACTAAGCACTCACCATTATAAAATTGGATATATGCCTCCTTATAATTAGTGATATGAGCATCGAATGTAGCTAACTATGATGTTTTGGTTACCACATCATTTCCAGACATAGCAAGCACATAAGCTGTAAAAGAAACTACATACCTATTGATTCAAACTAGTACAACTTGCATAATTCCCTCTTCCACTAAAAACTCACCATTACCCACCATCACCTTAACTCCTTAAACTAGTTCGATTGGAAGCTCAAGATGCCAAACCATTCTTGGTTTTATCAAAATATCTGAACTCCCTCCATCCAGTAGAACCTGAACCTTCATTCCATTAATAACCCCCAAAAATCAAATTATGGTATCTCCAAGCTCGTCGTTCATTGTACGTAAGGATAAATGATAATAAGTTAACTCGTTACTATCGTGACTAGTCGCTTCTTCAGTCAAAGTATCTACCATTTGCACATCATATGGTTCTTCCATATCAGTCCAAAATAGCATAATTGCTTATTTGGACTCTTGTGCACGTTATGATACTTCTCATCAAATATGAAGCATAATCCTTTATCTCTTTTGAGTTGCATTTCGGTTAGTGTGATATGGTAGACGGAGGGTAGGATTAATAATGGTGGAGTGGGTTTGCTATGTCAGAGATGGAATTAGCCATGTTAGTACTTGATTTAGCTATCTGGTTGAAAGTTTTGGGCCTACATGAGCCCAATAAATTGCCAAAACTTCCTCTATTATCATATAGTTTAATAAGTCCAATACACACTCTCATTAAGATCTGCTGATTGATTGGCTAATATCATGAATCAGGTATAATATTCATTAACTGACCCAGTCAGTATCAACTTAAAAAGTTGAGCTTTAGGTGACTCAAAACATGATGGGCTGAAATGCTCTTCTAGGGATTGAGTTAGTAAAGCCTAAATGGAAATTAGGATGGCCTTCTGCAACATTTGGTCTTAAGGAATCATCATCCCCTCATAGTACACAGCAGCGGTAATGAGTCTCTGAGCGTTGGGAGTATCATAGAAGGTAAAAAATTGTTCAGCTTTAAAGATCCACATTAGAGGATTTGTCCCATCGAACTTCAAAAAATCTATCCTAACCTGCCAAACTTTTAATGTATTACAAGAACCTGTGGTCTGAAACAGGGCTGAAATTAACCCTTCTGCAATGAGACTTTGTTCCTAACAATCAATAGACTTGCTAAGCCTCTCTATATGTTGATTCATATATTTCAATGTAGCCTCAATCCTTCCTAAACAATTTTAAGTAGAGGTATCTCACTAGTTCAGATCAAAGGTATCGTCTGACACGTGCTTAATCTCAGCAAACATCTCTTTCATCCTCGTTTTCTCAGCCATCATCTGTTCTTTCTTCCTCCTAATGGGAGAACCAATGAAATAAAAATTGCAATATCAATTATAGATAAACAACTCAAGAACACTACACAAGAATAGCCGAATATAATGCTCTGTTATAAATTTAAAATACTGTGAATATCCATGAAATTACAAAGCAATGAAGAAGTTAATTAAGTTTTAGAATAACACAGTAACAAGGAAGAGGGCACTTTTCTTGCCTAAATACTACGCCTCACCACTTTGCATTATGGCTCACTACTTTTGGGATCATATATAGTGCCCCTTACTACAGTATACACATCGGGACGTTCGGAGGTCATTCCGGTACATATCCTACGATAAGGCAAGCTATGTTAGATCATTACACTCACTTCACATGACATGGTATCATAAGTCACTTATAAAGCATCATAAGAAAATCACAATATTTTAAAACCAATTCTTTTTCCTTATTTCGTTGCACAAAACCGAAGGTCTACATTGTCTTTCCAACCTTTACTATATGTACATCATCAAAACCTAATACAAAAGTGCCACATGAAAGAGGAAAATATTCAAAGTCTATCTAGTCCGTCCAAAAATCCCAGTTGACAATTCTTTGAGCCATGACTTCTCTTGCCAATCATAATCTACACGACTGGTAGAGCCTCTCAGTAGCTAGAGTCGTCTCTCGGTCCTGGGAAGACAA
This sequence comes from Erythroxylum reticulatum, assembly GCA_025504915.1. Classification (NCBI taxonomy): domain Eukaryota; kingdom Viridiplantae; phylum Streptophyta; class Magnoliopsida; order Malpighiales; family Erythroxylaceae; genus Erythroxylum; species Erythroxylum reticulatum. Next base: position 15,717,787 of record JANSVA010000003.1, read on the forward strand.
TGTTGCAATTTTGATGAGTTTTGCGAACTCAATGAGCTAACCATCATCGATGGTTCACTTAATTCATGCATCACAACAATTCACATAACATATAATCACATACTGCACTTTACATAATATCACAAATTCACTTAGGCATAAGCAAATTCAACCTTTCAATCAATCAGACATACTTGATAAAAATGCTTATAAAATGCTTATGAGATACTTTCCAATTATTACCTTATTGTGACCGAGTGCTTGAACTGTCCCGTATCCATTTTGGATACCGAGCTCATTACTAACTGTCCTTTATTCGATGAGGATACTGGGCTCATTATACATAGTGAGCCTTAGGCTCTTAATCACTATTTGAGCTTGAGGCTCTTTTCACTCGTTGAGCTTTAAGCTTTGATCAGTGGCTACTCTGGTCATAACTGCCATTATCTGATTATGCATTTATATATGGAATGCATGTGCCACAATCACTCGCATTATAAAGAACTTAGGTCTTCATATTCACATTCAAAATACAAGAACATGTTCAGTAAAATATCCAGTTCATGCTCTTCCAACCAGTGCAATTTTTCTAAATCAAAATTCATATATGTATGTTCATATTA
>JANSVA010000003.1:15729690-15745086 GCA_025504915.1 Erythroxylum reticulatum
GAGTAGCTAGAGTCATTTGTTCTTTTTGTTTTAGCTAGTTATGTTTTAGTTTTCAGTATGTTGGATACTCGGTTGCATTTTTGTCATGTACAAACTTAATGACTGGTTGTTTACATATTTTTCATTATGTTTTTCCTAGTATGTTGTTATTTAATAGCCTTCCACTTATTGTTTAGTGATCATGGTGTTTTAATTGTTATTCACATTGAGGACAATATGATGTTTAAGTATGGGGAAGGTTATTCCATTTTGGAAAATTGGAATTCAAGCATAATTTTTTGCCATTTAATTGCTTGTGTACGTCGTCTGTGTGTCCTATGCAAATTTTTAAACTTGGTAATTGAGGTGAATTGCATATTTCAAGTGTTTCTGTAATTTTTTACCGTGGCGAACTCTTGGTTTCACCGTGATGACGCTGTGAATTTATGGTTCACCGTGGCAAGCTCTTGATTTCATCGTGGTGACGTTATCCTTCATAAAAGAAATTTTTTAAAGTTTTCTCATTTCAATAATTCTCCTAAATTAGGTTCTTTTCACTCCTGTGTCTTGAAGATTTTATAAATTTCAAAGTTGTCCACGTGTTTTAAAAAACACCATCTACGTTTTTAAATGATAGTTCATTTCAGTTAATTTCATTTTCAATGTTTTCATGAGAAGCAAGTGAGGGTACGCTAAGCGAGTAGCATTATGTGTTTTTAAACCTTGAGATTGCTTAATTGAGATACTAACCTTGCCTAAATTCTTTGATTTTTGTGTGTGTCTGCTTAACTTCATATCTCTCTAGAACTTGTTTTAATTCTTGATCAAAGCTTGATGAACTAAAATTTTATTAATATGATAGAGGCATTGCTTTCCAAACTCTACTTACCTAAACACAAAACCCAAACACTTAACCTTTGCTAGCCCTTTTGAGCCTTCTTTTGAGTGCATGCATATTTTACAATTAATATGAGTATCTCATCTCTAGTTAAAGCTGATAAAAAAAAACAAAAACAAAATAAGGGTGTCTATATAAAAGAAAAGAAAGAAAAAGAGTTCCAAAAATTCAAAAAAAAAAGGAAGCTTTCTCAAAAGAGAAATGTAATAAAAATGTGTTAAATTACATTTGTTGTTTGTCTAAATATCTTCTTACGCATAGTTGCCTTTTGTTTCATGAGAAAAATAATTGTGGTGTATGTACTCATTTTTCCTTCTTCTATTCAATTCATTTCATTTAGCCTTCTGTATATTACAACCTTGAAAAGTCCTCTCGATTCTCGAAATTATGGTTCTTCTGATGGAGAGGTAGAATTATCATAAGCTTATAGAAGAGATTGGACTAAGTAGATTGTAGAGTGAAATTATCCCAAGAAAAATGAGTTGAGAGATTAAACACATTACCTTGAGAGAAAACTCTTTTACCCAATCTATTGCATTAAATACTTATAGTGTTTATTTTCTTAGCGGCCTTTCAATCTGCTTTGGTTGATTTATGTGAAAGTGACTTAACTAATTTTCTGCTCTCATTTTAAGCATAGTCGGAATTTTCTTTGAAATTTTCTTTATGCTTATATATCTATTGAATTTTATAAACTTTGTCTAGGAGTAAAAAGGTCTAGTTGTGGGGGAATTTGATTGAACCCAAGTTTCTTATATCAATTAGTGACAATTTTATAGTTTTTATTATACTTCTTGGCTTTTATTTTTGGATTTTGTGCTTAATTTAACTATTGAGTGCTTGTATTGAATTTATGTAGTTTGAGGGTAAAATTGTCAAAAATAATTAGTAATTACAATAAATTCATTTTTTATAAAAATTGATACTGCAAGCTACTATTTTCCATTATAGGAGATTCAAGAAGCAGAGCCAAGAAGTGAAGACTAAGATCATAAGTCAACAAGTCAACAAGGGCAATAGGCAAGCTCGCCGCAACAACGTGGATGTTTCGCTATGGTGAAATCTGAAGATCTACTGAAAAGACCTTTAGGAAAAGTTCGTCGCAGCAGAAGTTGAAGTTAACTGAAGAAATCTTTCGGGAAAAGTTCGCTGCAGCGAACTAATCCTCTTGCCTCGGAGAAATCTTTGAATTGGCACAGACTTGGATTATTTTTGACAAATTATCAGACTGTACAACTAGATTCATCAACCCGTTTTATAAAAATACTTATTTTAGGCTAAGTCACAACAAGGAGAGAGAGTCGACACCTCCATATTATTATTTCATCATCTCATACAACTCCATCTTCATACACACACCATCGTCTTCTCTCATCTATACCATTTCCTTCCACTTTCCACCATCAACTGCTACCATGGGTATCTCCAGTGGGTTCTCGATTGTGAAGTCTCTTGGAGCTATATGTGGCTAGGCACCTCTCTCCTCTTAAAGATGTAACAATGGATAGAGTTCAATGGGCTTAAAAGGGGATTAGCTTAATTCATATTCAGCTATGATTTATGAACTCCTAGGTTTAGGATTTGTAATTTGTAGTTGAACATTTTTTATTAGAGTTTAATCAAGTGTTGGATATTCAATGTGTGGTCAGAATTTGTTGATGTAGAACTCTAAGCTTAAATATATGAAGTCTCATATATGTCTATTTACAATCTTGTTGAATCTCTTTTATCTTGCATAGTTTTGTTTGATATTGAGTTGATTTGAGATCCCAAAGTGACTTGTTGCATTGACTTACCTACTACACATGCTAAGGGCACTTAACAAAGTCTTAAGAAATGGAGTTCATTGATTATGACCTTGGACTTAAAGAGTTCTTTAAGGTTTACCCATTTGAAACTTACTAATTTCCACTCCCATTGAAAATTCATTTCGAACTATGATAGCCGAAGCTCATTTTCAAGAGGATACTATCACCATTTAATCATTGTCTTTATCTTTCTGTTTTCTATTTCCAAAAATCCAAAAATACATTTTACACATTTTTTTTACAATTCCAATTAATTCAGTTAAGGTTTCCAAAAATCAAAACTCCCTCCTTACCAATTTAGCTTGCATTTCATGACATGTAAGTTAGCTTAGATCCATTCGTTAGGTTTCGATTAAGTGAGACGACCCGAGGTTGCATCCTATATTTCAATCCTTAGATTATATATTTGATTTGACCTTCAAAGGTATGAACTAAGGTTAGGATCACTATTAAAAGACTCTCATATGCAGAATGCATTCCACTCTTAGAGATAAGAATCAGTTTGTGGGTTAATAAGTCTTTGTCCTATGCGGGGAAGGTTCAACTCATCAAATCGGTGTTAAACTCTCTCTATATTTATTGGAGCTCTCATATCTTTCTTTCTCAGGGTATCATCAAAACTATTGAAAGAATCATCAAGAATTTCCTATAGAATCACCCAAATGATGTTAGAGGTTTAGCTAAAGTGAAATAGACTGATATCTATTTTCCTAAAGATGAAGGAGGGCTAACCATAACTCCTATCAAAATCACAAATCAAACCCTAATCTTGAAAGACTATGGTGGATCCTTATGGCTAAAAACTCACTTAGGATGAAATGGCTACACTCTTATTTTCTCAAGGAAAGAAGCCTATTGAGCATAAAGAAATTAGCCTCATACTATCATTTTCTCAACCAAATTCTAAAATCGAGGGCTAAAGTTCAAGAAGGGATCTCTCACAAAATTAAGAATGGTAACTTAACATATGTCTAGTTTGGCATTTGGTCTAACTTGGGACCTCTCATACATAAATATAGTAGTCTAAACAATCCCTAAAATGCTTCACTCAAACTTAAAATCAGCTCAATGATTACAGAGGGCATTTGGAATTTTCCTCAAAACTTGAGGCATCTCCAACCATCATATCTTCTCCAACCTAACTTTCTGGACACATTCTATTAGCAGACCTAACCTATCCTTAAACTCACCAACAAGTATATGAGAGATCTATTAAGATTTAGGAAACAAAAGGTGGAATGTCACATATTTGTTTGGAGCAAGGTATTGACCCTAAGGGTATCTTTCATATTATGGTTAACAAGTCTAAATAGGTTGAACACTATTGATAGAATTCACTATCTATAAATGGATAGAACATATCCAATGTGTAAGAACCATATGGAAATAAGAGATCATCTCTTCTTCATAGGTCCTTATAGAAACAATGTATGGGAATCTATAGCTAACAGATGCCTATGGTTAAATCCTAGGAACATTATCACATAGGTTGTTCAAAACTTGACAAACCACACAACCCCTCCAAACCCAAGTAAACATATGCATGTTCCATCCGTAGGACTCTATGTATATGGATTATGGAAGCAAAGGAACCTCAAACGGTTTGATGGGGCTAACTTGCCTAAAGAGGTTCTTGTATATGAGACTATGAACTCAAAAAGCTCATTCTAGTTTGAAACCTCAATCAGACATGTAACACAACTATCCTAGCTTTACTAAATGTATAACTTGAAGCTACACTAGGAATGTAAACATATATATGGGGAAGAGATGTAGAGGAAATACAATATAGAAAAAGTAGCAAAGATGAAGCTAGAATATTACCTAATTGATTGAACCAGCTCAGTTCAAATCATCAGATCTCCACGAGTTCCTTTTCACTTGTCGATTTCCCCTACGGAGATAAACATGTGACTGTGAGATTGCAATCTAAGTTGAGAGATGGAGGAAAAGAGGGATGATAAACAAATATCAAATCCTTACCTCTAGTTAGATGAAAGGAATCTGAGAAAGGAAACTACCTTAACTATACCTTCTCCTTTCTTACAACCCTAGTTTGGTAATACGAAAACATTCGATGCATAGAAAGTGAAGATCCTTACCTCAATTTCAAACAAAAATGTTTTGGTAAATGAGTGTGCTCTTACTGTAATGATGTCATTCTAATAGGTGTTAATGTATGACGTCATTTTAAGTTCGCTTTTACTGGAAAAGACTAAGGAGAGATTAGAACCTCTATGAGAATGTTCATTATTCTTTCTTTTCAATATAATTTTAATCCTAGCAAAAAAGTTTTATAAGTTTTATACAACAATAATAACAACAAATAACAACACAGTGAAAGTCTCGCTAATGGTGAGATTTGGGGAGGTTTAAAAGTACGTAAGCTTGTCCCTAATTGGTTGAGAGGTTATTTCTAATAAGCCCACTTGAAAAAATATATATATAGAGAGAGAGAGAGACACACACACACACACATACATCTATAGATACATATTAAAATAATCAAGTAACAATAATTAAAAATAAAAATAAAAGATAATAATAATAATACATATAAATAAAAATATATAAAAGCCAATAAGATAAATAATATAAAAAATATAAAAAAGGTTAATAATAAGAACAAAATATAAAATAAGTAAATAAATACACAAATAAGGAAAGAGACAAGTAAATAAAGCAATCAAACAAGTCATTACAAGAAATTATTGCATACATATATCATTGTATATAACTTTATGATTCTTATTATATTGAATTAACCAACATGATATAGAAGGATAGTCATAGTCATAGTCATTTAACTTTCTACTCTTTTCCACTTATATTAAGCATAAGTCTCTTTTGATCCAACTCATACAAACCATTTGCATAAAGTTAAATCAAGTACTTTTGTCAACAATATATTTCTTATCATGCCTTGAATATTATGATAATTTTAGATCTAAATTTAGTATCAAATACTTAAAAGAATTAGTTAAAAATTATACATTATTTATCATATTTCATATAGGAGAGAAAATTTATACAATCATTATTCTTCTAACGACAATTATTATCATATCTAAATCAACGCCTTTAATTATAGACCACATTTATGTTTTTAGTACATTAGATTGAGTGAAACAATTATATCAAGATACTACACATTTCTACTATGCTTTATGCAACTATTTGCGTTGTATATCATGGTGTTGACATCCATCTTACATGATGCCATTAAAATTGATAAGATATTAGTCAACCCAAAATGCCATTACGTTTTTCCATCTATATGATATTAACATATTTATAAAACTTTGTCACTAAATCCTCAATAGGGATTAATAGCAAAAGTAATAATAGGCATACTACTTTCTTATCTAACTTTGAGGAATCTTCTTAAGTATAACATATGTCTAATAAATTTTGTTCACTAACATTTAATATCAACTATAATAAGCAAAGGTAGTTTTTACTATGAACAAAATAAGTATAAAGAAAGAAAATAATAGCTTATATGCCATGCCAACCAAATAAGATTAGGACTTTATTCATATATTTGGTTAATCCAACAATGTAATTTGAAATAATAGCCTTAACTACTATTTTGAAAAGATATTTCTAATTTCTCTAATGGGCTTCAATAAGTTACTTAACAAGTCATCTTAACTTAAATTAGGTAGATAACATCTTTATCAATTACATACTATGAGTCACTCATCTAAATCATATAAATTTAGTTATGTAGGATTCTTTAATCTAATATAAAATATATTAGGGTTAAAGGGATCTTGAGTCACTCAATAAGCCATATAATAAATAGAGTTATAATTTATGCTTAAATAATGGAAGATAGTAAGTATGTTCTTAATGTTTTCTTAATATTTAATGAGAGATTTAACTTTTGATAGCCTTATTAAACACACCAACATACAAAATGTTATACATTTAAATATGCATAAAAAATATGTCAAACAATAAATAAAACATGCAATTTCTCAAGCAAAGATAATGAAATTATATTTATGAAACTTTAAACTTTATTCAATTCTAGTTATCAATATTTTATTTAATACATATGACTATATCATATAAATTTATTAGTAAATTTTGAAAAATTCTAGTATTAATCCTTTTATGAATTATTGTTACATCCCCTACATTATATGTACATGATTTAACATTTCAATACTGTGATCATACTTTCACCAAATATGTACGACATTATGATTCACATATATTGATTTAGCTAACATGATATAAAAGGATAGTCTTTGTCATCTAACTTTTCATTCTTTTCCACTTATGTTAAGTGTAAGCCTCATTTGATCCATCACATTCAAATTATTTGTATAAACTTAGATAATATTTTTACTCAACTATCTGTTTCTTATTATGCTTTGAACATTACAATAATTTTGAATTTAAATTTATTTTTAAATAATCAAAATTATGAAACTAAAATATATATAATATTTATCATATTTCATATAGGAAAGAAAGTTCATACAATCATTATTCTTCTACTAATAACTATTATCATACCAAAATCAATAACTTTAATTATAGTCTATGTTTATATTTTTAACAACTTAAATTGAGAACATTGGTTCCATCAAGATACTGTGTCTTTCAGCCTTAATTTATGTAACTATTTGTATTGTACTATCATTATGTTGACATCCATCTTATATATTTTCACTAAAGTTTATGAAAAATTAGTTAACTCAAAATTTCATTACATTTTGCCATCTATATGATATATCTCTAAAACTTTTTCATCAAATCATCAATAGGGATTAATAGCAATATAGCATAATGGACGTACTACTTTCTTATCTAACTTTGAGAACTCTTAAAACTTAACATATGCCTAACAAATTTGGTTTACTAACATTTAATATCAAATATACTAAACAAACTTAATTTTTACTCGGAACAAAACAATTGTAAAGAAAGCAAATAATAGGTTATAGGCTATGATAACCAAATAAAATAAAGACTTTATTTATGTATTTGGTTACTCTAACTATTTTATTTGAAAAATAGTCTTCACTACTATTTTTAAAAAGATTAATGTAATCTATCTATTGGGTTTTAAATTTAGTTGATCTTTAATTACTTAACAAATCATCTTAACTTAAATTAAGTAGATATCAGTTACATCTCATATCACTCTTCCAAATCATACAAATTTAGTTAAATACGACACATTAATTTAATATAAATTATATTTAGGCTAAAGATGCCTTAAGTTACTCAACAAACCTTATAATAAATAGAGCTATAGTTTTTCGCTAAAATAATGGAATGTAAGAATCATATCCAAAATGCGTACTTAATTTTTAACAAGGAATTCAAATCTTAATGGTCTTAAACAACACAAAATGGCATATATTTAAACTTACAATTCAATATGCAATGAAAATATATCAAACATATAAATAAAGCATTCAATTTCTCATACAAAGACAAGAAATTATATGCATAAAATATTAAGCTTTGTTCGATTCTTTTTCTTGATCTTTATAATCCAAAATAATATTTTAACTCTTTGGATAATTAAATTAGAGTATACTCACAAATTCCTAAATAAATTGCTTTTATATTCCAAATAGAAATTTATTTAAATTTGAAAATAATTTTTCAAATTCAATCAAAAACCATTTCTATTTATCTTGGCTCCTTTAATAAAAGTAATTGAATAAAATTTTTAATAAATTTTACTCTTCCTTATTATAATTTATAAAAACTCCTTTTTTAAAATTTAATAAGCAAGACGTGCTAATATAATTAGAAAAATCCTTTCCAATTTAAAGCAATTTTAAAATTTTGTATTACTATAGAGTTAGTTTATTCTGATTTTAAGATTAATAAAATATAGATTATGCTACTCCATGGTATAAGTTCTACTAACTCAATTACCAAATTTAATTTTTAAGCTTTGGAATACTTTATGTCAACCAAAGAATAACTTATCCACATGCTCAAATGAGCTTTTTCTTCCTGAAAAAACCTAGCATCACAAACTCTAAAAGCTAATAAGCTACTTGTCACTTTTGCCTTATTATGAATTTTCAAGTTCCATATTTAATATTATGGGTTTGAAATTCATTGTTTTAATATTATAGGAATTCATTTGAAATCTATTGGTTGGTCACATGTAAGGGATTTAAGTTTCTAAAATTCAAAATGAATATCAACTTTCTGATTTCAATCAAATCTAGTTTTATTTGCAAATATATTTGCAAGTTTTTCACTTTTAATTCCAAATTTATGAACAATAACAATTAATTTACGAAATTAAAGATGACTCTGGTATAACTATTTAGAAATCAAGGCATGATTTAATCCTACAATCAGTGAAAGAAAAACTTCTCTTTAATTTTCTAAAGCACTTTAAACTCTATAACATGATTGATGCATAAACATAATAAAACATAAACGTAAATTCATACCTTATTATAAAGTTTGATTCTTTTCCTAGATTTCCCCATGAACCACTTTCTAAAATAGGTCTATCACTACCACAACAGTGACATAAGTGTTTGACTTCTAACAATATTTATACAATCTTGTTGAAGGAACTGTACAAGTAGTGTTGAAAGAACTTTACAAGGTAAGTAAAGAGTGTTAACTCCTTTAGTGCTTATGCTCACTTGTAATTGGACTTGGACCTTTCAGTATTTTAGTGTAAATCTAATTCTAATTTTAATTAAAATGTAATTAGAATTACAATTAACTTTAAAGATCAATTAGGTCTAAATAAGATCTAATATCGAATATTGGTCCTTATTTATCAAATATCTTATATTTGATCCTAAAAGTTCTCAAATTTAAAATCAAGTCCAATGTGATTAAATTATATTTTCTCTCTTCAATCGTTCTTTGTATGTTACCTTTTAAATCCCTAAATATGTTGGCAATGGATATAAAGTATAACCTAACTTGCATTTAAGATTAGATAAACTAACTTTTTAAATTTATTTTTAAATTGTTTAATTAAATAGTTTATATCCACAGATCAAGATTGACGTCTAATAATATATCATGATCACCTAAATATTATGAATGTCAAAGTGGTTTTGATAACCTTTTCTTACATAATTTTTTGTATAATTCAATCATTTAATCACACAATGTTCCAATCAGATATAGAGCATGAAATTAATATTTACTCCAATTGAGTCAAAGTATATTATTTCTTAACTATTAGTGATTGATTTTACTAACACTACAACAAATACATATAATTCGTGACGTTTTTTAAAAAAACATTGTGAATTGTTCAAACTTTTCGTGATGTTTAAAAAAATGTCATAAAAAGATTCAATTTTCTATGATGTTTTATGAAAACATTACAGATTTGGAACACTTTTTGTGACTTTTTTATTAAAACATTACGAAATAGAAACCGCGACGTTTTATTAAACAAAACGTCACAATTGGCATTTACATTTAAGTAATATTTAAAAGTAACACTCCCCATAGACCATTTACCCTAATGCCCCCTTTGTAGTTGTCTATCCTTCTTATCTTCTCTCTATCCTGCCATACAGACTAGGGTTCTTCGTTCTAAAGGCTAGTGTTTTCCTTCTTCCGTATAACAATTCCATTTCCATCCCTTGCAACTTCACTTGACTAATAACCGTCTCTTTATAGCTCTATTTGGGATGGAGAAGAAAAATTTAGTGACGTGTTTTGTATCTACTATATTGATCTTATACGGTGTTGTAGTGCAAGTTAGATCTGACGCATCAAATCATCGTTACAAAGTAGCCGATGATGTTCCTCTTTATGCCAACAAGTTCGGGCCGTTTCATAATCCCAGGTTTGTGTTCTTCAATCTCTGCTCTTTGATTTAACAAGTTTATCGATTTGAGTTTTAATTTAGTTTGTTGATTGAACTAAATTTGGGTGTGTGAGGATTCTCTAGGTTGGGGTTTCGAATTTGATAGTTTATGAAATTGGGAGGGAAATGAGAGTATAGAGGCAAATCTGAGCTCACTAGGGGTTTGGTTCTGTTGTATTGGTTGAATTAATTCACTTTTCGTAGTTTTTTAGATATTTTTTAGGAATGTGATATATTTCTGTTATTGGAATAAAGACATCAATCTCAAAAAGAAATGACAACATGATGCCTTTGTACATATGCGTGGCCTCTGTGGGTTATCATTTTAGTTTGAAATAGTTATAGTTTGGACTGTGAAACATAGTATTTCATGCCCTTTATGTTCACAATCTATTTGTAATGGCTATTTTGATCTCCCTTTCTACTCATTAGGTTTGTCTCATTTTAGGTTACTAGTTTTCTAATTGCTTTCTCTTGTTATGAAGTTTCACTAACGTTTTTTCTTACAGGTCCTAGGAAGGAAAAGAAGGAAGCTCTTGGTGAAGTGTTAAATGGAGATCTCTTGGTCACTGCTCCCTACAAACCTGACTTTTTAAGTGACAAGGACTCAGAAACTGCTTACAAAAGAAAGCTGACAAAGGAAGAAGTTTTACGTTTGTTAAGATGTTATATTGACGTGTATTAGGTGGTATGGGCACTGCAATCCTAAATAGTTTCAATATAGAAGCATCACTAGATCATTCTTCCAAGGGAAAGCATGTTATCTTAGGTTTTCTCTTTCTAAAAGTTTTACAATTTTCCCTTGTTTCAATAAGATGTTGGAGCTTCTTGAAGTTGTGCAATTTAGATCTCCAGATACTAGTGTGAAGCTTCCTTAGACTACTTCCAATATAAATTTTGACTTGTTGGTAAGTTTACAGTCTTTGTTCTTTTACAGTGTGCATGACAAGGGTTTGCAGTAGGTTTGATTTCATTAATTGGTAAAATTTCTAACATCAATTTGGACTCCTTATTGAAGTTAATAGTTGATTTGTTAGATGTCTCTTCATCAACGAAGGTTTAGGTGGATAAGGATTTAATTAATGTATTTAGTTTCTCTTTCTTCTGATAAAATTGTTAAAGTCTTCTTGTAACATTGCAAAAAGCAAGGGATTGTCTTTTAGGTCACTTATTTACTTATGATGCTATTGCCCGCTCAGGGGGACTTACTGAAGAGTAGGTTTCTGATCAAAATTCATCCTTGATTAAGGAATTCACCAGCATTCTTATATCCCTTGCAGCAAAGAAGCAATATTTGCAAGAACCTTCTATTGCAGTTATTTTAGAGTTGGTTGAAAAGGTATATGATTTACGTAAACGGAAGCAAGTTTAACTATGATGCTTCATAAGGTGTTCTTTGTTCATAATTAATGCAGATTTTTTGACTAAAAAAGTAGAGTATTTTATGATATTACTTCTATTGGTGTTGCTTTATTCATAGTTTCAATAGGTTTTTGTTAACATTTTACATATGCTAGTTATATTGGGGTGAATACTTGTGCTAGTTCTGTTGGGGTGAATACTTCCATCTTCAACTTGAATATCACTTGCATTGGGATTAATAACTTTCTATGAGGAGTAGTCTCTCTCCCTCTCTTATGCAAATTTTTCTTTTCTTTTTGGTGCTTCCATGAAAACTTTTGTTGTTCTTTTCACTTATTTTTGTTGTTGTACAAATTTAAATACAGCAATTTATGATTTATTTTATATGATTTCTTTACTATTTCTGTATGTTATATGCCTTATGATTGTAGTTGCCAAGTGAAGCTGTGGTTAGTCATGTACTTGAAGCTTCAAAACTGTATGAATGGATTGAAGGGACCACTATTGTTGGGAATCCTGATACTTTGCTTTCAGCCTTGGTTAGTCATGTACTTCAAGCTACACAGCTACTATTGGTGAAAAAATAGTGTCAGCTTGTAGTAATCAAAAGAAGCACAAGAAAAGACGGAAGCCTAATTGTAACATCCTGTCCCCATATTAAAGGTTAGAACCCCGACTTCAATAATGGAGAGAATAGCAATGTGAGAGTTAGAAAAATTTGCATTGCATGCTCAACAGAATGTCAGCATACATGCATGTAAATTTGAATCTTTACACAAATGAAAATAATTGTACATGCACTCATTGACATTTCGGGTATATTAAATAGTAATGGGATAGATTGAGGATTGTGGTTATAGTGAATGAGTATAATGAAATGGAGTAGAAAGACTAGAAATAAAATTTAAGTGATGGATTTAGTGAAGGAAAATAGGTTGGACAAGTTTACTAAGAATATTTAGTATGGGAATTTTAGATAGTGGAGTAGAAACATATGGTCTTCATAAGGGGGAGATGTTCAAGAGAATAGATGTATCGTCTGTAAAGACACATCGTTTGTGATGACGCCATTTCATCTGTAAGATGTATCGTTTGTAAAGATGTATCTTTTGTGATGATGTCACATCATCTATGATGACGTCATTTCATCTGTGAAGATTCATCGTCTATAAAGGTGTATTGTCCATAAAGACGTATCGTCTGTGATGATGTCACATCGTCTGTGATGACGTCATATCGCCATAAGAGTTGCATCATCTTCATTTGACTTTGGTTCGTCTTAAGTTAACACCGCTTCGTCTTAAGAGTTGCATCTTCTTACATTGACTTTGTTTCATCTTAAGTTGACTTTTGTTTCGTCTACCCTTATTTCTTTAGTTGTTTATTACATTCGTTTGCTTATTGTTTCATCTACTTTCTATTCGTCTTCTTTTGCTGATTCGTCTACTTTCTATTCGTCTTCTTTTGCATTCGTCTACGCTTTACATTCGTCTATTTTTTTATTCGTCTACTTTCTATTCGTCTTCTTTTGCATTCGTCTGTTATTTGCATTTGTCTGCTCTTTGTATTCTTCTTCTTTTTCGAATCATCTGTTTTCTACTTATATGACCGAAACTTCCTCTATACACTGTTCGTTTGGTCCATCTTTAACCCTTAAGGCGATAGAATTTGTCTCCAATGTCTTCATGAAAGATGTAGATATTAAAGTCCTCTTTGAAACCGTTCTAAGATGATCTCAATCCGATATCTCTAGAGAGAGTTATGCTAACTGTAAAACAGATTTTGTGTACTGTTCATTTTGTATCGTCTGGTCTAAATTTAACACTCTAGACGATAGAACTTGCCTTCAAGGTCTTCATGAAAGTTATAGACCTATAAGTCCTCTTTCAAACCACCTAACAAGGATCTTGATCTGATAACTATAGCTAAAGTTATGCTAGTTTCCCTAAAAGAAAAAGGCTTAATATGATTGAGGACATAACCAAATTGAATGATTTTAGTGTCAATGAAGACATAAGACATAGGGGAATATATTTTTAGAAGAAAGTGTTGCAAAATGACTTCAGTGTCGGGGTCCATAAGAGCATTTAAAGTTAACCTGAAATGATGTGCTATGGGAAAAATCTGGAAGTGAGTAAGAGGTTATGACTTGTGATTGTAGTGGAATTACTAAGTTTTAAACTTAAGTGTAAATTATACTTAAGTGAGTTTTAATAAAGGGAAGTAGATAATTGGATAAGAAATGGACAGGTGTCCTAGCTATAGTTAAGATTTTTATTGCCTTAAAAGGCTAGCTGTTGTGCTTGTCCTTATCCTTCTTGAAACTTCTTTCTTTGGAGTTTCTACAACCTAGAGCTTTTCATCAAATATTCACCGAAATTAAACCTTGCTTTTCTCTGTTTGTCCCCACTTCCACTTTGGTATTTCTTTCTTCTATTCCAAGAAAAATCGAACCTCCCTGTTAACCTTCAAGATGAGGTATGTGAGTTGCATAAAAGTTAGGGCTTTGTGATGGTTGAAGGTTTTGGAGCTTCAAACAAGTGATTAAGACAGTGTACAAAGCCCTAAATTTTATGTAACTCACTTACCTCATCTTGAAGGTTGACAGGGAGGTTCAGTTTTTCTTGGAATAGAAGAAAGAAATATCAAAGTGGGAGTGGGGACAAGCAGAGAAAAGAAAGGTTTAACTTCGGTGAATATCTGAAGAAAGCTTTCTGTTGGAGGAAATTTAAAGAAAGAAGTTCCAAGAAAAGATAAGGACAAGAACAGCAGCTAGCCTTTTAAAGCAATAAAAATCTTAACTCTAGTTGGGACACCTGTCCATTTCTTATCCACTTATCTACTACCCTTTATTAAAACTCACTTAAGTATAATTTATACTTAAGTTTATGACTTAATAAAACCACTGTAACCACAATTCATAACCCTTTACTCACTTTCACATTTTTCTCATAACACATCACTTCGTGTCAACTTTACATGTTCTTTTTGACCCCGACACTAAAAGCCATTTTGCAACACTTTCTTCTAAAAACATATTCCCCTATGTCTTATGTCCCCATTGATATCAAAATCATTCAATTTGTTTCTGCCCTCAATCATAATGAACCTTTTTCTTTTGGGCCAACTAGCCTAACTTTTGCTATAGGTATCAAATCAAGATTCTTATTAGGTGGTTTGAAAGAGGACTTATAGGTTTATAACTTTCATAAAGACCTTGAAGGTAAGTTTTATCATCTAAAGAGTAAAATTTAGACCAGACGATACGAAATGAACAGTATACAGAGGAAGAAGTTTCGGTCATATAAGTAGAAAGCAGACAAAGCCAAAATGCAGACAAAGCAACAAGAAGATGAATGGCAAAGTAGACGAATGCCAAAAGTAGACAAATGCAAAAGCAGACGAATCGAAAAAACAGATGAATGCAAAGAGAAGAAGAATACAAAAGCAGACGATTCGAAAAAGTAGACGAATGCAAATAGTAGATAAACGCAAAGAGGAGACGAATGCAA
>JANSVA010000003.1:15767010-15784203 GCA_025504915.1 Erythroxylum reticulatum
TCCTCCAATTGATAACTACAAAGATAAATTTTAACATCTCCGTAAGTAAAATAAAATTAACATGGATAACTTATATATGATTAATTATGTGTAATAATTGGACAAATAAAAGACAAAAATCTATTATCAATTTTTTTATTTATCCTAATAAGGGGATGAAGTTTTTGAAGCTCATTGATGCATCTGCCTTTGTAAGAAATTATGATACTCTATTATAGATAATTTATGAAGTTGTAAATGAAGTTGGGCCTAAAACATTATACAATTCATCACTTATAATGATGTTGTTTATAAAGCAATTGGGAAGAGGTCATTGAGCATATATAATTGTTTCTATTGGACTTTTTGTACTA
Organism: Erythroxylum reticulatum; assembly: GCA_025504915.1. Lineage (NCBI taxonomy): Eukaryota > Viridiplantae > Streptophyta > Magnoliopsida > Malpighiales > Erythroxylaceae > Erythroxylum > Erythroxylum reticulatum. The sequence continues at coordinate 15,767,364 of JANSVA010000003.1, forward strand.
CACACTGTATTGATCTAATGTTAAAAATATAAGAAGCTAGATACTTTCTTATCATTAACGAAAATGTTCAAAAAGTAAGAAAATGACTAAGTTCATTTATAACCACACATGGATTCTGAGTTTGATGAGAAAAGATTTAACAAATGGTAGGCATTTGTGTCATACTATCATTATAAGATTTCTAGTAATTTCTTATTAATTTAGTATTTTGTTTAAATAAAGAAAGATCTAAGACCAATGTTCACAAATAACGAGTTGTATCTCAGTATATCATATTTAATGATGACATGGAAGTTTCTAAAATTATATTTAAAGATTATTTTTCATATAAGTTTTTGAGCCTTTGGCAATTGTACTTCATCTTATTAATTAATATTGATGAGAAGACAATAATGAGTTACTTTTATAATGCTATAGAGAGCATGAAGGAAGCAATGAAGACTAATATGAAAAAAATGTCTTCATTGTATACACCTTATTTTGCAGTCATCGAAGTCATCAATGGTGAGAAAGACAATTGCACTCTCTCTTATTTGCCATTAGGGCATTTTTTTAATTCAATGTCTATTTTGGACCAACTTTTACATAAAATTTGAAATTAAGAAAGGAATGCTATTAACTATCACAACAATTATCTTAGATGAGATAATGTAAGATCTCTTTAGCTTACCAATAAAGGTATATAAGGTTGTGTGTAGTGATTTTGGAATGTCAATTTCAATATATAAAAGACACAAACTTAATTCAGGTTTGCAATTTGAATTATTAGTCATTATGTAAGTGAAATTAGGTGTGAAAGGAATTGAAACACATTTAAATTCATTCATTAAAAAATGAAATATATCTAAACACAAAAGATGAAATGATTACATATTTGTTTGATACAACTTGAAGTTTTAAAAAAATGTTATTATCATTATTAAGCTGATTATAATTTCTTAATAATTTAGTTTTATTTGTTTATAAGACTCCTAATAGAATAAGTAGTTCTATATATCTAATTTGTCTTTATTATAGTAATCCTTTTACGGATTAAGTTTTTAAAAAACTAAATTTTATAAATGAGAGTGACTTTTGAGGAACCAAATTTATAGATTAAAGTGATTTAAAAGATCATTTTAGATGAGAAAGTATTAATATGATATTTGCTACAATGAGATTGAATAGTGGCAATGATTAGAGTCTCTTGATGATGAATACTTCATATCAAATCGTTTATACAATATATAGAATAACTATTTTACAATTTTGTAAAACATAGGATTTATTTTATAATTTTAAAAATTATCTCAAATGATATCTAATATTAATTGGTATTAATAAGATATGTAATTTTTTTAATGGTAGGTGGCTAAATTATCAACCTTAAACCAAATTTTGATGTTCAAAATTAAAATGTGAATTATCAATCTTCATTCCTAATGATTCTAAAATTCATGAAGGTCAAGAACTTCCCAACTACTTGATATTATTCATTTCAGTGTCAAGAGGGTATAGTAGAGGGAAAAAGGTCAAACTTTAAGGAAGACAACAAATCTTGACCAATAAAAAAAAACCCTATAACTATAAGGCCCTTAATGCCTCTTTAAAGTTGCATTTTGCATATAAGGCACAGTTTTTGACACCAGAAATAGATCTAATTTCTCATTTTTATGACACTTTGATAGATGCATAATAACCATATTTATACCATATACCTGATGTATTTTTGCTTGATATTTTATACTTTTAATGTATATTTGGTACTTAATTTGCTCCAAGTGTGTTTATAGGTTATAATTGCTTTTACAGATCAAAAAGAGAAGAATTTAGATGAAATCACGGCATAAAGTGAAGATTTGAAGAAAAGAAGGGACAAACAATCGTGCATCAGCCCGTAAACTCCTCTTAGGCCAAGTAGAACCACAAATTTTGGGTTATACAATAATCTAGCACACAATCGTGTATTAGACTGTGCATCCCCTAGAATCTTAAAAACTACTATAAAAGACATGTTTAGAGTTAAAAGAGAATAGCAGACATTAGCAGGCAATTACAAAGGCTGAGATCATTTAGAACGGGCAATTTTGATTCAAAAAAGTGAAAAATACGAAGAAATCATTGAAAGATCCATCGAAATATAATCAAACCTCTACCTTGCAAGAATATTTGATATGAGCCAAACAGGGAGATTTAGAATTATGAACTCATGTTTTCAATTCATTTTCCTTTCTGTTTAACTTTGATTTCGTGTTCTATCATATGTAACTAAATTATTTTAATGTCTAAGTTAGATTAACCCTAGTTTTGTGCAATACCATGTTTGATTCTTTTATTAACGCAATTGTTTAGATTGATATATTATAATTCAATTACGTGTTTAATGTATGTTCTAGTAGAGTCAGAATATCAATGCATAATCCAATTTCATAACATAGAGAATTAAAAAAATCCTATATGTGAATAAATCTACTATAATTGGTATGAGTTAATTGCAAACTTAGATATGAGATGACATAAATCTTCTAGATTTAGGGTTAAGCCTAATAGCGAGATTCATAAGTCAATAAAACAATTATATAACTTTAACCTGAGTAATTCGGTTGATGCCCTTAGGATTAATTGTTATCATACTCAAGAGTGAGCTATTAGCATAACATATGAATTTTCACAGTCCAATAAATCAATAAGACAATTACATAATAAAAAATCAATGGATTAAAGGTATTTAGGGGATTCGAAACCTAGAAACTAATCCTCAATATCAGTAATTTCCTAAGTGATTTCTTAATTTTCTGTTCAATCTTACTGCCTATTTTATTTTTTTGCTTAAGTCTTATTTTCTTTAATACAAATTCAAATTCAAATTCGTAAATTAGATAATAGGACAATAATAACTACTAGTATTCATCATCTTTATGGATTCGACCCATACTTGCCAATGCTAGCTATAACTATATTGTGCACTTGTGATTATTTCATAATTGACACACCTAGAAAAACTTAATCAAGATTTTAGTGTCGTGGATGGGTTATATTAGGAACACCTTAATGCTATTATTCTAGTCATTATTATTTTATTTTATTTTTATTGTATTTTATTATATTTTTGGCTTATTCATTTAATTATCTTTTAAACTTCTCTACATTTATAGTGTGTTAATGGTTTATTTTAGGAATTAAGATCTAACTTCATAGCCATAACTCACAATAAATGGATGGAGTGGACAGTACTTTTATGAGAGCCAGAATAGGTCTTCACAATCTATAACATCACTATATGGGAGAGAGAGGTTTCCTCACATATTTTTAAAGGCTTAATTGTTGTCTATACTGGGTTGTGACATATGGGGGAGTACTTATTACAATCATGAATGTCTGACGCTAACCTATATGTGGGAGCAACCGAGCATGTACATTCAACCTCAAGGTGTATCATATAAGAATAGCTATAATTCAGAATGGAGCAACTCTTATACTTGTGGATGAAATGATTATACTTCAACTGAATATTTACAATATTAAGCATCTCAAGTTAAGGAGCCAACTTTGGAAGAAATGATGCCCATTACTCACAATGGATGGATGGAGTGGACAGTACTTTTATGGGAGCCAGAATATGTCTTCACAAACTATAACATCACCATATGGGAGAGAGAGGTTTCTTCACATATTTCAGAGGCTCAACTAGTGTTTATATCGTGTTGCAACATTTGTGGGAGTACTTATTACAATCATGAATGTCATACACCAACCTATATATGGGAGCAATCAAGCATAAACAGTTAACCTCAAGGTGCATCATACGAGAGTAGCTACAATTTATAATGGAGCAACTCTTAAACTTGTGGATGAAATGATTGTGTTCCAACTAAATATTTACAGTATTAAGCATCTCAAGTTAAGGAGCCAACTTTGGAAGAAATGATGGACACAACTCACGATGGATGGATGGAGTGGATAGTACTTTTATGGGAGCTAGAATATATCTTCACAATCTATAACATCACTATATAGGAGAGAGAGGTTTTCTCACATATTTTCATAGGCTCAACTTGTGTCTATACCGTATTGCGAAATTTGTGGGAGTACTTATTATAATCATGAATGTTAGACACCAACTTATATGTGGGAGCAACCGAGCACATACAGTCAACCTCAAGGTATATCATACGAGAATAACTACATTTCAGAATGGAGCAACTCTTACACATGTGAATGAAATGATTATGTTTCAATTGAATATTTATAGTATTAAACATCTCAAGTTAAGGAGCCAACTTTAGAAGAAATGATGGCCACTAAAGTTGGCCACAACTCACAATGTATGGATGGAGTGAACAATACTTTTATGGGAGTCAGAATATGTCTTCACAATGTGTAACATCACCATATAGGAGAGAAAGGTTTCCTCACATATTTTCAGAGGCTCAACTAATGTCTATATTGTATTACGACATTTGTGGGAGTACGTATTACAATTATAAATGTCAAACACTAACTTATATGTGGGAGGAATCAAACATATACAGTCAACCTCAAGGCACATCATACGAGAATAACTACAATTCAAAATAGAGCAACTCTTTCACATGTGGATGAAATGATTATGCTCCAACTGAATATTTACAATATTAAACATCTCAAGTTAAGGAGCCAATTTTGGAAGAAATGATGGTCGATTTTATTCAAGAATCAATCATGAGACATTAGGAAACAGAGGCTCATATATAAAAAATGGTGAATCATATCAACCAGCTGGCGGAGAGAATAACTAATGAGATACAAGGGAGTTTGACTATTCCTATTGAAACAGATCCTAAAGAATTTAAAATGGCAATAACCCTTAGAAGTGAAAAATAGCTCCCAAAAGAAAAAGGAAAGGAAGAGATTATTTCAGATAAATTAATGGAACTCCTTGTCAAAATGAAAGCTAACGGACATGAATTCAAGAGTGAAGAAAAGACAAGAGTTGGCTTCATGAATTGAGTGACATTCCAAGAAGAGCTTTAGGAAGAAGAAGACGTCTCCATCCAAGAAGAGGAAGTAAAGGAGTAGTAGGAGATAATAGAAGATGATAAGCCAGACACTATCCAGGAAGAAGAAAAAGAAGAGGAAGAAGAGTGGATAAAGATGGTTGAGGAAGAACTGGGGGAGGAACCAAATAAGGAAACTACCAGTGAAGCGTTGGTAGTGACCTTAAGTATAGAAGAGAAACTGACTATTCAGGGAGTTTTGTCATTCCTTCTTTTATTAATAAATCATCATTAAAAAGGGAATTAATGCAAGTGATTGGATTTATTAATTTTATAAATTATATCCTTATAATTATCTTGTAACAAGTGACTTACTTACCAGCTACTAAACTGCTTTGCCAACAAAAATGTGAAAGCAAGCCACTGATTATAAACCTAAGATGATAAATAAACATGCAACTTACAATGAGCTAATGACGTTAAACAAGCGCTACATGGGAAGTAACTTATGAATTAGGGTAGATTTTATTTTATATTATATTATTTTCATGCTTTTTAGTTATTTTCATTATTTTTATTTTTGTTTTTATTTTATTTTAGCTTTTTATCCCTTTTTCTTTATGTTTTGCAAAAATGTTAATCTTATATTTGATGGATCAAAATTAGAAAATCGTCTTACCCAAGAAAGTGCCAACTTAACCCTCTCACTTATTTTTAAATGATTATATAGTGTACATTAAGGACAATGTACAACTTTAAGTGTGGGGAAGGGGTTAATGATTTCTTTTAACTTATTATAATCTAGATTATAAAATTTTAAGAACTGATATCTTGACTTAATTGAAATTTGTCCATAAATATTATATTTCATTATTGAATATTAATTGAATTGGTATGTAAAATGATGATAGTTAAAATATAATTACTTTTCTAAGCTATATTTTGAGTATTCATTGATATAATCAAATGAAATGAAATTGCATATTATTTACACATATAAACCATCTTTTTGTGGGTTTTTTAGTCTAAGAGCGAAATTTTAAAAAAAATTAAGTTCTTTTTTATTTTTTCATATGTGTTATCACGTATAGTGGAATGATTCTACAGTTTGCTTTTATTATACATACCAAAATCAAATTTGTTACATTAGAAGCATTGATATGATGAAGGCATTTAGATTCAACAATTTCTTTTAAGTCTATTTCTTTGATAATTACCACCCCCATAAAATTATCTTTTCGGAATAAATAAGTTGAGTCTTAGCCTTTTTCATTGTTATTATACCCACATATTAACTTTTCCTACTTTTCTTTGAAGACCTTTTTATTGTTTAAAACCTTGAAAGTTATTTACGTTCTTTACTTGTTTGAGACTTGAAATTATTGAAAGGTCCTATATTTCTTTAATTGTAGTAAAATATGAAAGTTCGAGATTCATTTGTTTTGAAAAAAAAAGCATAGAAAAAGAAGAGAAGAAAAGTATAAAGTACCATTGTTTTTATAATGAGCAAACATGTATAAATTGTAAACAAGTTTCTTGTAAATTCTCTCAGTAAATTTCCTTCAATTTAATCCTTTTTAATATTCCAACCATACTGTACTTAAGCCCTATTACAACTCATATGAAGACCTTTTGATTTTTGCTTCTGGTTTATACATAAGTGGTGGAGATGTGATAATATTACAAGCCTATGGTAAGAGTTATATTATACATCAATTGAGAGTTTTGATACTTTTCACCCTAAAAACTTGAGCTCATTGAGTGAAATCTTGGTCAGGGTATAAAGTTGTATACTTTTGATTTCAATGCGATTATTGATGTAATTACAATTAATATTGACTTAGGAAGTTAATTTAAGGATAACTTGACGCTAATTGTATATTAATTTCATTATATGATGATTTATATTATGAATGAGTAGAACAAAATTAATTAAGGATAGAAATTGTAAGATTTATAATTTTGATTATGGTTTACTTGAGGACAAGCAAAAACTTAAGTGTGGGGATGTTTGATAGATGCATAAATAATAATATTTATATCCCATATTTTATGTATTTTTGCTTGATATTTTATACTTTTATTGTATATTTGGTACTTAATTTGCTCCAAGTGTGTTTATAGGTTATAATTGCTTTCACGGATCAAACGGAGAAGAATTCAGATGAAAACACAACATAAAATGAAGATTTGAAGAAGAAAAAAAAGGGATACACGACTGTGCATCAGCCTATGTACTTCTCTCAAGTCATACAGAATCATGAATTTTGGATATTTTGGCTTATACACAATTTAGTACATGGACTAGTATCAAACAATGCATCATCCAGAATCTTAAAAATTACTATAAAAGACGTGTTTAGAGGCAAAAGAGAAGAGCAGACATTAAAAAGCAATTACAAAGGCTAAGATCATTCAGAAGGGACAATTTTGATTCAGACAAGTAGAAAACACGAAAAAATCATTGAAATATCCATCGGAATACAAGATTAAACATCTACCTTGCAAGAATATTCGATAGGAAACAAAAAAGAAGATTTAGAATTATAAACTCATTGTTTTCAATTCGTTTTTTCTTTCTATTTATGTTTAATTTCGTGTTCTATAATGTATAAGTAAATTCTTTTAGTGCCTAGGGTAGATGATCCCTAGTTTTGTGTAAAAACATGTTTTAATTCTTTTATTAATGCAATTCTAGATTAGGGTCAAATTTAATAGCGGAATTCATAAACTGGTAAAGCAATTCTATAAACTTTAACCTAAGTAATTCGGTTGCCAACCTTAGGATTAATTGTTATTGGACTTATAAATGAGCTATTAGCATACTATAGAAACTTCCATTGTCTAATAAATCAACAAGATAGTTGCATAATAAAAGATGGTATTTAGTGAGATTTGAAACCTAAACACTAATTCTCAATATTGCTAATTTTCTAAGTGCTTTATTAATTCTCTGTTCAATCTTGTTGCCAGTTTTAATTTATTTTCTTAAATTTAATTTCTTTAATTAAAAATCAAATTCTAAAATTAGATAATAGATAAAAGTAACTACTAGTATTTATCGTCCTCATAGGATCAATTCGTATTTGTCGATACTAACTATAGCTACGTCATATTCTTGCGGTTATTTCATAATCTGAGACACTTAGAAAAAGTCAATCACGCTTTCATGGAGAGGGACTAGAAGCAACAATTGGTCTTGGAGGGTTAGGCTTAAAAGGTTGCTAGCGAATGTGTAGTATAGACAAAATAGGGGGGGAAAAGTGTTCTGAGCAAATTAGGTGCAGTTTCTTGAGGCTGCCCGGATGACAATGTTAGGATTACTTTCGACTGTACACATATTGCTAGAAAAAGAAAAGGAAATAAGTGAGTGTGTTAAGATATCTTAAAATGAAAAGGAAACTTCTCTCTAAGCCTTTTCGGGTCTCTTCATAAAGCAAAGCAGGAGATCCGTGATTCTTTAAAGATCAAAGCTAGAATAGTGCATAGAATTCAGAGGGGCCAAAAAAAAAAAACCCATTTTCAGTTGGAAGCTGTAGCTCTTCATTTGCTTCTTAAAACTGTGCTCATTTCGAAGTTAATAATGACATGAAAAAACTCAAGCAAAGGGTTGCAATATCCAAAAACAATCATATTGCTTCTAAGGAAGATTAACAATAAAAAAAATATAGAACTGGTGAAGTAATATATCCAATAGAAAAACTTACTGAAACTATCAAAACAACGTCCTAGAGAGCAACAAAGAATGCTTCTCACATTGTCACGAGCAATAATCCATGAGGAACTTCTGTTAAGCATCCTTGAATCCGAAGGACCCAAAAACTTTCACCAACCTGTCTATGCATTTAAGCATCAGATAGCATCTTCAATGATAACAATGAACAAAAGGTTCCCAGTCAAGAGATCAGACTCAACTACTTGCAGTAACTCTACAATTACCATGAACAAAAAGTTCCCATTTAAGAAATCAGATTCAACTACTGCAGTAACTCTAGAATTACCATGGAACAAAGCCGTTTACATCTTCCACCACAGGAGCGGGAGGAAGGTTAAGATCAATTAGGCCTGTCATTGGTAGTTCTGGCGCGGCTGTCTTGATCACAAGTGTGCTGTCATCAGCACTTCCAACAAAATGGGACCTCTTGTGCCCACCCAAAGCTTGACCTGATCGGAAAACCTTCAAGCAGAAAGGGCATTCATGCAGCTTGCCCTTTTTTGACACCATTCTTTTGTTTGCATTGCGAGATAAGTTCTGCTGAATTGGTTTCTTCCCATTGAATGATTCCACTATCTTACCATTATTCGGAAGTGGACTTGGAACATAATCTGTGTCAACGCTGTTCTCGCCACTTTCATATACAGAGTCAGTATAGCCATCGATGGTTTCATTATTGAATCTGTTTTCCCCAATTGGAGTGCCTTTCGCAACCTTTTTTGCATCGTTTCTACGAAATTCAGGATCATAAGAGTTATGTTTGCTTCTCTTTCGTGAATCATACTTAACCGATGCTCTATCTGTTTGATCATACCCATCTTCTTCAATTGAAGCTCTACCGGACTGAGTTTTGACACGTCTAAACCTACTCAATCTCTTCCCTAATTCATTATCAGACTCTCCATCAGATCCAGACCCAAAGACCCCTTTATGTTTCTTTGGTTCAACTTTCCTCATAAACAAATCTACAGAAACTTCTGATTCAACCCCTGTTGGCCCGTTGTTAAAGTACCCAGAATCAGAATTCTCAGAGACATGATACTCTCTAGACTTCACCTGCCTTTCCTTTGCTTTGTTCACATACAAAATCTCATTCCCATTGAACACGCATCTAACACCATTCTTCATACTAATTTTCATTTGATCATATGAAGATTTATCCTCGAAAACCAAAGAATTATTGTCAGAAGATTCTGCAGTGGAACTAAATCCCCCTTTGAAACCAGAGTCCCTGGACAACATCATCAAGCACATAGCCAACTCTTCTTGTTCTTGCTCATTATCAGAAACAAAAGACAGAGAACCAGTTGCCGGAGACAACGAAGAAGAGTTGGCACCAATGATCTTGTACCTCATTCTCCCGAATCCGCTTCGTTTACTTGGAGCTGAGGCCTCGATATCTGACTGGCTATCCCCAATCAAGTCTTTGAGCTTCTCACTGGTCCCTGAGTGATCATCATAGCTGTTGTTGTTGTTCTTGGAGTGGCATGCCATGTGCCCACAGAGAGCTTTCAGTGACTGGAAACCTTTACCACATTCTTTGCACACCTTTTCTGGCAAAAGACCGGACTTGCTTGAATCAACCATGTACCATTTAGTTTTCTTTGGGTTCTCTCTAAGACGATAACCAGATTGAACAATAGCAGCAGCTCCAAACCCAGAATCTCTCTTTTCGTTGCCAGCGAAAGACTTGCTCATGTTGAGGTTAGCTTCCGCCTCCACGTCGTTTGAGCTCCCGTTTAAATGAATCCTGATATGACCACCCAAGGACTTACCACAGCGAAATTTTTTATTGCAAAACTTGCAAACAAATTTCTTCTTCTGATTTGCTTCCATCGCTTGATCTAATTTGCCCAAACAATCCGTCCAATAATGAAAAAGATTGTATCTCTTTATATTATCTCACCTCAAAACCTTGTTATACGATCCATTGAAGACTGAAAGTTGAGAAAAGCGAGAGAAAGACACCAGAATCAACAACATAAAATCGAAATCTAGAACGAGACGGAGATGAAACAGTTCAAAAAGTTTAGTACTTTATCAAAGTGGGATCGGTTGAGAGAAGGAAGAGCATTAAGGGGATGTGACAGTTATTGTGAAGTACAGGATCAGGCACTTAGACCCACCAAAAGAGAAGCTCTTCCAATCCCATCCCAAGTACGCACATTACGTTAGCCCTCTCTAAAGAGCTTGAAACCAAAATAACGGAGAGAAAGAAAAATCAAAAGTTTTTGAAGGAGATGGGTCGCTAACGATGGCGATGAACAGGCCTCTATAAAAGAACAATCAAAGCACAAATATGACTAGTTCTCTCTCTAGAACACACCACACCACACTCTCTCTCTCTCTCTCTCCCCCGGCCTATCATCAGGAGGAAGAGAATTTCATGCACGGAAGTAAAAATATTAAAATGACACGTACACTTTAGTGTTGATTGGACGGTCAAGATTGAATGAGGATCCCGATAAATATGTATTTGGTAGATATTACGTTAGAAGTTTTGCAACTTCCCAACTATGCCTTATTTTGTCTCAATCTCAAACACATAATAATATACATACACAATTCCTTTATCTTTTAATTTTACAGGATGCAATCTACTCTACTTAATCTGCCAATATCAAGGTATGTATAGACAGATATTGCACTTTGATATTTTCATACCAATACCATACATGGGCAGCACATTTTTTAAGCAATATTTAGGTTTAGCCCAAGAAAGCAATAGTCGTAACACGTCCAAATGAAAGTTCAATGATCATATGGGCTGCTTTTTTAGTCACAAGAGAGCTGTGGATATAATATAGTCAATCTGGAAGGATGCCTGTAAGTTGGAATTTCATAATCACCAGATTAGCTTTGATATGGTCAACCCAGTTTTGTAGTTATATTGTTGGCCAATGCTCCATACCACTTTCCTTCTTTTATTTCTCTCCCGTCTTTTGTTTTTTCGTTTCAAAGTTGCATATTTATTGAAAACAGGTCCCTAACTTCAATGCATCGGGTGTTACACCATACTTGCATACGAATTTACAGAGAATTTTTTTGATTTGGGTCAAACCAATGTTATTGGTCTCTCTACTGCAGTTTTTCAGATCGAATTCATTAAGTACCATCTTAATCCAGTTAAAGATAAGACGCTTATCAAAAATAAGATACGGGGAATTTCGGAATACATAACTAGAAGTTAAATCATCGGTTCAGGTGTGATTATCTATTTACAAAAATGAACTCATACAATTCTGTTATATAAAAAGGATAGATCTGAGAAAAACATCTCAAATTCCGATACTCGCTAAATGTTACGTTCTACTTCCAATCCATATTTATTCGTATTAGGATTCAGCATGAGATTCAAACTTGAACAAACTTCTAGCAATTACCCCCAGTGCAAAGGTTTTCAGGATAGTTTCTCCGGATCTCAATTAACTTATGATACTGGAGACTATCCCAATCCTTCCCAGAATTTAAATACAAATTTTTTCCTCCGACCTTTCTTTCCCCTCTTCTTGCGAGTTTCCTTCAGTACATGGTTATACAGAGCTCAATGCTTGGGACATGATGATCAAGCACCGTCGAGTTGATCTTATTTAGGGTTGGAACTTAACCAAGATAAACGGCGGAAAAGAAAGAGAAAACGATACCTGAACAGGCAAGACTGTTACATCCACAACGAATGTCCATAAATAAAAACAAGTTGCCAAAATTCCCTCTTCGTTTTCCTTTTCTACTTGCCCAATTTTTGGCTAACCCTAACTCCACATGTATTCCCCACTAACCAAATTCCTAGGACCATGGAAAAGTTGCATCGTGTGCACAGCTAGGATGTGCAAGACCTATCAGGGTGACACACTAGTTGATACCATCATCATCGTTTTCCTTACGGCTAGCCCCTTGTCCGAAAATTTCTTCAATGATGTTACACGTCGGCTGAAGATCCACACCTTTAATAGGACTTGTGAAACGAGCATCCCAAACCTTGGTATCGCAGGGATCAAGAAAGTACACCTGATCCACCCCACTACCACATCCGTCCAATTTACTAGACAAGAACTTGTCATGATCACTGTCAACTCCACCTAACTGCAAGCCATCTCTAGAGTTAACAGGACCACTAGAGTTTAACTTATCAGCCTGGAATTCAAAAGATATGCACGAGTCATCTTGAATAGTGAAATCCTCACCAAAATAACCCGTACTCTTGTCAACATGCTTATAATCAGGTTCAAGTTGGCTTACATCTATTGACTTCATGCCCAGTGCTTCTGACGCATAATCAATACCTGAATCTTCTCCCGTGGCATTTCCACTACCATCCTCCATATCCGGGTTGACATCACAATCATCATCATCACCATCACTGTCATCAATGTCATTGTCTTCGTCAAGAGTCTCATCTACCTGGCCTGCCTGATCATGTCGATCAAGTGACTCAATAACAGAGTCTTCATCTTCTTCAGAAACTGGAACTATATTGGAGTAATTATTTATTTTGTGCAATTCATCATCATCACTGTCAATGTCCATCAAGTTCGATCTGTTCTGAGCAGCACGTCTTCGAAGGATAAAAACATTGAAATAATAGCTCACGATATCCTTTGTGGTCCGAACGGGAAGCAATCGTAATAAGTGTTTCCAAAAGTTCTGGCCCTTGGAAATGGGATACAAGTAGACAACTGAACGGAAAACACATTCTTCCTCCCCAGTCCATCTACATGTCACCACCTCTCCCATGTCATGAAACCCCAACTTGTCAAAATTTTCTTGTCCAAGTGATTCTAATAGTTTCTCACGTGCTTCCTTTATGTGCTGCTGGACACATCTGATAGAACCCTCATCCAAGCAGTCACAATCTATTTGGCCACATACAATATCATTAGTGTAATGCAAATATGAGTTTGCGTCTGGCATTGGAATGATACAAGTACCCATCCGCTTGTCCTCACCAATGCCCTCTTTTTGGCTGTTCCACAATGGAATGGTAGCTTGATGATTTGGCCCCAAAGGCACTTGTTTCCTAAAAAAGCGTTCAAAGTAGGAAGATTTGCCAGTGTCAAAAGGGAGAATCCTATGCCTTACAAGATCACAATCAAACTGTCCTGAGGGAAGAGAAGAGGACGCATCAACGCTAGATCTAACATCTTCATGCTGAAAACTGTTAGTAACAGATGAACAGGGAGCGGTGACCTCAAAATTAATTACTGAACACGGCATTTCATTGACCCCATATTCAAATTCATGCCGTTGAAATTTAGGAAGGTTGTCTCCATGGTCCCCTAGTTTGTTAACCAAATCAAATCAGAAAAATAATTTTCAATAGAAAAAGAAAAAAAAAATAGCAAAAGAGACGCAACCTGCTTGTCCTCACCTGAAACATTAGGTTTATGTGGAACATGAGCATATAGAACTTGTTCTGAAGATTGGGTCAACTTATTGCTACACTCCAGAGGTCTTGCCTGCTTAAAAGGAAATTCCTGGAAAGCTAGACCTTTAAATGGTCGCTTATAACCCATTTCACCTGCACAAGAAAAATTAAGATAAAATTAATAACCATTCCAAAAGCCCCCCCAAAAAAAAAAACGCATGTCTTAGAAAAACATGAAATGTAAATAGAAATTTAAACAAGCCAAATGCACAGTTCTGATCCATTCATCTAAAATGTGCTATCCACGCAGCTGTTGGAATCCACTAAAAATTAGAAGGGTGTAAACATACTCGCATCAACACGTGCACTAATATATATTCATACGTCCTCATCAATACAACTCCACCTATAATGAAAATAGAAAAACAGTTCCTCATCAATACAACGCCACCTATACTGAAAATAGAAAAACAGAGGAACAAAAATACATAAGTTTTCGATACAAGAAGACGTTACAATCCAGTGATAAATGTGATATGAAATAGACATAATACAAGCAGACCTAGAAGCTGCTTAACTTATTATACCTATTTAACATGATACCAACACGCTTGCCCATTTCCACAAAAAGAAAAGGACAGAAAAATAAATAAATACACAGAACAAAGCTAGCTAGTGACCAACTGGACCCTAAGGTCGAAATATACTATTTCCCCCAAAGTTAAATGAAAGAAATTTACTCACGAATTGAGGCAAACAAACAATTGAATTGTCACTCATAAATATCCGTTGAATCTATAACAAATATCATACGATTATAGTAGAAATTTCTAATTAACAAGCATATACCTTTTGAGCTCGTCGAATTGAAACTTCAAAACTTGATTGGAAGGATACTAAATATCAAGGCACAAAAGACGAAATATAGATTTGACAAGGTTTTATGGTCCAATCACACAAACCCCCATATTAATTTGTCAAATTGAGAAGTCCCAAATTTTGAAACAAAACCCTAACCCTAGATTTCGAATTGATGCACAAAATTTCAAATTTACAGGCCCAAAAATGAAGATTTCTTGAGGCGGGAAATATGGAAGCAAAACCCCAAACCTATTTACAGATTCGAAGAAGTTATTAACGCATCACAACTTCGAATCGACACGTGAAACAAGACTTAGAAAATGTTCACAATTAGGCCGAAAATTGAGATGTAAATTTACAGTGCGGAAAGGGATTGAAAGCCCATGAAGGATAGAGGGACAAAAAAAGTGCTCAACAGAATCGAAACCCTAACCCTAGAAACGGAACGTATCAACGGCTGCAATTGGAAGGGGTACGGATGCGAAGAGGGGAATGTCAATCGAACGAATCGGGAGTCGGATAGGAGAAAAGAGAAGGGAATTGAGAGATTCTGGTTGGAATAGGGGGAGAGTGACGGTGAAAGACGAATTTGGGTTCGTAGGTTTTTCTACACGACGACGCGGTTCGATAGAGATCAGCCGGGTGATTGTTTTATAAGCTAAACCGGCCCAGTCTCGGGAAATTACCTTTAAGTCCTCAAATATAAAATAACGACTAAAAATTTCGAAACGATTCAAGTAGTTAAACTTTAAAAACCTTAAATCATTTGACAATTTAAGCATACCTCAATAACTCTTATTATTAAAAATTAATTTACTAATTAACCGGCTAATTTTTATAAACTAACTATTTTTATATATCATAATAAACTAATTAATTTTCATCTTAGAGTCTTATTCTACAACTAAACTTCAATCCCTTCAATAGAGAAAGATAGTCTCTTTCTTGAATCCTATTTTAAATTTGTTAATTTCATTTAATCTCATTTATAATAGTGTAATATTGGTTAAATTTTTAAATCTTTAAATTTTTTATCGTATCGGTTTAATTTTAATATATCATTATGCAATGTTAGGAAATTAGAATAATATCTGATCTCTTACGTAGTGGAACAAATTCGAAACTTTTTCGTATTTAATATTTTGAAATTTAAGATCATGAAAATTTCATAAAATAATTAATAATAAAATATAAATCATAATTTATACCTTATTCGAAGCTTTATCTTTTTATTATCGTTTCCTTCAAATTATTTATGAAATCAGCTCATATCAACCACTTTAGCAACACAAGTGTTCAACTTTTATTGGTATCCACAGAACGAGTTGAAATAACTCAACAACTATTATAGAGAAAGTTGGACAAGAAATACAAAATCCTTAGAGCTTAAGTCAATTTATAGTAAGTTTTGAACATTATAGTAATTTAATTGAAATTAAAATTTAATTTAAATTAAACTTTAATTAGCTGGAACTTGATACTAGTTTGTCATATCCATATTATAAGCTGCTTCTTTAGAAAGTAATGCACTACAAAGTAAAGTTAAGCTCCAAGAGTTATTCGTTGTGCAAAAAAAGTTAGACATTTGCCTTCTTCACTTTCTCACATTATGTTAGGAATTTAGACCTTTTAAACCACACCCAAGGATATTTTATAGACACAAATATCAAAAAATAGAGAAATAATAATAACACAAGAAAATTTACGTAGAAACTCCTAAACCAAAGAAAAAAAATATGAGCACTGAGAAGAAAATCCACTATATGAAAAATCCTTACAATCACATAATTTTTCCTCTCACCCAATCCTCTAATATACCAATACACCCACAAAGAAATATCCAAAAAAAACTCTCCAACTCTCACCTCAAAAGAGGAATTTAACTAGAGTCAAATTTGTCATACAAATCTTTGACTTTGTATTGATACATTAAACAAGGAGGTA
>JANSVA010000003.1:15787676-15803574 GCA_025504915.1 Erythroxylum reticulatum
AGGACAAGAATTCTTGTACCTCAGTTTTGAAAGGAACAAAAATTTCTGTCCTTGTCCTCTGAGGACGGAACAAAAATAACTAAAGCTAGTAAGCAAATAACACGAAGGACAGAACTTTTGTGTCTCTGTCCACCGTCCTCACCTACAAAGACGCTATGCAAACTCTGGGTAAGATTTCATATACCATGCTAAATTCACATTATATTTTAATTAAATTAAATTAAACCACAAAAAAACCTAACCTTCCCTTCTCCCCTCTTCTGCCATCCACCCAAAGCCCTAAGTTAATTGATTTTAACACTAGTTAAAGTCCCGCTTCTTCTTCGCTCACTTACTACAAGCGCAGTCCAATTTTCTTTCTCTTGAAAATTTTCCTTTTTCTTTTCTCTTACTAACTTATTTTCTCTTTCTAAAAAAGTCTCAACCCATGGTGACTATCAACTCTCCGCTACATACTTGCCCCATGGTTGTCGACGAACACCTTTGTAATGCTTCTCTTGGTTTGCAGTCTCGGTTCTATTGTTAACCATCGCGACGTTCCCTGAGATATGGTTATGTTTGTCGTGGCGGCTTTTCATTGGCTTAAAGTCGAACTCTTTAAGGGCTTTGGTTGCTTAGAATCAAAGGTGTACAATTCAAGGTTTTTGATGAACAAGAAATTACCCATGGAAGTGAAGTCTGTTTAACAGGTGTTGTCTGATAAGTTGCAGAGTGGAAGATTTATCCGAAGAACCCATTTAAAGCTTAATTAGCTAGTGATGGTGTGAAAATTGGAGTTGAAAGAGAGAAGAAGAAGAAGAGAAAGATGAGGCTTACGTTGCTGTTGAGTGGAAATTGAAGAGTAAGAGGGAATACAAAGGGAAGAACAACAAGAAAGCCATTGAAGAGGGGGAGGAGGTTCTATAGGTGGCGTGAGAAAGCATCCTTTGGCATGGTTAGTAATATATCGATGGAGGGTGTTCAATATGAGAGAGTTATGCTGAAAGTAGCAACTTATTGTCACTATTAAATTGAAGAGCACTCTCTTTTTTGGTCTAGAGCATCTGTTATCAAAAGGAAGGGCTTCTATGGAAGGAGCATTGTTGGTTATTTGTGGCTATAGTAGTTTTTGACAGGAGGGGATAAGGCCCAACAAAGTAAGAAACGTAAACTTTATTAGCAAAGATAAGAATGAAAGACAAAAAGAACACAGGCTATTATCTCACCTTGACTTGTAAGGTGTATTGTGTTTTTTGTATAGAGATTGACTTTCATTTTGGATGATTTATTTCTCTTATTTGTTTACTCCCTTCTCTCGTATGCCTAATTCCCCTTCAACTGACTTGAATTAATAACAAATGATTTAATTTAATTATAGTATGATGTAGTAATTGACTTACACCTGACATCCTACGTACGACTTATTATAGTTAAAAGTGACTTGCTAATTCAAGCTCCTCCGTCAATGAGACACTAACATTAGGCTATATTTGAGAAAAACATTTTGTGGTAGTTAACCCAAGAAATAATCTCTTTAGCCTTCAAATGAAACTCAAAATATTACTAAAGAAAAAAAACTCTTTGAACTTTTATTTTATCATTTTACCATCATTAATAGACTATAGGAGTCAGAATCGTCACAAATTGCTGTGTAGTGATTATTTATAATATGATGTAGTTTCTTAAGAACCTCTTGCAAGGGTACCTGATTATTCATATTCGACACCAGAGATATATTTAGTGAAAATGTGGTTATCAGGTACCCTTACTTGGTTAAACGAGTCACACAAGCAGTTGCATGTCAGTAAGCTGCTTTTCAGCATTTCTATATTGTCTTCAGGGGTCTGAGTAGCAATGGAATATTAAAATGCCAATGTCAGCTGAATTATAGTTGCATATTTGACTTTGTACTTTTTAAAATAAGATTAAGAAGCCACTGTCTAAAGGATGACGTGTAATGATCAACATGATCCGAACAAAATGTTTACGCTGACATTGCATCTGCACAACCATCCATCCTGTTCCCAAACTAATACTTGTTACGAACCATCAGATTTTTTTTTTTTTTTGTGATTTCTAACATGTATGAATTTCTGGAAGTCTGAGTTGTATGCGTACCTAGGCTTGGGACTCTATGTATACTGTTGTGGTTATCGTGTTTTATTTACTATTTATTTATTTGTTCTTTTCAAATATCTTTAAAATTAACGATATTTTTTGGTATTTAGCCATAACTCTACCTGAAAGGATTGGTTGTTGGAGCGAAACTTAGATATTGGAATGCAAGCATATATATGAAGCTTATGATAAACTAGAAATTGGGAATTATGTCCTCACACCTTATTATAATTACGTGCTCTTTCTTAAGAAGCAACTTTCCAGTCAGCATTCAGTTGAACCATTGAAGCTTTTGTGTTTGTGTAATAGTAAGCTTCGTATGGTCTTCTTTCATATTTCTGCAGAACTGCAAACTTTTCATGCAATTAGATGCCATAAAAGTAGGATAGACTAATATTGGAACTGTTACAGAAACACAAGCCATCGGGTGTTCGAACAACATACTTTGAAGAAAACGTTAAAGTTGCCCTTTATAAACAAAAAAATTAAAAAAAAAAAGAAAGAAAGAAAGACAGACGTTGCTACTATGCAACTAATGAGAAAAGAGCGAGCTAGCCTATTCCCTTTATAAACAAAACCAAGGTTTTAAATTTGAAGCAAATTAATATTCTAAGAAAATTTAGGAGATAAAACTAATAAAAGCTGAAACTTTTACACATAAAAAGCATACTTAAACTAGGAGAAATTTTGTCATTGTCACTAAATCGAAACAATTTCATAAGTTTTCACACTCTTAGCTGTGAATTGGTGAAAAGTTAATGTATTAGGTTGAAAAATATGAAAAGTTTTTGAGGACCTAGTTACATGTATTATTACATACACTTTTTAAGTTGCAGTGTTGAACGAACGATCACAATTACTTGGTGGGACGAAAATACTATAACTATCATCCTGCCTCCTCAAAAGCTTTTGTTTAACAGAAACCATATATTAATGATTGCTTGACAAAATCCACTCAACTGTTCCCATAAGAATAAGCTGAATTTGTGATGAAGTAAATAAACACGTGATTGAAAGCATTGATATTGAACATGAGGAAACAATTTTCACCATCATTTTGTGGCCTGTCAATTCTCCTTCCAAGTAGCACTAGTTCAGTACAGAGATTTGAGTTCAATAAGGAGAAAATAAAGAAACTAACACTTGAAAAAAGAATATCAACCCAAAATTTTTTTTTCATGAATGAATTACTACCAATGCCTTAACAACAAAAAATTTGGATCCCTAGAAAGCCTCCTTTCTAATCTACAGTTTTTGTTTTCCCGCAGTTTGGTCGTTATCACGTCAAAACAAGACTAGGATTTTGTCACATGAAGTTTTGGCCAAAAAATTGCTCTGCCAATAACAAAAAGATGAAGTCAGTCTGGATAGTTAAATATGCTGAACTTAACTTGATACTTTTTTTAAAAAAAAATTATATCCACAGATCTCAAGTTTAGCTTTGCATACATGGAGCACACTTCTTTACAAGTTCTCAATTAATTTAACAAGAAACAGCTTACTTATGACAACCAAGTCAGTTGCAAATGAAGAACTCATGAATCCAAGAGGTTAAAAGAGTGAATATGTTTTCAGAGAAGTCGTGAAGAGTTGTTTAGGAGATTTTATGATAACCATGCATGGGCTCTCAACTATCCTTCCTTACACAGAAAACTTTATAACAGTGTTAAGCAATAGCTATTCCAAACCATAATGATCGTATTAAAAGCGCCAACTTCCATAGAGATATAAAGGAATTACCAGAACAGAATGTACAGTTTCACAGTAGTAGAATCCCTGATGCTAGATCAATCATTTTCCAAATGGCTTTTGGCAAACAAGCAACCTCTGATCACGGCCATTCTGTAGGTCAATCACTCTAGCTTCCCAGTGCAATTGAGTGACAATAGCCCGAGCCATCTCAATTACTCCCAATTTGTCACAAAGAATTACCCATCCCTGCCAAGCAACACACATGATAGTGCATTTAAATGACCTCAGTTCAGGTTTTCCAAACGATAAACTAGATAAGCATCACTTGGCAGATTTCTTAACCATAAGTTGAAGTAGTTAAAATTACCTCAGGCCGCAAAATTCGATCCATTTCTAAAACTAAGTCCATCATGCCACACTTCTCAAAACTAAGATGCGAGAGAAGTCCATTCGCATGAAGCATGTCATAAGTTCTGGGATATGTTGGGAAGGGCTCACACCTGGGAACCATCATGTATGTAAAGAAAATTTTGAGACAAAAATAGTAGCTATCTCAAATGTCGAACCATTAGAAAGAAAGGACAAGAGAAAAAGACAAAATAATACAATTGCACAGTTCTGTTTAGGCAAGGAAAATAAATAAATACCAGTCATGCAGAACACCAGCAAAACCCCGATCAAGTATGAGAGGAAGTGTATTGAAAGTATTAACAGGCACAACATTCATTACCCACAGCGCTTTCGCGTCCTCCAGAAAAGCAGCATTCAGACCCCCATAATGAGCATTCATGTCCATCACATTCCGTATCATGTTATATGGAGGTAGTGGATCTTCATCACCAGGCCTCTTAGGATGGTCTGAAAAAATTAAAGGTGTAAGCAAAGACCAATAGTTTTTCAGAACTGATCGCCATATCTGCAAGTCTTCTAAGAAATCATCAAGTTCAACTCCTGCAAGGATAAAATGAATCTACCAAGTAAGATAGGCATGTATATACGGTGGTTAATAAGTCTTCAAGAAAAATTAAAGAAAGAAGAGAAGACCGTGGATAGGTCATAAGGATATTAGATACAATAAATCAAGTTGTGAAGCTAAAGAGATCAAAATGAATTTTGAAACAGTACTTTCCATGAATGCCAAGCTCAGCCGAGCCAAAATTGGAAACAGAGGATCTGTTCTGGATGGGAATCCATCTTTTACTAGTGGTTCCACTTATACATGAGACAAGAGGTTGATAATAAGATGGAATATCAACCCTGTCATCACAGAGTGGTACTGCATCTTGCTTGCTGCAGTTTCAAACAAAAGGGAAGCAATGGAATACCTATAATTAGTAAATTAATAGTTTAGGAAATGAAGGAAAGAGTAATGAATAGATGCAAACCAGCTAACCCCAACTCAAACATCCACCGAAAGAGTAATGAATAGATGCAAACCAGCTAACCCCAACTCAAACATCCACCCCAAATTGTATTCATTTAACCTAGACAAGAAAACTATTACAGGTCAAAGTGTCCTCAGTCCTTACCGAGACTTGTAGCACTGGACATCCGCAGTTTTCTGCCAGATAAATGTTTCATCCTGCTGAGCCATAAGACTCCAACAGATGGTCTCAGTGAATTCTTCTATAGGAGTTACCATGCTTGTCTTCTTCATCCTCAATGAACCACCACGTGGCTTTGTTGGTGAGGTTAACACAAAGTAACCTCCAGGCCTTAGAAGCCGATCCACTTCCATAAGGAATTTACCATCTGTTTTATTAACCACTATCAGAAACTAAAGATGGACAATGAAAGCTACCGTTCAACTTGGGATCAGTGAAGACTATCAATGGAACAGACAAGGCTGCAATTGTTGATACTCAAACTTTGAGAAGGTAGGGGATATTGATACTCAAAATGTTCTGTGACCACTATATTCACCAATTCAGTAGGGGGAAGTAGCACTGTTTTCAATGATGTAATTGATGTACTTATTAGAAACAGGAAATAACTGAAACTTAATACTAAATCATCAAATTCTTTCCCCAAAACCATAATGTATAAATTGCTCCTGGTGGAGCACTATTGGGTTCATAGTTATTATCAATCACGAAGAACAGGTAGTTCAATAAAGACATTTAATGGCAAAGCACCACAGAGAAGCAAAAGTATGACAGCATAGGAAAATGATTGAAACGAACAAGAAGCTGTAGCTGATCATGTTTATTGTAATAACCTATGTATTTAAAATGCAGCCATGATTAACTATCATGAAAAATTACCAGATTTAGAAACTTCAGTTACACTGATAGGCGTATGAACTAGTTCGGGTAGTGTTAGTTGTGCACTGTTCATTGTGCAAAATGGTCTGTTTCAAGTGTTATTTTCTTTAATAGTCTGTTTTTAATCTATTTTCTTTAATTCACATATTTCTTATTAGGAGTTGAATCAGAAGAAGTTTGTTTTAAGATGTTTTTCATTTTTGTTAGGGTTCAAAGGCTTATCAGAGAAAAAAAAAGTTGATTCATTCCCTTAATAGGATTAATTGGGCAAGTCTATATATATGAATATACATCGTTTGTAAGTTCGGTTTATAAAAGGGGGATTTTCTGAAAATTTCTGTGTGCTAAGTGTGGTGTATTTTCTTAAGAGTGATTTCTAAGAACCTACTAGTGTGATATTAACACTTTAATATGTTCAAACCTTAGGACTGATTCTTAAATCTATGCTTCTATTTTCAAATCTTAAATACAGAAACTTAGTAATGTAAGGTTATTCACAGTCCACCAATGTTCTTATCTATTTTTTGACATTATTCTCTATCTATCCTATATTATATACCTTTTTCATCCCAATAAATACCACATTGTGCACAATGAACCATGTCAAAAGAGAGTGATGGATATGGAAGTTGGCGTGAAATGAAATTCCCAATCATAGCTGGAAGGCCCCTCTCAAGGGAAAGCTGAATTTGACTGCCTGTTGCTTCATATGCAGCAATACAGATCGGCATTAAGTTGAGCGACACCAAATGAGCTCCAAAGCTACCAAATCCACAACCAATATCTAATACAGTTTGCACCTGCAATTAATACTAGACAATCAAAAAACCATAGACATCTATTTGAAATTGAAAAGGTAAGTCAAAAGTCAAACCATAGATATCAATACGGTCTTGTGCACTTTAGACTAGAAATTACAATGTTCAATAATCAAAAGTTGCTACTGCTTTTATAGACCAAACTCCAAGCTAAGAGCTTAGGAGAATAAAAGAGGACTTACACCAGCTTGAAGAAACTCAGAGTCGCTCCCTAATCCAATCATCTCTGCAATCTGGCAAGAATAATCTTTGACACCATCAAAGATCAATCCATCATTAGAGTGAAAAGCAATTTGATTTTCTTCGAGTAACATCAACCTATAAGATCATTAACGAATATCAGTGCATCTGTGGGACATTAACGAATCGTTTATCACAGAACAGAAAATCACATCTGCTATTACCTTTTAGTCATGCTTCCAGACGAAAGAAATTGATCTTTGCTTATCTTCACATTTCCACTCCATATCACATCCCGGCCAGCAGGCCACCTAAGTGGAATCTTATAGTCCTTTGGAGTGCGAACTAAACACCGCTCCCCCTGTCTTGACAGGTCACAATGCCGATCAAATTCCTCTCCATCTTTGAACCCAGCCAACAAATTTGCAGTAACATTATAACAAGGCACAAAATTCTCTCTCTCTCTTCCACAAAATTCAAGTTCCTTTTGTCGAGTAGATCCCAGTGACAGAGTTCTCAGGTCCAAATAGTCAAGTGAAGTTTGCTCTCTTAGCCTCCTAAAATTGGAATAAATATCAGGCACAGGAGTGGCAGGCACAGGATCAAAATCACTTGAAGTACTTGATGCTAAGATTACAATTAGAGCAATCGCAGCAACAAGGATCAATAACAACCACCGACGCCTCGGTATAGGTCCGGAAGTGACAGAGAGTTTATTGAACCAGTGGCTTCTCATGTCCAAAATTGTTGAAGAGTCTCAAAATTCAACTAAATGACTATGGAACCCAGTCTACAGGAGCTTGGAAAACCATGGCCAATCATAACATACAGGCTTCTATATACATTACCATGAACCCGAGCAATCCCTACAAGCATCGAAAAAGACCTCCTTTACACTCCTATACCATACGAAGATCGATCATTGACTAATCAAAACCCCACTTCTCCAAGTCTCAAAATTCGAAACGGGTATTGAGATCCAAAACCCAAATGTCAGTTTCTCGCAACAAATCGACAATTCACACAATTGTCACAAAAATGTAAACTCACTACTTGCCAGTGTTTCAACAACAACAGAGAATTGAGAAATTAAGCAATGTAAGAGCAGCATCTGGTGGCAAACCAATCAGATCAACCTGACATTAAAGTCAAAACAAGAACCCAACAAAAAATAGTCAATCTTTTCACTCATTTTACATTTCTCCAACATTCTGTTTTCAGATGTTCAATAAAAATAAAATAAAAAACCAAAGAGCAAAAAGCCGGCAAACAGACGGATTTCCGGAACTCACTTTTGACTTTTGATGATTAAAGACCAAAGAATTCTCAAAGAAAAAGTGAAAAAGCATCAGTTTTTGCATTAAACTAGAAAACTACAGATCTCGAGAAAGAAAAAGAAAAAAGAAGAGATCAGATCAGAAAGAACACGAGAGATGATGGAAAAAGAAATGGGTTATAGGGTTTTTGTGGGAATAATACCAATTTGGGTGATGGAGATTCAAATCCAAAATGACAAGACAATTGAAGAGGAGTGAACAGAGAAAGAGAGAGACAGAAACAGAGACACATAAATGTCTATTTTTAGCAGAGACCAATTATAAACGCTCTTTCCTTCTCTAAAATGCTTTCACTAATACGTAAGCCTCATACATCTGGGACGAGGAAGGATGCAGACACTGGGCAGACAAATCATTCCATTTCTCCTGTAAGTGTAACCGTAACAGAGAATACTTGCAATTTGTCCATTTTAAAACCCCTTTTTCTATAACTTATTTGACTGATCTTTATTTTGTAAAACAAGTAATAAGAGAACAATGTAATAATTATCTATGCTAAGATTGTGAAAGTTTTTGGTTTAACTTATCGGAAGAAGGGAGATGTTAATTTCATTTCTAACTGAAAGTACAATTTTGAAAGTTATCAATTTACTTGTAACCCATTTCTAACTTAAATTGCAAATAACGCCTGGAACAAATATAGATTTATAGAAACTTGGGTTGTGGTAGTAATTTAATTGATTTAATCAATTATGGAAAAATCGGACTAGATTGGTTGGGTCAATTAGGTTAAGCACGAATTCGACTAATTTCTAATTTAATTTTTATTTTTGATTGTTGTGAATGAAAATTAGTTGATTAAATAATGAACCGTGAAGAACCAAAAATAAAGAGTTCACAGTACTCTTTATTGGCTCCAACTAATTTGACGGTTCTTCTGATGTATGATAATCAACTAGCTAAACCTTCATTCCAAGAAAAGTGTTTGATCAGCGTTGAATAAAGAAAATATCTCACATTGTGACGTCCAATTTTAACGCTCTCCACCCAACATTTTGCCTCAAGTTGATCGGGTTATGAGCTAAAATTGTTTGGGTCAACCAAGCCATGGGTCAAGTGCAATCGGACTGGTCCAACCGGAATGCCAAAAATGATGACATTTTTTAATTTGTTTTTAAAAATCATAAGGCTGGATCGGGCTACCCAACTCGTCAGTCAAGCAGGGCTAGGCTAGGGGTGACCCTTGCCCGGCTCAATTCATTGACATCCTTATATATTTTCAAAGGTAGCTCCGACGGTGACAAATGGAGGGTGGAGATTGAAAGAGAAACGAAAATGAGAGGAATTGCCATAGGCAATAACAATTAACATTCTAGATTGTGTAGTTGTAGAGAGGGTAAAAAGAAGACTGTAAAGACAGGTGCACTGAAACTTTTAGTACGTGGGTTAATTTAAATCGCATTAATTGAGAATATTAATATATTTTTGAATAAAAAGAATATGTGATATTCTATATTGCTTTTATATTGCTTTTGGTTTGCATAATAGTTTGCATAATGTCACTTATTCAAGAACATTAATATATTATAACCATGGGAAAGTGACATCTCTTATGCTTCCACCAAAATGTTGCATTCATGGGAAAATTAATAAAACATGAGAAATTTCCTTTTGTTTTAACTTTCTGATTTTCATATATGAGTACTATAAAAAGAAGAGATTATACTTAAAATAAATAATAAAATTCTAAAATAAGATGCAAATGTAAATTTTATTTTTTTATGATATAAAAAATGTTTGTAAGAAGCACATTAAAAATTATTAGTTAGTAATTTCATAAAGTAATTCATTTTAGTAATTTAGTAAAGTAATTAATTTTATTTAAGATGATTTAAGAGCATGTTAAGGAGTGATATTTAAATTTTAAAGAAGTATATTTAAAGAGTGACACTAAAAAATTTATTAATTAGTAATTTAGATAGAGAACTAGTTTTGTTTAGGATAATTTAGGAATATGATAAGGAGTAATATTTAAAATTTAAAGAAGGACACTAGAAAAGTTATTAATTAGTGATTTAGTATAAATACATTATTTTGTTTAAAATAATTTAATAGTGTGTTAAGAAGTTATGTTTAAGTTTTAAAGTATGTTCAGAGAAGG
Source organism: Erythroxylum reticulatum (assembly GCA_025504915.1). Taxonomy (NCBI): domain Eukaryota; kingdom Viridiplantae; phylum Streptophyta; class Magnoliopsida; order Malpighiales; family Erythroxylaceae; genus Erythroxylum; species Erythroxylum reticulatum. The sequence continues at coordinate 15,798,166 of JANSVA010000003.1, forward strand.
ACATTAAAATTTAAATATACTTCAACTTTTTGAGTAACTTTTTAGATTTATTCAATTTTTGAAAAGATTTCAATTTATGTTTCCTATTTGAATTGATTTTCTTTATTTTATAGATACGATTTATATATTTGTAGTATGAAAGTTTTTATATAAAATTATCAATAGTATGGATGATTTTACCATAGCAGATGTTGCTTAAGAAATTATGAGTGATGACTTGGTAAAGCGATGTCTAGAATCATGATGGAGTGAGTTGAAGTGGGAACGTTTAAACTAATGACATTAAACAATTGCATATTTAAACTTTTACTTGCCCTCAAGCACAAAAAAAAAACATAAATTCAAACAAACCAAACATAAACACATAAGAATACATTCATTTAATGTGCAATAATCAAACAATGACATCAAAATTTATTTAAATCAATTTAACCGCAAACATTAATCATTTGAATTGTGCCAACATACAATATATTCATTTCATGTTTAAGCTCTTTGAATTGAATATACATATAATCAAAACATTAACATCTATTCATTCACCTATAGCACTTGTACACATACATTTATAATTATTAATCAGTTAAAAATGCAACTATCACTAAATATCGCTTCATGAAAATTCTTGTTATTTTCAAAGTTCAATAGGTTTTGTTTATCGAAACACCATTTTTTTTCTTTAATGTTAACTTAGTCTTTTGACGTGAAGGCAAACATCTTGTCATGAATTTCTTCTGGTTACTCAAATGGGCTATATTTTTTATTATTTAGCTTGATTGGAATGTTATTATAGCCTTTTCACACAAAGATAAACTTTTTGTTATGAATGCCCCCAGTTACTCAGCTATATCACATTTTCAATTGGTTAACAACTTTATTCTTAACCCCTTTTTTTTCAAAAAGGGCTAGTACAATAGTTATTTATTTAGCACACTTTTTTTTCCTTTCTTTAATTTCTTAGCCTACTTCATTTCTTTTTAGTCAATTATTCTCGTGAAAAGTCACTAGTAACGTTTACCAATTCAGTTGACTTCTAATTATAAATGTATACTAGCAAATTTCCTAAAGTGTACAAAATAGATGCTATATCATAATTAACATGCATATTCAACCAAATATAATTAAAATACAAAATTCACAAGTAAGCATGCCTTTACAAATTAAATAACCATGTTTAAAGATAAACTAATTCTATCAATTTTTTTCCATTGACGCTTTCATATAATTAACGCATATGCAACATATGTTCACATAATGTCAACCTAACAAAAACTAACCCAATATGATATGTAAAATTCACACACATGATACGCCAATGCAGAATCCTCTCCACACTTAGACAACACATTGTCCTTAATGTACGAAAACAAACAACAAATGTATGAAAAAAAATGATAAGAAATAATAGAAAGAAAAGGTTAAGAGCACGAAACCATTTATGAAGATTGATGTGGTGACGGTGTTGGTGAAGGAATTTGAACACATTATGTAGTGAAGTACTTACAAATCTTCTTGATATCACGTCATTGTGGTTGTTGTTCTTGTGCCATCTCCTTTAGAAGTTTGTTATTATCGGAGTCCAAATCAAAGACCTTTTCCCAACCTTCCTCTTCATCATCTTCTATGTCTTCACTTGTCGAGATCTCAAGTTACTGTTTTGCTAGTATAAAACCTAGACTAGCTTATCATATCTTATGTTTAACATGAGTTTTGGAGCTAATATCTCTGTAGAACTCAAACTAGCTTATCATGTCTTGTGTTTAATATGAGTTTTGGAACTAATATCTCAAAGTTACATATGATGGATCGCTAAGATCTCAGCTCGCCTTAAGTGAGTGTGATTTAAAAACTAAAAACAAACAATTGTCAGCCCTTCAACATCAACATCATAGTAAACAACAAGCATAGTAACAATATATCCCATGCCAAAATAACTCATTTTTCTTTTTAAGAGCGATATCTATAGATTGAAAAATATGGGTGATTGTGTAAACTTTTACTTTATTGTCTATGCACCATAAAATGAATAATTCCTTAATAGAACATTTGTTACTTTTCAATTTATCAAAAATAATTTGACACATAAAGTTATGCAGTAACAGATGTTTAAGAATAAGAATTATATTATTATAAGCATTATGAACATAAAATTTATCCACCCCTGTTAGATGTTTCCAATACCTCTTAGCACGAAAGTCATCGTGTTTTTCAATTACGTTCGACTGAGAAATCCACCAGTTTTGGCCAAAACATCATAATTTAAATGATATGATTGACCCCTCAATCTAAACCAAAATTCAATCAAATTACCCGGTGCAAATTGTAAGGTTGCATAAAATTCAAGGGTTAATTCTTTATACACAATATAATCAAACTTAATAAATTTGTACCATTGAATTATATGACTTAAATTCTCAACTGTCTTTCAACCCTAGATTGTCTAAAATGTCAAAATCAAAATATCTAAGGTCACTAACAACCCTAAAGCGAACAGTTTGGAATCAGATACCTTCGTTTTCTGAATAAATTGGAAAAGGACCTCCAAAGTCCGCATCCCTATCACGTGCCCCTCTCACCATCACTTGTGCTTTTCCTTTCAAGTATAAATGTTTAGCACTTTATTTGATTCTCAACATCATAAATAAATATATACCTACAAAATGAACCAATAATACAAAAAAACACCCAGAAATGTGAATAGAGAAAAGAACCACGAGATCTTGTACAAACCACTATAAAAATGTAAGATTTATGTGGAAATTACAAAATGTGTAGAAGGAATGAAAATCTAGTTGAAAGATGTAAGAATAAGTGAAAACCCTAAGGAAAGTGAAGAGAGAAGTGAGAAGTGAGAAGTGAGAAGTGAGAGAGAATTGTAGTGGTGGCTAAGGTTTTAGAGAGATAAAGTGTGTGTGAAAGAAGAGAAAAGATGAAAATATAGTGTTAAGGTTAAAGAAGGAAGGGTAAAATGGGTTTTGGAAAGTGAAATTCACGTTTTGGCTTGGTCTGGCCGTATGTCACGATCGTGATAGACATGGCTAAAATTTGTCACCCTTGTCATGTTTCGTCATTTTTCTTCATGCAACCTCCAAGCTTGCTTCCCTAACTTGTAATAATCTCAAAAAAATAAACTGTCAACAAAATCAGGAAAAATGAAATCCTCTGAATCTTTGATGGAATTAAATAGTTTGTGATATAGAAAGGTGAATTGCTCATCTTTTTCTACAATCACCATCATCCATTCTTCTACTTTAGCTTCTTGAACAACTACTTCCGTATATTCCTCAAATTTTATGTCCTTTGTCTCTTGTTCCTCATAACTTACTTCTTCAAAGTAGCTCTCCTCTTATTCTTTGATAATTCCATCCCTTATGTCTATTTTTATGCAAGAGTTGCTTTCTTTCGAATGTTTCAAGGCCTTGTTCATATTAATGTGTTGGACCCCGTTTCCGAAGCCCAACAACCAGAGTCCTAAACCTTGTGCTTATTACCCTGGAGTGTTATTGCCACCATTCCACAAGGTTGGTGTGCCCACACCAGTCAATCACCCGAAATACAACTTGATTTCTTCAAAGAAATTGTAGCTCTAAGTCTCTAGTTTGCTTTGAAGCAAGGATCATCTTAATCGGAGTTTTACAGCTCAAGATATACTTAAAAAGCTAAAGCATGTTCATACCCCAATCATGCTCTCCCAATCGACCTCTCACTTACTCTAATGAAAACCATCTCAAAACAACTCACAAAGATACAAATTTTCATGCGAAGATAGTAAAAGATGTCAAGAATACATTGCTTCAAGAATCACTTCATTTGGAGGTCGGATGAGGAAGTTAAACCTGAAAGAATCAACCACGTTTATACCATCAATCAATTTGTACCTATCTTGGCGCAATTGCCATAACTCTCATTACAAATGTCGGATTGACTTCATTTCTATACGGTTTTAAAGAAGACTTCTATATCTACAATTTCATGAAGACCTTAAAGATAAATTCCACCTTCTGAAGGATAAAAAGTGGAATAGAAAATGATGATACAACTAAGACGATGCAGAAGGTCAAACTAAGACGGTCAAACTAAGACGACACAGAAGGTCAAACTAAGACAGTCAAACTAAGACGACACAGAAGGTCAAACTAAGACGATCAAACTAAGATAGTCAAACTAAGACGATGCAAAACTAAGACGAATCAAAACTAAGACGAATCGAAACTAAGACGAAGCACCGTGCATAAGAAGATGTTTCAATTAGGTCTTTCTCACATCCCCAAAGTTCTAAATCACTATCTATACTCTCCAGAGCATCTCCACTCATAAAGACCATAACTTTCAAATTAGATGTCCAATTATTTCATGCTATATACCGTTGGAAAGATAAAAGAAAGACCTATAACTTTCCAGAAGATAACTTTGCCTAAATCAGCTCAAATCAACCTAGAAATATCTCTGAAGTCAATACACGAATTTTTCCCCATTGTAATATTGAGAATCATGGGCGAAACCAAAATCATAAACCATTAGTATCAAAAGATTGTAGTTTTGTAAAGCTTTAGTGGGCGTTTCAAGCCCCCAATACATGAATGTTTCAAAAATATCCCAAAATACAAAAGATACTTGAATAATAAATTTCCCAAAATACAACTAAAGCCTTGGTTTACTAGATTTGCTTAAATTACAACAACATTTCAAAAGTGGAGTGATGCCTTAGCCCTTGACTACTCATTCTCTTGCTCATCACTTGCTTATAAGGAGGAAAGTGGAGGTGAGCTTAAAGCCTGTGGGAAACAATTTTATAGTTTGTAACAAGCAAAGACATTTTTAAAACACTTTTTTCATGCAGAAATTTATGGTTATGCAAATCATGAATGCATTACTCCAATCAACTTGTCATGAACACATAAACACATCAAATGGTTTGAGTAAGTCCGAAACATGACGTACTACACATTTTTAATGAAATGGTCCTGTATAGTCATGAATTCTTGAGGAAGTCCTTGAGGGAGCTCCATGCCACTAAAGGGCAGGCGGGAGAAGCCTATACTTGGGTTAACGTGTACGTGACGGTTCTTGAGGGAATACCACAAACCCACATAACACAGAGATTTCAAAATCTTGTAAGCTTGGTGCCCAAAAAGGCACATTTTTTTTGAAAACTTGCTTTTCATATGCTTGTTATATCTTAAAAATCATTTCCAAAAGTATGGTTTCATAATCATACATCATTTCAAAGAATCATTTTTAAAACAACTTTCTACAAATTATCACAAAAATCATGTATATGCATGTAGGACAATCTTGCAGCATTTAACAACTTTAAATGCACATGAATAAAGTAGTTGCAAAATTAATTACTGTCATTTCTTGACAGAAAACTTTTATTGGCTTATTACTTAACTATAAAAGTGAAAC
>JANSVA010000003.1:15818752-15851452 GCA_025504915.1 Erythroxylum reticulatum
TGATTAAATGTATGAGATGCCATGTGGAGTTCAGTAGTGATCGCACGTAGCACTCCCATATCTTAGGATATGTATCGAAATGACCTACGGGCGTCCCGGTGCGTACCCTAGGGTAATGGGGTGTTACATTATATCATTAACAACTCATACTTTCCAAAGTCATCTACATTGATATCAAAACAATCCATTCCTTAAGTTTTAACATCAATTAACAACCTAAATTTATCAAACCCTTAACCACTTAATCTATCATCAAACTAGGTTCATTTTCAGGCCTCAACCAAGTTCAAATACACCAATATAAAGTGTCTTGTCCTCATGTGGTTCAACAATTGCACAAAACAAAATTTACCATGTCAAAATCTTACCCATGATCGTGGCATACCTTTCCACGATCGTGAAAGAAGCTAATGCATTTCCCACTTTCATGGGATGAGTGCCATAATCGTGGACTACCCATTGTCCTGTGATTTTCCAAATTCAAACACCCTTATTCCAATTTCAAAACACCTTCATAATAGTTCCTAAATTATGCCTCAAGTATTCCTTAATTATATGTTAATTCCTCACCAATCTGATCTCTAATTCTAACTCAAAATCATTCATTTGGTAGCTCATAAACATTTTCTTTCATGCATCAAAACAAGACAAAAACTTTCCAATTCATTAGCTCAGTCCAATACAACCTTATCATCAACATAATATACAATTCATCCCAATTTCATCATCATAAACTTTCCATTATAACATGCCATAGAGAACAATCTTTTACTTACCTGTCTAGCTCAAATTCCAGCTCAAATAAGCCAATTATGCTCTCCATACATGCAAAATCATCCAATTACAAGATAAAAGTAGGATGTTTCTAGCAAAAGTAAGATGATGATAGCAAATTACAACTATCTTTGAGCAGATTTTCTTATATGGATCTTGTAGTGGGTATGAATGAAATGGAAACAAGGTACAGAAGTTGGGAGGGTTTCGATGGTGAGAGTAGTGGAAAAGAGAAGAATGAACTAAGCTGAAACTTCTCCTGTAGAAACTTGACACATCAAATGTTATGTGTCAACATCTTACATTAACATTTGTCCTTAGGCATGTAAGTCACTTGTCCTATATATATGTTGCCAACTATCACCTAGTTATTAGTCCATTTGTCACTCTATAATCAATGCCATTTGTCAATTAATTAGCTATGCCAAATTTCACTCATTTATCTATACCAAATGTCACTCAATTATAGGCTTAGTCATCCTAATTTTTCATGTGTCAATTTGTCTAACCACATGGCATTTTTCCTAGACCAAATGTACATTTTAATTCATCAATTTTCCAATTTTACCAATTAATTCCAAATTTACTACTTGTAATCAATCAAACCAAAATGCAAGGCAGAAATAATAAACAATACACAATACACATCATGATTATTTTAAACCTTTCATACCCCATAATAAATCAATTAAGCACATATATTATCTTTGCAATGTATACTAATTCATAATTCATGTGTATATGCTAATGATATGCATGTAAATGAAATGCAATTCATGAATTCTCAATGATATGGCCATGTGCAATATTCTAGGGTTCTAACCCTCAGTATGGAAAATGGGCTATTACAAGAAACTTATGATCCTATTAACAATAGGATCATTTCCTTCTAATGGAAAGTAATAGAAGATATAGGGCTAAATTACTTGAACCAAACCAAATTTTTCCATAGGAAAGAAAGAGGTTGAGGTATGAGGATATTACACTTCTTGGAAGAGAACATTCAATGCTGCGAATCTTTACATCTGATAATGTACCTTCTGTTTGGATTCATAATGACATTTAAAAGAAATTTTCTAATAGGATATTTGAAAATTTAATCAAACACTCCAGTTTTATTGCTAAAGGCTTCCTTTATAATGGCATTGTTAGGTATTATTTAATAGAGGTGAGTTTAATCCATTGTGTCCCTTATATGACCAAACTAAGTCAAAGAGTCAAACTAAAAGTTTGTGTTAGTTCCATCACCAATCTTATATACTAGCTCCTGTCTCACCAAGCTCACCTATTTCATGATTTATAACAGGTCTAAAAGAGGGAGTTATTTTGCTGTCTAAACTAAATTCTAGTCATTTTTAAATATTATTCATGCACCTATTTGACCCATATTATTTTAATCCACTAAAAGCCTTCATAGTCTCTTAATAATAATTATTTTGTTGGAAATTTGAATAGGAATGATTTATAATCCTCCTTTATTCTTAGGGTTATCCATTTGACTTACAATAGCATGCTTATTGTGATCACCATAATGGAGAAAGTTTCTCAATGGATTTAATAATTCCAATAAGTAGCATTAAGTAGGATGCCTAGTAATTGTACAAGTTGCTTAAAATAGAATTGATGAGTTAGATTTTTCTAGCTAGTGAGAGGCTTATGTTACGCTAAGTAGATAGCCTCATTTGGATTTTGTCACTAAAAGGAAGAAATTCATTATACATAGGTTTTCTTGTGGTGATTAGGATTCCAAGATAAGTGAAAGAGGTCTCTTAGAGTTTAAACTAGTACTGGAAGAGGGCCAAGCTACTAAGTGAGAAGCACTTGAAGAGATGGCAGGTAGCTTTTCTCCTTTTTTTATTGAGACATGTAAGATTTCCTTAAAAGAATTTAAGCATCCACTATATTAAATAAGGATTTATCATCTACTTTAGAAAACAAGATAAGATCATCAATAAAAAAATAGGTTACAAAGCTTTAACGTCTTACACTTGGAGTGATACTTTAATTTGTTTCCTTCGTCGAAAGTATCTAACCTTAAGAGCATTGTGAGGAATCCACGGTGATGGTAAGAGGTAGGGAGATAGGAGATCGTCTTGTCTGATTCCCCTAGCTCCCTTGTTGAGATTAGAGGGTTCCCTATTGACAAGAACACTTATGCAGATATGCATTGATCTATCTTTGTAAGAAACATCATAGGAAATCCAAAGCCTTGGAGAGTATTTATAAGGAATTTCTAGTCAATAGTGTTAAATGCCTTTTGAAAATCTATCTTGAGAGCATAGTCCTTTCTTGATTGCTTTATGTTGTAACCTTAAGTGTTCTTAAACTATAAAATGTTGTTCTCATTGATCTATCCTTTATAAATGCAAGTTCAAATAAGTCAATATCCTTGGGAAGCAGTTCTTTCAATTTATTACCTAGTAGTTTAAAGATGAGTTTGGCCCTGCTCGGCAATCAGCTGATTGCATTAGCTGTTAGCTGATTCTATCAGATATTAGCTAATAGCTAATTCTATCAGCTAATTTGACCAGCAGATTGCATTAGTTGTTTGTTAGAGATGTTTGGTAAAATTAGTTGTTTATGTGTTAAAATGACTTATGAGGATATGACTTTAAAAAAATATAAGGGTATAAATATTATATATCTTAGTATTTCATTTAATATTCTTATAGGAATTTAAATTTTAGATATTTAATTCTACAAAAATTAAGTTTATAACTTTACTAAAAGACATAGAACATTTAATAATAATAATAATAATAATAATAATAATAATAATAATAATGACGAAAATGACAACAACAACAAAAAAATAAAATTACTAAGAATTCAATTTATCTCAATAAAATTGAAATAAATAAATATAATTAAAAAACGATTTTCTTAATTATTTAAGAAATTTTTTTCTTAATTTCAAGAAGTCTAATTAATTAATTTCAATATAATTAAAAATAATTAATTCTAATATTAAAAACAACTTATCTAATTAATTAGTTTCAATCTAATTGAAATTAGTTAATTCTAATTTTAGAAACAACTTTTCTAAAATTAATTAAGAATCAATATAATTATGAACCTTAATCAAATTAAGAAAAATAATTATGATAATTTTGAAATTGATTTGATGATTAATATAATTTAATAATTCAACATTTTAAAAAATTAAATTAACTTCTAAAACATTCCTAATAAAATTATCCCTTGAAAATAATTTTCAAACAATTAAAAACACCTTTTCAAAATTATTAGTAATTTAAACTTGCTTAACTTCAATTAAACTCATTTAACTAAAATTAAGTATTTAAAGTATTAAAAACAAAGAAAACCTTCTTCTTATTAACAAATAGTCCATACCTACTATTCATCTCTGCCTAAGTGCTTCGTATATTATTGCTTCCCTTAAAGGCAATCCCAATTGCCATCCTTCTATCTCACCCTATCAAATATCATAACTCCAACCAAGTTTTAAATCGTGAACACAGAAAATGGCATAAAAATCTAATTAAAGTAGAAAAAGGAGCAACTTTTTTTGCCGCAACTGGCTGCCGCATTTCGCACACAGTCATTTAGCCAACCACAAGCAAACGCATGAATTTTCCAGAAACAACACTTCCTTCAACCTAGGATTTCTTGAGAGGGCACATTAGTCAGTTTTGATCCGCTGAACGCAAATGCTAGTCCTCCTGAGCTTTTTGAAAATCAGCCCATTCGGTTCAATCAGCCAATCCAATCAGTTTTACCAAACACAGTAAATAACTATTTAATGTAGTCAATCAGCTAAACATGATCAATCAGCTCTTTTTGGCTGATAAGCTAGCCTTAATTTGATTTCAATAAAGTATGAATTTTGGCTTCCAAAAAGGGTACTCGGAGATGTTCACGAGAGGGAAGAGGTCCAATGTTTCCATCGATAAAAAGTGGTCAGCCCACAATGAATCGTTTTCAGTGGTAAATTCCGTGGAGTTAAATATAATGCTTACCAAATGCACAGAAGTACAGAAACACAAGTTGTACTCGGTCAATTGTTATTGGGCGCCAATCTTACCTTTGTGGCTCTAATCTCTATAGATTTTCATCCAACACGTGATTTAATCAAACGAGAGATACACTTTCACTTTATCTGATATAGCTTTACATGAATCACAAGCTACGCTGTTGCCACACAACTTCTGAAGGAATTTCGAAGGACATCCTCATTTAGATTATGACCTGAAAAATAGGAGCAAAGTTAACCAGGTTTAATCGGCCTTGTCTCGTCTACTCAAAATCTTTAACCAGGGTAATCTAGGATTAAGAGACTTTTACCTATAAAAACTATTTTATTCATCTTATTTTCTGTTTCATTCCATTTGCGAGCTGGGACAATGTCGTATATCTCCCTCACAGCCTGACATTGTTTGTAGTAAATACATGAATTGCACATATTGTACGAAGTGAATTGAGCAAAATAAGCTTCATACTAAGATAGTTAACACCAGAAACAGAGCATAATAATGTATTGAAATGTTAAGTTTCTCCTAGCGTGAAGGGTTACGGTGGGTGATCAATCAGGCCCTTTACTCACAACCTGAGCTCTGTACTTGGTACTCTGACCATTATCCTAGTAAGAACTTAACCATTATTAGGAAGTGGTTAAACATATAAAATAGAAGGCAGCTAAAGCTTCCACCAGTTAAAGTAAAAAGACTACAACATCGTTACAGAACACAAAACTAAACAGAACGTCAACAAAGTACAGCCTTGCAAAAACAAAAAAATGATAAAATTTGAACACTACAATTTTAATTTCCATTTGGCTGGAATAGCAGAAAGTCAACTCGTCATCTGAAATTTTTAATAGCATTTGATCTCAAAAAGATACCTGCAAAGTATGCAGTTGATCAGAGTTTCGAACCCTTAAAACCCCTTTACAACGATACACGTCCATGTCACCTTTCTTATCCCATAGAATCTCTTCAACCCATAAACGAACCTGTAACAATTGGATACAAAAATCATGAACCAGCAGTTTCTAAGACTCACTTAAAAAGATTGTATTTACTAACCATAATTAGCTTGTCATTATGTATTTAACAGAAGCCAAGGACTCAATAACAGTTGGATGATTGTATGGACAACCATATTTCAGGTTCTCTGTCTCAAATTTTCAATTCAGTCCTCTAATTCATAAATTTCCTCATTTGGTGTTCCTTTTGAGATGATGTTTTTTGAAGTTAGAGGACTAAATTGAGTATTTGAGATGAGTTGGGGACCAAAAATTTGTCGTCCAGCAGTAATAAAATATCTATCTCACTGATCTCATAAGTACTATATCATATCCATCAATTTAATTACTTTTTTGAGAATTATGAGAAAATACAAATGACTTCCCATAGGGACTTGAAGATTAAACTACTGCTTCCCTCTTTCATTCTTAAAAGCATGCAATTTTCAATAGATGGAACACAATTACTCTTAACTTCTTAAAGCATGTACTTCTACCTACCTTATCGAGATCGACCTGTTGAGACTCACAAATGCAGATAGTACACACACCTCCATCATGAAGATCCTCAGTGGTCAGAGACTTACTTTCTTTCAACAGTGCTTCCAAATGAGCCACATGCTAAGAGTCAAGTCCATAAAAACTTAAAGTAAACACCCACTAAGGTAAAGCTTAGCATAAACAGGGAGGAAAAAAAAAAATAGAACCATTGACAATTTGGGAACAGTTTCAGTAACTTACTTTAGCATCATATGCCTGGCAGTTCAATATCTCACATAAGTCCACTTGAGCTCTAACAGAAGGAATGATCTTGGCGATGGAGTTAATATTATGTATTTCCTTCTCCAGTTCCTTCAAAGCCAATTCACAGCCCTCAAAAGAAACCAAATCAACCTTATTTAGAATGATAACGTCCTGTAAAATAAAAAAAATTAATCAAAAGAATATCCACGAATGAAAAGAAGCAAAAGAAAAAAGTAGTCCTTGGATACACATAAATCCATGCAGATACATCATATGTACTTTTACAAAAATTCTTAAGCAAACCACTCTCATTCGTGGGCATTAAATGTAATGACATTTACCGCAAATGCTATTTGGAGAAAAGCTTCTGGAAAGGAAGTTGAGTTACGATGCTTGTGAAGCTGAAAACGAAGGTTTTTTGCATCCACTACCTGAGTGATAATGTGTTCAAAGAAAGTGAGTGCAAGACATAAAGATTTCATATATTTGTAACAACGCATTGATAATATAATGCACCATGAGTTCAGAAACTTACAAATATTTATACAATCATTTTATCCACAGGTCTATATATAACTAGAAAAATAGACATTATATATTGTCGGTGTCTTATTCTCCTGTGCTACAAGATGTAAGAGGAAAAAGATTTGAGAAAAAATGGGCAGAGTTTGTAAATAGCAGTGATCCTCATTTTCACTGTAAAAGGGACTCTACCCTTACTCTTCAACAATCTAGTTGTGAACGATGAGGACATAGGGGAATCATGAAGGCCCCGTATTCTAACCAAAGAGCCTATGAAACCCAGTTACTCAAAAGATTCACTCAGAGTTACTAGATTGCAGATAAAGTGGGAACAAAAACCAAGGGGGATTATGGTTTGTGCATCATGTGAAATCAAAGGCCTATCCACTGTTGCTTATCACGCTGTCCAGCTTACATCTAATTTTACCTTCCAAATTGCAACTTTAAACTGGCTCATTGAGTATAACAACAAATTCAATATAGAGAATGTCTTATACGGACAAGTTACTAAAAACATTTATCGTGGGAGATAAAACTCACTGTCAAAATGGAGTCAAGTTTGATGGCCGATTCAAGCTGATCATCCAACCAGAGAACAGAAGCAAGAGGAGCAGGATTTGCCAACCCAGTGGTCTCAATCAGTATGTGATCAAGTCTACAGAAAGTTAAATGATACTTCAAAATCAATCAAACTCTGTATGAACTAACATCAATAAATGACTACGTTTCTCATGAGAAACTATAATACTTGCAGCATGTAGGCTCCTTAACATAATATGGGAACTAAAGTGTGGGAGGTGGGGAGCAATACAGCACACAGTTTACAGCATTTACTCCTCTTATGAGATTTTTTGGTTTCCCTTAGCAAAGATATCGAAGTGGAGGCAGGACAGAATGTATGGGAAGTAAGAAAAGCTTGTCACATTGAGTGAATTGCCGAATAAGAACCATATACTCCACCCAATCATCTCCAGAACTTCTCAATATCCCATGATGATTGGTGAGAGTATTAAAAGTAAAAGAATAGGAAGAAAATAGAGAATACCTTTCCTTCATCTGTACAAGTTGTTCTAGTGCTTGAACTAAACTATGCTTAACAGTGCAACATATACACCCATTTGCCAACTCAACCCATTCCTCAATAAGTGCACCACCTTCTCCTTCATTGATCATAGCCCTCTCAACTCCAATCTCTTCACCAAATTCATTCAAAATGACAGCAATTCTCTTTCCATGTTGAGAATTCAAGATATGGTTAACCAGCTAAAACATAAGACCCAAGTGTAAGTAGGAAAGTAGGTAAAAAAACAAAAAAAAGAAAAAGAAAGAATAGACCCCTCTTAAAGAAAATTAAAAAGAAAATTGCCAAGAAATCTTGAAGTTACATTAGATGAAGGCATGTTGAATTCGCATAGGAATCATTTTTCGATAAAGCTCATCCTAGTTATATTAAATTAATCGATATTACAAAAGCCCCTCTGTTTTACCAACTCTAGGGATCCAAGTGAAACATGTTTAGATGAAGTTCAAAAACAGTCCATTACACGAGTCAATAACATTACGCATAGATAGTTTCATGCTAGTAAAAAAGTATGCTATAGATCAAATTAGCAATCAAACCATGACAACCCATTATAAGACTACAATTCCTCTTCAAACAGAGGGACAAACAACCAGCACGTGTGCAAACATCACTAACCATTGATCAACTAAATTAGAGACAAAATTTAAGCGACCAAGCAGCAACTCTGCATCAACATTCAGAAACCTCAAGGATAGAAATGTTTACATGACTTTGTCCTATATTGATAACCATTCAGGACAAAAGGTTAATAAAACAAGTTGGGTAAGAGAGCATGTATAAGAGAAAGATAGTGTCTTTACAGTGGATTTGCCAGCACCCAGATAGCCCGTGATAACGGTGACACCAACAGGAGTTTCCTCGTTTTCAAGGATCTTTTCTACAGTATGGTCAATTTCAACAGCCACTGGTGGATCGTCTTCTTCGTACTCCATTTGCAGTGAGAAAAATCATGTATGTGAAAAATGGAAACTGAAGAAAGAGAACCTCTGGACATGGGTTGTAACAATTTGTTCAAGCAAAGCCCACTTAGTCTTGCGTCCCAAACTTCAAACTTCTAGAACCCAAATTCTTCGTAGAGCCCAATTTCAATATAAACTTGGACAATCCATATGCCAACTTTTTTGTCAAAGATCCAGTTACCGGCTTAGTTGTGCATAAAATAGAAATAGAACTTGAACTCTTCAACCTTTTCTTGCCCTTGAATTGAAATCTGTTACTGTTATATATTGTTTAGAACTATTTTCGTCTTTTGCCCATTTATCTAACGCAGAACACAAATTTCAGTTTTTGATTTAACTTGTAAGCAAATACTCATAAATCAACAACTTTTCCAGAGCTTCTCCAAATTGGATGTTGTGCGTGTCTGGATTTCGGTCATAGGATTAGTACCACCTTTCTCTTGTTTTAAGTGTGAGAGTTCTAGTATTTTCCATTGAAATATTGGTCAAAGTTATGGCAACATCAAGTATGGACTTTGTTAAAGATGGTTTGAGCAGCGGGAGATCCAAAGGAAGCTATAGGAAATAGAATGATGATCCTGTATAACTTCAAATAATCCTCGAATGATTCTTGTCATAGCTCCATTGATTGGTTCAAATTATAAAAATTCGTGTAGAGCTACTAGGATAGCATTAGGAACAAAGTGTACGCTAGGTTTTATTAACGGTACAAAAAAGGTTTCCGAAGAAAATTCAGATGATGTTAAGCAATAATAAAGGAATCCTTATATAATTACGTGGTCGAGGCTTTTATGTATACCTCAAAATTTAGAGAGCTTTGAAATGAATTATATGAAATATTTGGGGAGAGCAATGGGCTTCTAATCTATTAGTTATAGAGGCGTATATCATCTAAATCATATGGTAATGATAGCACATCAGTAGATCACACTAACATGAAGAACTTCAGGGTGAATTGGTTGCTTTGGATTTAATTCCTCATTGTAGAAGCATATGGAGGATATGGTCAACAGAACACGATTAATGTAATTTTTTAGGGTGTCAACAAGTTATAAGTCCACTACTATTAGAAGAACCATTGTCTTCAATGAGTAAAGCATATTCAATAGTATTGATGATTGATTTGCAAAGAGAGGTTAGTCAGAGTTTTATTGAATTTAGTAATGGAACAACATTGGTCTCGAAAGCACAGAATCAAAGTGGCAAGAAGGTTTTTTTTAAAAGTAAAAAATAAAAGGGATACATGTCATTATGATCATTGTCATCCAAGTTGCGTACACGAAGGAAAACTACTTTAAACGGCGACAACAAAAAAGGTTAAAGATACAAGGGCAATAAAAGTTGACATCAAAGGCGATTTTAGCTAAAAAAGAAAATGGAAACACCTTTTCATATATGTCAAAAGTTATAAGACAATTGGTTTTATGAATGGAATAATAAGATGGAGAAGATTACGAGAATGTTGAAGAGAGAGGGAGTGATCCATATACAACACCAAAACAATAGAGAGAGCGGCATCCATTTTGCTAATAAATTGAACGTTTCTAGTATTTGTTATGCTAACAATGTAAGGCTAGGTTTGTGGGTTATAAGCACTAGGGCTACCGATTACATGTGTCTAGATTCAACCTTTTTTTTGTAAATTATAGTTGTTTCCTAAGTGCTTGACTATTTTCCTTCTTGATGGTAACTGTAGTAAAGTCATACACATTGGAGACAAAGACTTTGTGTCAAAAATCTTATTGAAAGATGTTTTATTTGTTCCATATTTCAAGTTCAACTTACATTTAGTTAGTAAATTGATAAAGGACCAAAATCTAGCATTAGTCTTTTGTTATAGTCTTTGGTTATTTTAGGACCTTGAGAATAGAAGAGTCTTGGCTACTGGGAAGGAAAAGGAGGGGATGTAAATGCTAGATGTGAAAAGTTTTCCAACATTTTATATATGATATTCTTAATAACTTTCATATAAACAATACTCTTCATTTTGATATGTACCTATCTACACACAAAGTTGAGAAAATAAAATGGAATAAGTGAATGGTTTACAATCTCATATAGATTATTTTTCTGTCTTTTCAAATGAAAAGGCAACTTTATGGTATTCTAAGTTAGGACCTATATCTATTGATAGACATATCATATCCATTTTTCAATCGAATCTTGAAAGAAAATTATCTTTGTCATATTTAACCTTTAGCTATGCAAACTATACATGTTTTTCAAAATAATCATACAAGTTCTAATAATTTTTCTATCCTAGTTCATGTAGATCTTTGGGGTCATTATGATGTTAATTCTATGATTGAAGTTAAATATTTTTAATAATAGTTAATGACAAAAATCGAATTGTGTGGACTTATATGTTGAACCAAAATAACTAAGTGTCTACCATATTGAAATGGTTATTATTGCCTTAATAGAAACTCAATATCAAATAGGAATTAAAGTAATTAGGAAAAACTATGGTAGTAAGTTTATTAATGCAAATTATAGTGAGTTTTTTTAGAGGTAAAGACATTACTCATTAAAGGCCTTGTTTCCATACACCAAAAAAACTCAATTTTGCTAAAGCTTTAATATTTCAATCAAAAGTGCCTAAGAATTGATAGTCCAAGTGTGTTCTTATTGCCACTTACATTTTGAATAAGATTCCTTCAAAGTATTATCTTAGAAAACTCCTTTTAAGATATTAATAGGACAATTACCTATATGTAACCATTAAAAGGTGTTTGGATGTCTTGGTTATACTACTACTTTACCTTACAAAGACAAATTTGACGCTCGATCTATAAAATGCATTTTTTTTAGATTACCTAGGGGTCAAAAGGGATATAATTTATGCGATTCACATAACATCAAAATTTGTTGACAAAGAAGTTGTATTTCATGAAAATGTATTTCCTTTGACTATATTATATAACAAAATTTTTATTTATCTTTTCTTGTGGTTCCAAACATGGAAATTCCAATTGTTTCTTCCATTTTTACACCATAAGACCATATTACTTAATTCTAGCCTGAAAACCTAATTATTACATCATCGGACAATCTCAATGAGATAGTCACCATGCCTAATTTGATTCAAAATGATGTGTTCCCTTTAATAAGAAAAAGCCGTAGAAGAAACATAAATGGTTATAGGATTTCAGGTGTAATGTTACTTCTCTTTCCATCAACAGTCAATCACTTCTTTGACATCAAGAGGATCCAAATGATAACCATTTTTCATGCTTTTTACTTTTTTCTATTTCTGTTGTTTATTCATACTTATGTGCAACTTTTACTACTAATCAGTGTTAAAAGTTTCATTCCGCACTAACTGAAAGTTACCGTACCAACCGAAAAATGGTACAAAACTTAGCTCTTTACTCCAGCCTAGTGTCCGTAACCTATCTTTCTCACTCTCATATTTTTTGTTTCTCACTCTCTCCTTTTTATCTCCAATGTCTCACAGCTCCCATCCACCACTGTCTCTCCCTCATTGCCTCATGTATTGCTGTCGCCGGCCACTACTCCGCGATCATCTCCTCCTTACATCCCTTGCGTGGCCGGTGGTTAAGCCAATCAGACAAGCCTCCACAACCACCACTTGTTCTTGTTGCTATAAATCTAAACTTCATACCCAAAAGCAACCATCTTCTTTGAAACTGACCTTGACCCAAAAGAATGATGACTGAGACACAAGCACAACAAAGAAATAAAGGTGAATAGAAAAAACTAGAAAGTTTGTGGAAGGTAAGAGAGAACAAAAGCTAAAGCAATATCTTCTCTCTCTAAAATCTATGCCACTGTCATTTATTAGAAAAGTAAGACATCTAGTTATTTATTTAATTATTTTAATTATGTAAATGCAGTGTAAATGAGCCCGTTTTATATGGTAATTTATGTCATTAACATTATGGATATTTTTGATGCTTTTAGTTAATATTATAAAATTAGACAAAATTTTGAATTTAAAATGTAATTTATCCTAAAATTGTCCTCCTCTAATAAGGTTAATAAAGCCTTTTGCATTTTTAAATAAAAAAGAAAATAAAACAAATTTTAGTAAGTAATAATGTTATAATTGAAATTCTATTAATAACAAAAATATAGTTTCTTTAAAGGTAAAAGTATTATAAGTATATTGAAGACAAATTAGCTAAGTATTAGAAAGTGTTGCACTCATTGGAATGATTTAAATTTTGGATTATTACATTCATAATTTAATGAATCCCTATAGCATATTTTTAAGTCAAAATTAGTGTTATGATAGTAAAATTATAAGTGTTAAGAGTTTATGATATTGAAATGAAATGACTGTTATAAATTAAACTTACTTGGGAAGAGTATTAGCATAACTAATTTGGTATTTTCCTTATGTAATGGACATTTTTGTTAGGACATTAATATTAATAAAAGAATAAAAATATTTGCAATAAATTGAAACTTTAAATGTTTGATTGATATAGTTTACAATTATATCTAGTATTATAAAATTAGATAAAGTTATAAATTTAACTTATAATTTATCCAATAATATATAATGACTTAATCCAAAATTATTTTAAGTAAATACTAATCTAAAATTATTTTGAATGAGTAGTAAGTATTCTCCAAATTTTTATTACCAAATAGAATACCTACAATTAGAGTTGTCCAAAATTGTATTAGGTAATATGAAATGTTAAACTTGTTAACCCAATAGTAAGGGATTATCATACAACATGTAAACATAAAGAGATTAAATATGATTGATGTTACCAATCAATCATATTAATAAAGTTTTTACACACAAGTTAAGGTCATTTCTTTTCTTTTTCTTTAATTTTGAAACTATATTGACTAAATAAATATAAATTAACTCACTTATTTATTCAGTAAATTAAGTCACAAAATTAAATGATTTGGATTTTAATAAATAATTTGAATAATTAGTGTTACATCTTAAGTCTAATTCTACCTATCAAGTAAGTGACAAACTTTTATCCAATAATGGAACCCAAATCATTAAACTCCAATATCGAGCTGTTGTTAATAATGTATATGTCAAAAATTATTCTTTTTGTTTGATGTTTTGATATGTAATTATTATTTATTATATGATTAAATTGTAATATTTTAAATCTTTGTATTGCTTTTAATTTTATATTTGCATGATGATTAAACGATCTTTTTAAATATTAATTGTAGTTATTTTTATATGTGAAAAATAATATTTATAAAAAAATAAAATGTTATTTTAAATTTCTATTATTATGATTTTTGAGACAAGGTTGATATAAAATTATAAATTATACCGTACAATATATTAAGGACTATTTTGTAATTTAAAAAAATCTAGGGATTACTTTATAAAATTTAAAATTTATCTGAAACGGTACCTGATATTGATCAATACTGATACAGTACTGTACCATAACTAAATATGGTACCAATACCGATACATTATTCATAACATTGTTACTAATATATCTATGGTATAGAAACCCATGACCTATATAGAAGTTTTAAGAGATGCTAGATGGATTCAAGCAATATAAGAATTGGATATTCTAAGGAGAAACAATATTTGGAACTGGTTCAATTAATTGCAAATAAAAAAGCAATAAGGAGTAAATGGGTTTACATGTTTAAGTATCGTGATGATAGTAAGGTGGACAAATTTAAAGCAAGATTGTTACAAAGGGATGTAATCAAATGGAAGGTCTTGATTACAAAGCTGTAATTTCTTTTGTTACAAAAATAGTTACCATTAGGCTATTTTTTGCTCATGCTATAGCAAAACAGTGTCCTATTTAATAGCTTGACATCAATTTTGTCTTCTTTATGATATTTTAGATGAAAAAATGTACAAGATGCTGCCTGAAGGATATGAGAAGGCTAATACAAATGATGCGTGCCTTTTAGAAAGGTCCTTTTATGGCTTAAAGTAAGCATCTCGACAATAAAATTTAAAGTTTACCAAATTCTCAATTTCTTTTGGTTTTATGCAACCTAAGAATGATTACTACTTGTTTACCAGAACTCGTAGAATTGAATTTTTGGCTTTAATAATTTATGGTGATAATATGGTGATTACTAGAAATAATGAAGCTGGAATACAACAGGTAAAGACAACTTCGGCTCATAAGCTCACAATCAAAGACTCGGGCTAGACCAAGTACTTTTTAGGACTTGAGATTGTCATATATGTTTTAGGTACTTTTCCGAGTCAAGACAAATTTGTGCAAGACATTTTGGTGGTAGTTGGACTTAGAGATTTAAAGGATGCATAATCTCTTCTTCTTAAAGGATTGTAGTTATCAACGTATGATGGCTATTTGTATAAGGAGCCAGAGTAGTACAAGAGGTTAATTAGTTAATTATTGAATCTTAATCTTACTAGACCATGGGAGTTGTGCATTTCAGTATCTGAGTCATTTAGGTTTCAATCACATATTGCTCGTTGGAAAAAACCTCATCTTTTGCAGTATCTCCATGCGACTGTTCATAAATGTATACCTAGTTAACTACATCGTAATCAATGTGTCAAATTGAGACTGTTCGATTCTCCACAAATTTCAAATTTATTAAACTACTGTGTTTAATTGTGCATCTTATTATTTAAGACTATATTCATTTTTTGCCTTTTTAGTTTTTCCTTGTAATCAAATATCTAAAAATAAAAACTTCTCTAAAGAAATATGGAGAAGTTTCTCAAAATTGGATGCCTTGCATGTGAGGATTTTGTTCATTTGTCAGTGGCATATACTCTTACGTTTTATTACTTGAGGTAAATGTATATATATATATTCGGAACTCTAAAGATCTTAGTTTGCACGTAAAATGTAAAGATTCAAATCTTGATTGTTTTTAGAGATTTCTAATTGACTTTTTTCCAATATTTGGTGAAAACCATGCCCCTTCGGGAATAAAAATGTACGTATGCGTGGTAGTTAACAAATCCATCCCAACGTAAATTTTAAACATGTTCCTTTTTTTTAAGAATTCTATCATCTTGGAACCATCTCCATTCCATCAAACTACCCTTTTCTCCTGTAAAAGATAATTTCAAAACGTCACGTTTCGAATGGCTCAAGATGTATATTTTATAAAGCACCATTGAATTTTATATAGAGTCGGTCAAACATTTGAATTAAGGTTTATGACATATTTGCAGCTGGTTGAGAATTATATTTGCTTCAATACTTTTTGTTATTATCTTGAAGATAATGTTTAATATGGATAGATTATTTAGGATATACTCATGGCTTGAGATATCATTCTTTCAGATCTGTTCTTTGACTTGCCAACTTCCAGGTGCCCAAGTTTTGTGTTCAGTATGGTAATATGTTGTTTACCTGATAAGGTTACGTAAGTGAGAGTCTCAAATTAGCAACAAATAATCCTAAAACAAACACTATCCACTAGCAGGAGCCAGTTCTGGATTAGCCAGAACAAGAGCCATTTGCGAGGTTAGCACGTAATTTGAATGTCCAAGGTGGAATCAACTTGGGCATATGAATTGAATGACGGAGATTTATTTATATATTTATCCATACGCTTATGTTAAGCATGTACATAACGTATTATGGTAGATGCCTATCAACAGTCATTATTCATCCACAGCATATTTACGTACAATATAAAAACTTGCACGAAAACAAAAAGAAATATATTTGGTTCGATCAAGATGGCGTGAGCACCCATGAATTAACCAACAAGCTGTAATTGCATTATTTTAATTATGTCGGAAGAACATTACAAATAGAATGGGGTATCGCCAATCCTTGTCATAAACGTCCTCCTGAGTGCCTGTCCAGCTATTTCATTAATCGACAAAGCTGTAATCACTAAGTATAAAATTTAGAGACATAATCGGAAAACTAAGGATTGGATATACTCATTAAAGATTAATGAGCCTTAATCCAGATAGCATTATAGAACATTTCTTCCGTCAAAGCAGATTAGGATTCAAGTCATCAACAACCCCCAAAACAATGTTCAACAATGTTTACGTTTTCAATTGTTGAACGTCACACAGCTCGCAGTTGTCAAAACAGAAAATAAGTTAGAATTAACAAACCTCAATGACTAGTTTGGGATAATAGAAAATTGCCACAAGGCACATAATTATTATTTGACAAACTTAACGTTTCTTACAAGTTCTAGCTAGGACTTGGTACAATAACACGACATCCCAATAATCAATCAGTGACGCTGACGAAGTTCGTCACTTCGCATTGCTTCCAAGTTAAAACAACGTGGTACCCCTTAAAAAAAAGATCGGAAATTGTGAAGTTTATCCACTAATGAGGAACCTGAAACATTCATATTTAGCTGACCAGACGAGTTGATGATAAAGAATATGAGCCGGAAACTAAAAGGAAAATGACTAGTCGATGCTTTAATGATCCTCCTTGTCATGAAGCAAATCCAAACAGCCAGCGTTTAGCTGGAAATGGAACATTGAAGAATTGTGAGTAGGGTCCAATACATGTATCAGTTTTCCCCTACTCTTGAAGGTGTTCTCCACAAAATAAGGTTCAAGTAACGAATTCATATGCACAAAAGGGTTTGGCCTAATCATCATTGTGTGTGTATATATATATATTCATGAATTCTAATTTTCTTGGAAGAAAAAGAAAGAAAATTATTCCTTAAACTTGGTGTGAACTCCTTGACTCCAATCGAGCCGGCGAAATAGATTAATCGAATTTACAGGCATGTCATCTTGAACACCACCTTACTGTCACAGTACCGCCCATAATTCAGTTGTACCATCCTACAATTACAGCATGTTTCTTAGCTATATGATCTCTTTTCATCAATTAAGAAAACAAATCCAATGAATATATGGTTTTTGATATCTTAAATGTGCTACTCAAATCAGTCTGCTAATTGATAAAACATGCATTTAATGTAGGATTATTTGCACCTAAAAGATTTTAGTGGTAAAATTTGAAAATTACACATCAATTCCGACGATAATGTATTGATCTAAAATTATTTTTTGTTAAAATTTTATTTCATTGATCATAATGAAGTGAAATAGAGATTAAAATTGATAATACTTTTTATTGTCAGCAATTTGTGAATATAATATTATAAAATTTATTATTCCATCTCTTTTATTAAAAAAGGAAGAAAAAACTAAACAATTGTGTGAGGAATTGTAAATTCATGATTGACATTATAAGTGAAAGGAATACATTAAAAAAAACTCTCGACTAAGCGAAGCGATGAATGACATTATAAGAGAAAGGCAAACATAAAAAAGAGAGGAGGAAAAAAACATCTCAACAAGTAGAGCATGATGAGACTCTACTCCGAGTTATAGCTAAAATGTATGGATCTTTGTCTCCACGTAATCATGCGAACTAAAGAAAATAAAGAATGTGGGTGTCATTGCACTAGTTCTACTAACCCACTCATTGGGATGTTGAAGTGTTTGATAGTTATCATTATTGTCATCTCTAGGCTTAGGCACCTCCAATTAGGGAAATCTGAAGACAGGAACTACTAGCCGATTGGAGTTGGCTGACGGACTAGAAGTTGACGTTTTCTTTTGTGTAAGAATTGCAAAACGTGGCAAGAAGTGCATGGTTCGTTGGGTGCCTGAAAAACTGGCTAATCTTTTGAGAAATAGTGCTTATAGTGGACTCCAGAACGTGAGACTAACACACAGGCTTTTAGGTTCACATGTGCAAAATATCAAAGCAGGAGACTCGTTATCAATCACCTGACTATTTGACCGCCGCAAGTATCGATCTCATTCTTACCCAGTGCACTCGCTACCATCGTGATTAACCCAGTAATCACATATAGATTACAAATTTGGATTGCAAAAGAGAAGAAACAATTAACTTAATATTTTCATCTTGCCTATTCTGTAAACTGTGAATGAGACTATTAATTATAATACAAAAACATGTTTTAGAATCGTTTTTTAGTCTTCACATGTGATTATGTCATATAAAAGGTGCATTGTAGTTAAGCCCCTTACTGGTAACCGACATTATGATCCATGTACAAAATAAGGGCGAAGGTCCGACGCACTTTTCTCCAAGGAGCATATATGTCGGCGTACATATTCCATTGATAAGACATTTATTAAAAGTAATACATTCAATTCCCTACATCAATTACTTATTAAATTGATTTAACCATTTAAAGATTCAGTTTCCTTATTATTATTTCGAAGTAATACATTAAATTCCCTACATCAATTACTTATCAAATTGATTTAACCATTTAAAGATTCAGTTTTCTTATTATTATTTAGAAGGGATGTAAATTAACTTATTCAAGTGTGAGAATTAGTTAACAAACTTACGTTATTATTATATTTAAGTCCTTAATTTTCTTGATATACATAACCAATTTTGAAGATCTGCTTCTGAAATGGATAATATGACTTTTTAAAAGTCCCAAGAATTTGACGATAAAACTGGAGTACATTGGTGGACCAAGGAACTGCGGAAATATAATATCCACCTCCTCAACCACAACTCGTGCAGAAATCATTCCGAAACAAGCAAACGGCAATTATGGAGTGACCAAAAGCTAAGCTAAAGAAATTGGAATCTCCCAACCAAAGCTGGCTCTTTTATACGTGTGAACTCGAATTTGCCATAACCCCACCATCTACACTTGTTTCCCACCATTTTATATTCCCTCAAACCCATTATCGCCATCTTGCTTCCACAACACCTTCTGCTCCTCACACACTTGACACTTATCTTTCTATATATATGCCCATTATCTCATGTATTAGTCTCAGAACACGGTTAATCCAAATCAATCCTTGTCTTGCAACAGATCATAGATCTGAAGCTCGTTATCTCTCTCGATCAACATCACAAACTCATCTGTTTCTTTATCCCTCATGTATAAGAAGATGGTGCTCATCAGGCAAGGCGTTGCCTTGCTCACATTGGCTTTGTTGGCATTTGAGACCAAGACATGCTTCTCCCAGGTGATATCGAGAGCAAGTTTTCCTAAAGGTTTCACCTTTGGGACAGCTTCTGCTGCTTTTCAGGTATGAATCGTTATCCAAAGCTCTCAACTTCTTTTATTAAACTCGTTTATTGTCTCTTCGAGTCTTAATAACGAACAAAAAGCGCATTTTTTCTTTTAATATTTAGCAAATAAGAGAAACTAACCCCTTAATTCGCCTCCTCATCTCTACCAATCCCTTGACTTGCAGTCCTTATAGTTGGTTTCTGGTTTTCTCACTTTCTAGTAATCAATACTTGATTATTTTTTTCCATCCCGACACAACCTGCCATTATAGATCATGTTATACTCTGGGCTCTTGTAGTTGTCTGATAAGAAACTGATACCTGGACAAGTCATTGTGATAGTGCACTTGCAACCACAATATGCTCATATGGATATTTCACATTCAAGGAGTTACAAAATCAAATCCTCTTCTTTTTCTAATCTGAGAATAAACTTTGCCAACATGTAAGATAATCAGTTATAGTAAATAATGGCCACGAACTCTGCGTACGTACTCGGACCGTCATCGAGGACCCGTTACCATTCACGGGTTTCAAGTTTCTTGTTGGTTTCCTAAAAAATATGGAATCTCTGTTACATTTCTGAGAACCATCGTTGGCCTTGGTGGCAAACTTTGTTCTTTATCCAAAATTGGAGGCAGATAGCTGGAGATACACAATTTGTACATGGAGTGGAATATAACTTTAATCGATTTTTTTGTCGGCATACATACTACATTTAACTTGATTATAATTTTCTTATCAGGTAAAAAGAAAACCTAATATTTCTTCCAGTTATAATTTTTCAATGGTTTATCTACTTATAAGTCATGAATAAATACTTATTTTGCATGGTTATATATCAGGAGATCAAAGAAAATGGTTAATATATTTTTTTTATGTGATGAATAATGAATTTTGTATTTAGAATCTTCAAATATTTAGGTTTCAATAACTAAACAGCTTATGTAAATTGTCTTAGATACGTATTTCATAATATTATCTTTCTCGAATTTTGCTTTTGTGTTGCTAATTAAATAGCCCGCAATTTCAGTTGATCAAGTTCATAAAATTTGACTATGATTGGGCGTTCCAGTTCCCATGATTCTTTCTTCAACGAGCCAACTGCCAAGCTAATCATGACACTCCACATATTTAGAATAGTTTATGGAATAATTTAAGCGATGTAAGATTGTTAATTTCAGAACATCATTAAATGTCATGACGACTTCTCCATGTTGAAATGTTTAGTTTGACACACACCTCTCCTATAAACTAAAAATTTTACTACTATATGCTATTATATCGTACTTAATTTCTTTTCGATACCATTTCTCTATATAGGTTTCTGGCCTTCCGTAGCCATGTAAATGTCATCTTCATTGATAATGTTTGGTGTAGATATGACATGATGGGGGGTTATTTATACTGTTTGCAGGTCGAAGGAGCGGTCAAAGAGGATGGAAGAGGACCAAGTATCTGGGACACATTTTCACATACCTTTGGTATTGTTTTCTTCAAAATCAAAGATTACTACATGTAATTTGACCTCGCATTTTGTTAGATAAGAGATACTAATGTCGATGTTATGTAGTACTATTTCCTGGAATTTCATGAGAAAAATACTCCAAAGGCTCCTTATAAAATGGAAGATTAAAAAAAAAAAAAACTCTATTTTTACCTGTCAATTCTGTATCTGCTATCTTCTTCCTCAAGGCAGAACCACATGTTACATTTGTCAGCAATTTGATCTGTAACCTACTCATCATTGAAGCCAATGGTTTTAAATATCTATTAAGATTTGTGATTTGTGTTATCAACTGGCTGATCTAATCTGTTGGCGTGCTGTGCAGGAAAAATAGTTGACTTTAGTAATGCTGATGTCGCTGTGGATCAATATCACCGTTTTAACGTATGTCTTCTCGTAAAATTACAGTCGCGTCTAATGGCATGGCAGCCATGTTAAGATGCAGCGAAACAAACCGGATATTGTTCTTGTGTACATTGGCTTTTTTTAAAAAAGATCACCTTGTGGGTTAGGGTTATGACTCCGTTGTTGCTTTGAAACAGGAAGATATAGACCTTATGAAGGACATGGGCATGGATGCCTACAGATTCTCAATTTCTTGGACTCGAATATATCCCGGTAAGTTTGCCATTAACAATATCATGTCAACAGTAAGGTCTCCTGCTTGTTCGGATCCGAAAAGCTCAGTCACTAGAAACATTCAGATAATAAAAAGGTAAAGCCCTTCTCACATGCAACTTCTATACAGATGGAACAGGGCAAATCAACCAAGCCGGAATTGACCACTATAACAAGCTCATTGATGCTTTACTTGCCAAAGGTTTCTTTCTACCTATCCTTTCCTTGGAATAATTCACATGCCTTGATCAAGAAAATCAGGTTAAGAATGTCATGATTAAAGATTCCATTACCACAAGTCGACTAAGCCTTCAAATTGGCTACTACTTGTATGCGCAGGAATTACGCCGTATGTGACCCTGTACCACTGGGACCTTCCACAAGCCTTAGCTGATAAATATAATGGATGGCTTAGCCCTCAGATAGTGTAAGGGCCATTCTTAGCCTTACAGTCATGTTTGCAAACTATGATGCTTTTTGACCTAAGACTTTCCACAGGAATGACTTCGCCGCCTATGCAGAGACTTGCTTTCAGAAGTTTGGTGACAGAGTAAAGCACTGGATAGTCTTCAACGAGCCTCATACATTCACCGTACAGGGGTATGATGCAGGTCTACAGGCTCCAGGACGATGCTCCATACGTTTAATGTGCAGTGAAGGAAACTCGGCAACTGAGCCTTACATAGTAGCTCACCATGCAATTCTTTCTTATGCAACTGTTTCAGATATTTATAGGAAGAAATATAAGGTAAAAAAATGGGTAAAAGATGATCCCATTTCCCTAATTAAGACCGAATTAAGAAGAAATCTATATTTTGATCAATTAAAATTCGAAATTTGGATTTTTTTCAAGTCAAAGCTTTCCACGAAATATTTGCAGGCAAAGCAAGGTGGAATACTTGGTGTATCATTTGACGTTATTTGGTATGAGCCAGCAACAAACTCCACGGAAGACATTGAAGCTGCAAAAAGGGCACAGGAATTTCAACTTGGCTGGTATCCATGATAACTAAGACGCTCTGTTCTGACTTTCTTATACGTCCTTAACATTAAAAAAAAAAGAAAAAGAGAGAGCATATTTTGGCTTCTTGACTTTGAATTTTTTTTTCCCTCTTGCGTTCCTGTCTCCAATTTGCTCTATTTTAGTTCGTTTTTCTTAACTTATGTTGTTTTCCCCACACTAGGTTTCTCGACCCTTTGATGTTTGGGGACTATCCAAGCTCAATGAGAACCAGAGTTGGAGACAGGCTGCCTAAATTTTCCAAATCTGAGACTTCCCTTATTAAAGGGTCATTGGATTTTGTTGGAATCAATCACTACACTACCTGGTATACCAAAGACAATTCAACTAACATAATCGGTTTTCTTCTTAACGACACTCTTGCAGACACTGGAACCGTATCCCTCCGTAAGTTGACTGCGATCCATAAAATATAGTTCCACCAACACTGTTTCTTTTTAATTTTGATCAGTACATTTTGAAAATCAACTTCTAGTCCCTCTAACATGGCCATTAACTAAGGGTAATACGTGTTCCTTGCAGCCTTCAGAAATGGAAAACCCATTGGTGACAGGGTAACTCATAAACACTAACCAGTCTAGATTTACTTCTCGGTTTACTTATCCTGACTAATATAAATCATACAACATTGCAGGCAAATTCAATATGGTTGTACATAGTACCTGAGGGCATGAGAAGCATCATGAAATACGTCAAGGAAAGATATGGCAGCCTCCCAGTTTACATTACAGAAAATGGTAAAATCTTTAAAGGCCATCAAAAAATTATCAACAAATCAAGGAGGCTCGGAAAATGTGAATAGTCAAAGACACGCTTTTGTTTCTGTTATTTCTATAACGATAATTTCTTGTTGCTTCCAGGAATGGATGACCCAAACAGCATCTTTATCTCCTTAAAAGATGCTCTGAAGGATGAGAAGAGGATCAAATACCATCAAGACTACCTTTCCAACTTGTTGGCTTCCATCAAGTACGAAATCTTAACATATACTTCCATGCACGTCTGGTTATGAGTCTTGTTTGTTGATCAAAAATAAAATATGAGATGGTCCAAATTTTGCAGGGAAGATGGCTGTAATGTGAAGGGATATTTCGTATGGTCCTTGTTGGATAACTGGGAGTGGTCAGCTGGTTATACTTCAAGGTTTGGTCTCTACTTCGTGGATTACAGGCACAACCTTAAGAGATACCCGAAGGCCTCTGTTGAATGGTTCAAGAAGTTCCTCTCTAGTTGAATACTTCAAGTTTAGATTGGCAAAGAAAAAACACAGATTTACACCACTAGGATATGTGTAGGCACACGACATTCTAGGCATGATTCTTTCACCCAAATGGAAAATAAATTTAATTCATCTGCTGCAATTTCACTGTAAATGAAAGTTTATTATAGTTGAAATCAAGAAGAATGAAGAAGAAATATGTGATTGTAAGTTTTCTTTCGCTCAAGTTTTTATTTATCAAAATATTTTTCTGCTTTCATACCAGGACCATTTTCAGTCGGTAGCCCAATGCCAATTTAGCTAATGAACTCATTAATCATTCCAACTGATTAATGGCTTATTATCGACTCGTTGGCTTGCAGCCGACCCTTATTTTAGGGGCAGGGGCGGATTGAATTCTGGTACGATACTGTACCGGTACCGGTCAGTACCAAATACTGTTTTGAGTAACTTTTTAAATTTATGAAATAGTTCTTAAAATTTTTAAAATTTGCAAAATAGTCCATCGGTATATTATACAGTTGTACTGTATACTTTATTAGTTTACTGTATATATCAACCATGTTTTCAAAATTCATAATAATAAATAATAATGACAATTAACATGAAATAATAATAATTTTTAAATATTTCATATATAAATAATAACCACAATTAATATAAATAAAGACAATCATCATCATACAAATATAAAATTAAGAATAATACAAAGTATTTAAAATATTACAATAATACAATTTTATCATTTTAATAAATAATATTACATCAAAAGATTCAAAACATCCAATAAAAAGAACAATAACTATCCTTAAACAATTTGCAAAAAGATTTGATGACGAAGAAACAATCAAGTAGATGTTAAACTTGAAATAAAAATATTACAATTACATTAAATATATAGAATTTAACATAAACATCAAATACAAGTAAAATTAAAATAAGAAGAAAAATAAAAACCTGGAATTCAATCATCAATAGGAGGATACCCGCTAGAACTGCACTGATCTCGGTAATCATTTGGTAAAAAATTCTCATCATTGAGAGGAGCTTCATCATCATTATCATTTAAATTTGATGCACTAAATGACATGTTAATGCTTTCCCATCCAAGATTATCTTCCAAATTCAAATCATTAACATCAATCAAATTGGGTTCTTCAGATACCGAATCCGCCAAAAGATCAATATTATCAATGACAATTGGATTAGTTGAACTACTTGTGCTATTAAGACTTCTAGTAAACAATTAAATTTAATTATTATAAAATTATAAGAAATTATATTGAAATTAATAATGATAATAATGAAAATAACATACCTTTCTTGAAGCTTTAAATTGTAACGAACAAAAACCAAGTCATTCAACCTCTTATGCTCCAATCTATTCTTTTTCTTTGAGTGAATAAATTCAAATGTGCTCCAATTTTGTTCACAGCTTGTTGCACTCATATATTGACTTAAGATCCGAATCGCAAACCTTTTCAATTCTGGAATACCATTTCTGAATTGATCACACCAAGAAATTGTAGGTTATAAGATAACAAAAGTAGTGTTATAAAAAAATAAAGTGATAATTAATTTTCAACAAATAAGAAAAAGGAAATAACTAATACCTGGAGAAAGCTTTCCTCTTTTTCGAATAGCAATCGACATTCCAAAATCCTTATAAGACAACCTGTAAAGCTTCATTTGTGAGCTTAAATGATCTTTCATCACATCAACTCTAACAATTGTTATAATTGTTAAACGCATTCATCTATTGACTTCAACTTATTTCGTAAGATTCAGTCTAAAATACAGATTAGGATTAAAAAATGCCCCAACTGCAAACAATAGAGAAGAAAGTTGTCTTTCCCTTCTTTCATTAAAGATTGAAAGATATGGTGTGTATAAAAAAGGCCGCCTATTTTTCAGATTAGCCTTGATTGCTTCCACTGCTCTCTCCATGGTATCAAAAATATAACCCATTGTTGACTTTTCTTCACTATCAGCCAAGCGAAGCACCCTCACTAAAGGCTCACAAACTCGGATAACAAATTGACATTGAGACCAAAATTCTCTATCTTCCAATATAATATTTCAAACCTCTACTCTAACATTAGACTTAGCATGCTGAGATGTAACTTATCACTTGTAAACATTTATCTTAACTCCTTCTTCATCGAAACAAAAGATTAAAGTGATAAGAAATTTGTGACAAATCTTGTCACAACAGGACGACACAAATTTCTACCATTGGTAAATTCCTTTCTCATCAAATTCAATACCCATGCACGATTATAAATAAACTTTGTCACCTTTTTAGCTTTCTGCATAGTCTCATTAATAACAGGAAAATACCTGTGATCCCTTATATTCTCTAGCATTAGATCAATGCAATGTGCAACATAAGGAGTCTAAAAAAATGAATTATATGTATTCTGTAACCTTTTTCTTGTCACTTTATAAGTGGAATCATTGTTAGTAATAAACTGAACAATATTTTTCGGCCCTAATTCATGTAAAACTTCATCAAATATCCTAAACAAAGTCTCATTATTTCTAATAAGGCTAGATGCATTAATAGATTTTAAAAACATAGAGCCATTTGAAGAATGAACCAAAAAATTTATAACAGACTCTTGTTTCCTATTTGTCCAACCATCACACATAATTGAACATCCATAAATACCATAATTCACTCTTCTTTCAACCAAAAAATTTATAATTTCAGAAATAGTACAACTTAAAAGTTTACCTCTTAAGTCATCAATCGAAGGACCTTTATATCCTAGATCATAAAAGGCTATTGTATCCATCATAGGTTGATAATAATAAGACTGAGAAGCATTGAATGATGAACCTGAATCATACCACCATCTAGCTACTGCCATATTGACATTATGAGTCGCATCTCTTGATTGCATTGCACTACGAATTGAAGGTTAGGCTCTAAGAGTTGTTCGTGGTGCAAAGAAACTAGTCACCTGCCTTCTTCTCTTTCTCACATTAGATTCTTCATGAGCTTGAGATGGAACACTACCAGTATCACTACCACCACTACCCTTACCACTTTCACCTTCAATATTTTCATAAGCACCATGGAAACTAGAAAACGAACTTTCAATACTAATTTCAAAATTCAATCTTTCCCTTCTATCTCTCTCAAATGGATGTTCATCAAACAATGTTTTCATCTGCAACTTCACATTATGACTTACTTTTTTACACGCTTCTACATCTCCTTTAACCCCAGTTAAATGTTTTCTTAATCGGGTGATTCCTCCACCTTTCAAATGCTTGTTATAAAATAAGCAAATGTTATATTCTTAATACCGGGAACCAATGTAGTATGAGCCCAAGCTAGATTATTGTATCTTCCTGAAGTGGGTTGATCGGGAGTACTTAAAGTTTCTTCCATTTATCTGTACGCATAAAAATAAATAACACATAATTTCAGTATACAATATGCATTTCCATTTTATATAATATAACTCATTCTATATGATTACATTACATACAGTTCAATTTCATAGAACACAATTCACTATAAGTCAAAAGCTAACAATTCAAAACATTCAACATATATAATAACACAAAACATACTCCAACAATTTCCAATTCCAACAATAATAAAACATTCATAATTTCATTTCCATTCATAACAATTTCCAACAATTTTCAATTCCAACAATCACAAAACATTCATAATTCCATTTTCATTCCTAAAAATTTTCAACAATTTCCAATTCTAACAATCACAAAACATTCATAATTCCATTTCCATTCCTAACAATTTCTAACAATTTCCAATTTCAACAATCATAAAACATTTATAATTCCATTTCCATTCCTAACAATTTCCAACAATTTCCAATTCTAACAATCACAAAACATATATCAACAATTTCCATTTTCAACAATTTCCAACAATTTCCAATTTCAACAATTACAAAACGTTCATAATTCCATTTTTATTCCTAACAATTTCCCACATTTTCTAATTCCTCAATCACAAAACATACATCAATAATTTCCCTTTCCAACAATAACCAACAATTTCCAATTCCAACAAGCTCAAAACAATTATAATTCCATTTTCATTTCCAACAATTTCTAATTTCAGCAATTACAAAACAATCATAATTCCATTTCCATTTCCTTCCATTTACAATAATTATAAAATAATCATAATTCCATTTCCAATAATAACCAGCAATTTCCAATTCCAACAATAACAAAACAATCATAATTTCATTTCTATTTCCTTCCATTTACAGCAATGTCCAATTCCAACAATCACAAGTTGAAGGATATAACTTCTTTGGAAATATTTTTTTTCTTATTTAAAGCTTTGAATCTTCTTTTCAATTCTACAAACCATAATATTATATACATCGTTTTATATTTCGTTCTTAATTATATATGTTGCTTTTACAATTCTTAATTGACATTAATAGTTGTAAGTATAAATGATTAGAATCTATAAGTCTACAGTATATTCACAATTTGACAACAAAAAGTTCTTTTCGGATACATTTATTACATCACTACTTTGTGCTTTCACACATTACCAATTAGAAATATTTATGATACCCTACACATATTTATTACCAAATAATTAAAGTTCAACATGTTTTATGCTCAATTAATTATTTACCCAAAACTAATACCTAAATAGGCAAATACTATCATGAAATATAATCGAATTATTATTAATTTCCAATTACATAATTTTATATTCAACTAATTATTTACCTAAATTCAATACCTAAATATTAAAAATAAATTACCATTTCACAAATATTAAGAATGTGTCAATTAATGATTTAAGCTTTTACAATTTTACTAATTTTGATTATCAATTTTACATTTAGGTTAAATGTTGATTATGAACTTTCAATTTTAATAATCAATTAATCAACATTGTTAAGCCTCACCGCCACCCTATTTTACAATCAGAACAACCAAACACAGTTAAAATACATCAACAACTCATTCATCAGTATCACTGTGACTGTTTAGATCACACACACTATAGACTATACATTCTATTTCCAATTTTAGTTCCAAATTTCATAAATGACCAAACTCACCGTATTCAACTTCAATAATTCAATTCCATTTCCAAAATCCAACATTTCCAATTCCAATTTAGATACACGCAAGACACAACTCGTGAGCATTCAACAATTCAAATCCCAAATTTAGCATCCAACATACTCAAATCCATCCAGCATCTAACACAATAAAAAATGTAGTGAAGTAGGAAAAAATCGAAAACTAATAAACACACACCTAAAAACAAATCATGGGGATTGGGTCTTTAGGTTGTGGTTCGGGTTGGTGCGGTTTGCCTGAGCTATGATGGATGGTGCAATGGTTTGGTCTACCTAAGTTATGACGACGATGATGTGCTACGGTGTACTGGGCAGTGGCATCTTCGGGTGTGGAGGAAGGTTGAACTGTTGAAGACGAAGATAATGGCGTCTTCAACCGACGCCAAGGGAGGAGCTGAGGTCCAAGGAGGATGAGGAAAGGAGGAGACGACGAGACGACAACAGCAAGAGTGAGAGGCTGAGAAGACGGCAAGAGTGAGTGAGAAACGAGTGAGAGTCAACAGAGATAGGCAAAGTCGGGAGGGGGTCATTTTAGGGTTAAATTTTAAAATTTTGCAATTGATTCCTTCAACTTTTCGAAACTCACGGTACCGACCAAAAGTTTGGGTACTGGCTAGTAACGAACAGTAAACACCGGTACCAACCGGTATTTACGCTGAACTGACGTTAAGAGTACCATTCCGCTTTTTGGCCAGTACATGGGGGGCATGGTGGGGTGGTATTGAAGAGGGTATAGCTATCTAAAATTAGTAGTGCAAACATGAATGATCTAGACTTAGCAAATCATTTTGGATTAAATAAAAAATTAACTTCAATTTATTAATTTTTAGAATTAGTTAATTATTTATCAATCTCCATAAACTCCTATATTCTCTCTTTTATTTTTATTCCACAGCTGAAAATCTTATATATTTAATACGTTAAGGTATTAAGGCAATGTCATAATCCATATTTATATTTTAAATTAAATATATTGATCAATATTGAAAGAACTTAATTAGATAATTGATTATCAAACAATTTTTTAAGAATATTATAATCTTTTAAAAGTTCTTAATCTTGACCATTCTATTTAATATCTTAAATTTTGAAATATGAATCTTAAAACTTAAAAGGGAAAGGAAGAAATTTAATGTAGGGATGACATTTGTTCCCAGACCCAGCTCGGTCCCAATTGACTGAACTTCGGGCTAGACTCAATTTTTTTCTTTTAATTTTCAAACTTTATACGGGGTTTAGGCTCAAGCTGCTCACCTAAAACCAAGGATGGCAAATATGGCTCAGCCTGGGTTGACCAGGTCACGGGTCGCGACTAATTAGCCCGACCGAGCGACGGACTATGCTCAGGCTGGAGCTTCGTCACCCCATGGCTTAATGGGAAGATACTAATAGACGTCATTTTATTAAATTTTTTAAAAGAATATGAAGTCGGGTCGGGCCACCGACTAACCAATCAGTATATAAATGTTGTATACTTTGTTGCAATGTAGTATTGAGAGGTTGAAAGCTATCATAGTCAAAATTATTAATGACTTATAGTGTTCCTTCATCAGAATTGATTGTGTGCAAGAGCTTTTTAGAAATAGAAAAATGCTAAAACAATTGAACAAAACCTTCCTATGCCTCATACCTAAAAAGCATGCTCCTAACACGTTTCAAGACTTTTGTCCTATTTCCTACTACAACACAACATACAAAATCATTGGGAATATACTTGCAACTAGGCTTAAATAGGCTTTAATCCCACTGATTAATCCATGCCTATAAGCCTTCATTAGTGGAAGAGACATTGGAGATAATTTCCTTTTAGTGAATGAATTATTCCGAGACTATACTACTAACTCCTTGATCAGGCATAACTTTCTCAAAATAGATATATTTAAAGTATTTGCTACACTGGATTGGTAGTTCATACTTAATTCCCTAGATGCATTTGGGTTTCCTAAGCAATTCATCTCTTATATTAAAGCTTGCATCACAACTACTTCATTTGGTGTCTTGATTAATATAGAAACAACCCAAATTTTCCATGGTGTAAAAGGATTTAGGAAGGGGGACCTATTATCCTCATACCTATTCACTTTAATAATGGAAGTTCTTTTCAGAATCTTACAAAAACATGCAAAAACATGAGAAGTTTCACATAACGTTACAGCAAGCAACTTGGTATTTTATCCTTAATGTATATAGATCATTTGCTCCTATTTTGTGATAATGATCTCAACTCTCTCAAAGCTATCATCTCTTCATTACAGAATTTTTAAAATATGTCAAGACTAAACATTAACTTGGAAAAAATTAAATTGATAGTTATTGAAATAAGCTCTAGAGATTCCTAGAATTGCAGTATATATCTCATTGCAAATAACTTACCTAACTACAGGACTGATAATATAGAGGAAGACATTACCATCTAGACATTGGATAGATCCATGTGCTGCTCTAATAGATCTTATCTAGATTTCTCCAAACCACATTCCTTTAAGGTCTTCTGGTATAAACTTATCTAGTCCAAAACCTTGGTACTTAAGGTAGCTACCACCTCCGAGCTTGCCATAAAAAGTAGGCTTTGGACTAAAGATAGGATAAAAGCTCCTAATCCTCTATGTGTGTTACAAAAAACCCCCCCTAAAATAATACAACATCTATATTTTCAATTTCCGTATTCGTAATCCATCTAGTCTAGCTTATAATATACATTGAAACTACATTGTGATGTAAGAACCTGGGAGTGTATTATCCAATAGGTTGTCAGATGGATTAAGAGGTTCAATAATGATTTAATTATGCTTAAGACTACCTTCAGTTGTTATTTCTACATCATTTGGAGGGAAAGGAGTAATAGATTCACAACAAACCTGAAATGGATGAGCATTACTTTACTACAAAATTATTACATTAGATTAGGGAAATCCTTATATCTAATAACTGTAACACTAAAGTTATAAGTAATGTAAGGAGGGAGTGGTCTTTATGATTTAGTTATTACTCTTTACTAACAATTCCTGTAACTCATACTAAACTGTTATATTAAATATTAAAATATTGTATATTTATGTCAATTTACTGGCTTATAATGTTGTACTTTCTAAGGCTTTTCATCTTGTTTATTCTTTAATACAATTTATTTAACTTAAAGACAAAAGGTTCTTAAGAGAATATATTAATGGTATAGGAGCTC
>JANSVA010000003.1:15851552-15863352 GCA_025504915.1 Erythroxylum reticulatum
GGGCTACAATTGTAGGAACTTGAGGCAAAATTGTGCCATAGGAATTGATTTTAGTAAGGCTTTTGACTCACTTGATTAGAAGTTTGTTACTGACACCATAACAACTTTCAATTTCCCTCAAAATTTGCATCCTAAATATCCCAATACATTCAAACCACCTTTTTTGCAGTCTTGATCAATGATATTCCTACCAAATCCTTTTATGGAATTAGAGGATTAAGGCAAGGAGATCATCTATCTCTTTAACTCTTCACCCTATGTATGGAAGTATCGCTCTTCTTGATCAAGAAAGGAGCTAAGGTTGATGGGAAGTTTAGCTATCATTCAAAATGTAAAGAGCTGAAGATTACAAACGTCACTTTTGATGATGATCTTATTCTTTTTTCCAGAGTTAAGCCAAAATTTGTTAGCACATTTATAACTATATTGAGATACTTCAAGCACCTATTTAGACTAGCAATTAATTATCAAAATATCCAGTTTCTAGTATTCGAGAGAGCTAGGATAAAATGAGCCAATTGGATACATTACAGGCATAAATGCTACCATAACCCTAATCAAGTACCTAGGAGTTCCAGTCTCCATTAACAGACCCTTGATTAGTGAATTCAAACCATTGATAGATAAACTAAAAGCTAGAATTCTAGTTGTTGCAAGAGATCGTTATCAATGACAGGAAGAATACAACTTGTGGTCTCTATCCTTAACAATCTTTGAAATTTCTTACTTTCCCATATTTGCTTCCCTAGGGTAATCATTAATATCACTGACAGTATTTTGAGGAATTTTATTTGGACTAGTAGTGATGTAATATCTACTACAAGTTGGAGCTAACTAAATCGGAAGGAGGGATTAGAATTATTCCAAGAAGGGCTATAAACTTAACACAATTTAATAAGAGAATTTGGAGAATAATGTGGGACACACAGTTCTTATAAGTGAAATGGATTCATACATTTCACATTAAAGCTTCTAACTTATGGTGCATCAAGCCTACAACTTCTATATCTTGGACAATGCTTCATAGACTAAGACTTAGAGACAAAATTCATCCTTGCATAAAGATGATTATAGACAATGGGGTTTCTACTACTTTCTGTTTTGATTCTTGAAATGGCTCAAATCCTATGATCCACTCTTCAATTTCCACTCACCTATAGCACATCATCCCACTAGGAGCAATAATTAAGGAAGTTCTTGCGAATTACTCAACTCACCTCACTGACCTAAGGCTTGACATCAGGCTAAGATTTGATGAAGAAGATCAACCTAGTTAATCCTTAGAGCGATTTGGTCACTTCTCTAACTCCTCATATAGGAACTTTCTTAAGCCTTCGCCTCCCAAGAAGAAATGACACAAGTTGTTGTGATTTCATCAAGCTTTACCTAGAGCTTTAACAATTATGTAGCTTTAAAAGGAAAGCTTGCTACTCTAGATATAGTCGAAGTTTAAGAGTATAATTGATATCTGTCCCACTTGCAAAAATAAGAGTGAAACTATTCAACACTTATTATTTAAGTATCCTACTACTCTCTGCATTTGGATTGAGACTCTAAAGTTATGTAATCACTTACCCCCATCTAACAAATGAGATGATCCTATTGAATGATCTTCTAGATTACATCAAAGGAAACCAGGCGATGGGTTAGGCTCTCTTTTGACGTTGAGTAAAACTATCTATTAGATTTGGTTATTTAGAAATAGAGTGGTATTTTTGAATTTGAAGTTCAATGGGACCATAACTTTACAAGCTATCACTCAAGCTATTAGGGAGTAGATTTTAACCTATAAAATTCATCTCTAATGTAGCTCTAGTATGAGAACAAAATGGTGATTAGAGCTTATTCACCATAACTTTACAAGCTATCACTCAAGCTATTATGAAGTAGATTTTAACCCATAAAATTCACCTCCAATGTAGCTTCAGTATGAGAACAAAATGGTGATTAGAGCTTATTCAAATATGTAATTATGTCTCCATGTAAACAATGCACAATTAGCTATAAGATACTTGCATTACTAGCTTAACTAGTTTGTAGGTTAGCAAGTTTGTTCTTGTTCCTAGTCCTTTTGTATGGTCTTTAGACCTTGTAATTCTACAAATTGTTTTAATAAAGCTTTACCCTTTTCCAAAAGTGAATATTTGTTCCTCACTTTAATGAATATTTCACAAAATTAAAATTTGGGTGTTATAATAAATATTGTTTTTAAATAAAAATTATTTTTTATAAATTATTATTTCATTAAATATTATAGAACCTTAATTTTAAAAGAAATATTAAAATTTTATTTTCTTTCTTCTTAACTTAGTTTATCATTATTCAAAATGGGTATGATAACATTTAATGACCACAAAAATGCTATAATTCTTTATCTTTAGAAAGATTTGGAGATCAATAATAATATTAATAAAATAATGAATGTATGGGGACTACTAATTAGTATTAGCGACATCCTAATTATATAGTTTTGATTTACTTTTCTTTGTTATACCGGAAAGGAAAAGCCACCAATTAAATGTGGTAAATATGCCAATTTCTGGTGTTTCATGTCAATTGTAAGGAATATAACAAAGAAGTGGATAGGAAGGCCAAGCAAAGTTAAAAACAAGGAAACAGATCATAAATGTGGGAGGGAAATGTTGAAAAAAGGAATTATTAAGCTAGACAAGCAAATGAATCACTACAGATAATCAAACTTTTGTCATAGAGCGTATGATATTTGGAGATTGAAACTGTGACAATAAGGACAGAAGTGCAATTGTCCTTGAACTCCAATTTCTCCGCCACTTACTTTTGCCACATGCGTAGCACTTATAGTCTTATATCTTTCTAAATAGTCATGTGGGTTGAACTTGGAAGAGTGAGCAATTCATTTTAACAACTTGTTTATAAAGATCTAGATGGCATATTGTCATATCTTCTTCAGGTCTCAATCAAGATTCGTTCCCTCTTCTTAGAAAACCAAATCAATCTCTATGCACCAACGTCATTAGAAATTATCTGTTTTGCTATTTCCTGGAACTAAGATGTTGCTGATCATCAGGCAAGGCATTGCCTTGCTCATGTTGGTTCTGTTGGCTTTTGAGACGAAGCCATGCTTTTCCGGGACCATATCCAGATCAAGTTTTCCAAAAGGTTTCACGTTTGGGACAGCCTCTGCTGCTTTTCAGGTCTGAATAATTGTCCAAAACTCATAAGTAGAGTAATTTCAAACTCTCACCATTTTCACTTTATGTTTCCTTAACAAGTATACTAAAGAGAAACAACCGGTTCATTTTAGTCCTCTTCGTATATAATTGGTTTGTGTGGAATTTTCTCATTCTCACAAATGGCTACGTTTTTCACGTGATAAAACGACCTGGGAGCCACTACTACTGCCGGAGACACTCTACATTTGTGGTATTTGTAGATATGTATGTATGTAGGTGTCCTCTTTTAGATTGTACTTGCTAGAAAACGAAAGCTTGATTCATCAAGTTTTTACTGTTAATTATTCAAATAAATTAAAAATCTCCTAATTTCATTCTCAAAAATATGTTAGGAAGTGATAAAGTACTGTATTTATTGAGTCATATAAATTATTATGTTAGACTAATTCAACAATGATTATGTTTTTAGTTTTTAATCATAAAATTGTTACTTTGATTAATATAAGTGAAACGATTAAAAATATATATATCTATTGGCCTGATTACTAGTGATTTAGACTAGTTTCAGATTTAAGATGCAGCTGTGCTGTTGTAATCAATTGATTCAAATGCAAACAGGTAAGCTACATAATCTGGGAATAGTCTACTGACTAATATGTTACAGGAAAAATAATTGATTTTAGTCATGCTGATGTGGCTGTGGATCAATACCACCGTTTCAATGTACGTCTCGCCTCCGTTTTATCCTTCTTAACCTGAAAGGACGAAAACAAACAAAAAATGACTTGTATTCCTATCATTTTATGTTGTTGATTGGAAACAGGAAGATATAGAGCCTATGAAGGATATGGGAACGGATGCATACAGATTCTCAATTTCCTGGACTCGAATATATATCCCAGTGAGTTTCAAACCAATACTAGTAAAGTCGAATGTAATATTTTTTCTGTATCAAGAGAGTAGCATTTGTTACACAGATGCAACAGGGCAAATCAACCAAGCAGGAATTGACCATGATAACAATCTCATCCATGCTTTACTTGCCAAAGGTAAAAAAATTTCATCCTTTGAAGCTTGTCCATTATTCACCTGCCCCCTGATCAAGAGCATACAGAATCATGAAATTAAATAAGCCCTCAAATTGGCATGCGCAGGAATTGAACCCTACGTCACCCTTTACCATTGGGACCTTCCTCAAGCTTTGGCCGATAAACACAGTGGATGGCTTAGCCCTCGTATAGTGTAAGTGACTCCTCATGCTTGCGATTACTACTAGCAACCAGATTCATGACCTATGCTTTTTCACAGGAATGACTTCGCTGCCTATGCAGAGACTTGCTTTCAGAACTTTGGTGACAGAGTAAAGCACTGGATAGTAATCAATGAGCCCCATACATTCACTGTACAAGGGTATGATACAGGTTTGGAGGCTCCAGGACGATGCTCTTTACGCCTAATTTGCAGTAAGGAAATTCAGCAAGTGAGACATACATAGTAGCTCACCACGTTATTCTTTCATATGCAACAGTAGCTGATATTTATAAGAAAAAGTACGAGGTAGAGTAAAGAGTTTGATCAAACAGAAACCAGTAATTAGGATTTGAAATTGCAAGTTTTACACAAAATATGCGCAAGAACAACAAGGTGGATCACTTGGTGTATCATTTGATGCTGTCTGGTATGAACCAGCGTCAAACTCCACAGAAGACATTGAAGCAGCAAAGAGGGCACAAGAATTTCAGCTTGGATGGTAATATATTATACCTGAATCTCTTTTTGGTTATGTTCTGGTGTTCTTTATGCAATGTGTCTGTGTTGTTTCGGCTACAGGTTTCTTG
Organism: Erythroxylum reticulatum; assembly: GCA_025504915.1. NCBI lineage: Eukaryota > Viridiplantae > Streptophyta > Magnoliopsida > Malpighiales > Erythroxylaceae > Erythroxylum > Erythroxylum reticulatum. The sequence continues at coordinate 15,856,543 of JANSVA010000003.1, forward strand.
ATCCTTTGATGTTTGGAGACTATCCAAGCTCAATGAGAAGCAGAGTTGGAAGGCGGCTGCCAAAATTTTCCAAGTCCGAGACTTCTCTTATTAAAGGGTCACTGGATTTCGTGGGAATCAACCACTACACTTCTTTGTACGCCTCAGACAGTTCAAACAATATAGTTGGTGTTCTTCTACAAAGTACTCTCGACGACAGTGCCACCCTATCCCTTCGTAAATTGACATTGATCCAGATAGGAGAATTTAACCTTCTAGTTTCTCAACACAATTGGCCATTACCTAACCCAAACATTTATTTCTTTCAGCGTTCAGAGCTGGGAAAGCCATTGGTGACAGGGTATTTAATTCATAAACACTAGTCTACAAACTTGTCCAATTTCTAGCTTTGAAGCATTCACTTGTCTGTTTGCGACTCATGATACAACTGCAGGCAAATTCAATATGGTTATATATAGTACCTGAAGGGATGAGAAATATAATGAATTACGTCAAGGAAAGATACGGAAGCCCACCAGTTTACGTTCACAGAAAATGGTATAAGCCATGAAAGCCATTCCCAGCAAATTCAGTGTGGCTAAGAAAACACGAGTTGTCGGTGGGCCAAATTTGTTTCTTTTGATACCATACTGAGTAGTAAATTTTTCTTGGTCTTTCCAGGCATGGATGATCCAAACAGCAAATTTATCTCCTTAAAAGATGCTCTAAAAGATGAGAAAAGAATCAAATATCACCATGACTACCTCACCAACTTGTTGGCTTCCATTAAATACGAACGGTAAACCTATACTTCCATGCACATCTGGTTATGAGTCTTGTTTGTTGATCAAAAATAAAATATGAGATGGTCCAAAATTTGCAGGGAAGATGGGTGTAATGTGAAGGGATATTTCGTATGGTCCTTGTTGGATAACTGGGAGTGGTCAGCTGGTTATACTTCAAGGTTTGGTCTCTACTTCGTGGATTTCAGGGACAACCTTAAGAGATACCCCAAGGCCTCTGTTGACGTTCCCTTCTAGTTGAATAGGAAAGGACTTCAACTTTAGATTGGACTTCGCAGATTTACGCTACCAGGTTTTGTTTTGGCTATATCACATTGTCTACGTATCTTTCATCTGCTTCAGCCTTCTCTACTAAGTTATTGAATCAAGAAGAATGACAAAACAAGTGATCTCAAGTTTACTTTTCCTCAAACTTCTGTTGAAAAATGAATAATCTTCTGCTTTCTCCTGCTGTGCACCATGACCATTTTTAGGGCCTACTCAACTTAGCGATGCAATTTATTTAACCCGCACAAGCGACATAATAATCATAAATTAGAAATGGAGAAAGGAAGGTGTGATTATTCATCGTAGATGCTTCTAAAACCAATCTACATCTGAAATCCACGAGGATCAAATATTGATTAAGGAAAGCATAAATAATAAGACCAGCTAATATCTTTCCCAGCTGGAGAAACGAACGTGCCATATTATACAAAGGATTTTCTCGACCAATAGAACATGTGTGAAGGCTAAGTCAATATCACTGCTTTACCATAAGAATTTATATGAAAACATTATATTTACTAATCACGTACACTATGGCGTATGATTTTGTGCAACAGCCTCCTAAATGACGCTATGAAATAACCTTGTACTTCATTTGTTAATAATAGATATTTTCTAGGGCTTGGCACCGCGTCCGTGCCCAACTCAATCTAACTAATGATAAAAGATAGACTTAATTTGACTTCATTTTGTATTTAAGAGTTCCTATCCGAAAATTCGATTGACCTGATCACTTAAAATAATGTTATTTCAAGCTCAGACTCAAATTCGAGCCTTACAACACATACCTACCAAAGATTCAAGTCAACTTCGTGCCGCATGTTTCCAAGATAAGTCAGCGATGAACTCAACCCTATCAAATCCATTACCATAGCTACTAACTGCTAATTGTCAAGCACCACAAAGTTCCTACTAGATGGAGAGGTTAAGCTAGAGTTCTCTAGAAGATTCCACACTATTCTTCCATATTCAAGATAAGGCTAGAGATGGGTGGAAAACTCTAGCACCTTGTAGATAAATGTAGATTATACTTTAATATGTTGATAGTTGTAGAGAATTCTAAAGGGCCATTGTGAGCCCTTGGATCAAATAGATCCTAGCCATCAATTGAGGAGGGAGAAGGTTATAAATAGCCAAGGCGACTTCATTTGTAAGATGCATAGAGAGATAGAGAGCATAGAGAGTTCTTAGCATTTGCCTTATAAAGCTTTCTTAAGCAATATAAGCATTCTCCAAGTTTCCTCATTCTTATTCTTTTTTTACCTTACATCTTTACTAACTTGTGCTAGCTTTGTTTTTAGCATTCGAGGGAGAGGTTGACTTGGTTGTGAGACATATATGACTTGGTTGTGAGACATATAACTAAGTGCTACGCAGTTTGTTGGTAAAAGACTAAGTTCATGACAGTTGGTATCAGAGCCAAAGGTTACACTCATCATTGTATAGTAAAGATGTCGGGAATAAGTGGGACTACCAATGTTGGAAAGGAGAAGAAGATCGATAGGGAGAGATCAAGGTCAAGGGACGGCTTGTTAGACATAAGTGAAAGGCTTGCGAAGGTGGAACTCGCGTTGGCCGAAGGGTAAGACAAGTTTGAGGAGGTAGACCAACGCATCGAGGAACTTGAGAAAGGGAGAGAAGAGTTCCAAGGGGAGATGCAAGGTGCCTTGAACGTTGTCGTTTCCACATGCCAAGACTAAGTGAAGGCCTTGGAGGCAACCCTTCAATCCAAGATTCTTTGCCTCAAGGAAGAACTTCCAAAGGTTGTGTATGAGCTAGTCCTTTGCAAGAGGACGATTGCTCAAGGGGGAAGCAATGCAGCACCTACAGTAGTCACTACTCCTTCAAGGGTAGGTGTTCCAAAACCAAAGGCGTATGGTGGGAAAAGGAACGTGAAGGAGATAGACAATTTCTTTTAGAACTTGGAGCAATACTTTAAGGCACTTGGTGTTATGGAGGATGTTAAGAAGATTGACACCGCCACTCTCTACCTTGAGGATACCACGATGGTATGGTGGAGGAGAAGACATGGTGGCATCGAGACAGGTACCTACACCATTGATACATAGGATGAGTTCAAGAAGGAACTCAAGAGGCAATTCTATCTCCAGAATGCCGAGTTGGAGGCAAGAGCTAAACTACATCATATCACACAAAAGGGAAGCATTTGAGACTATATGAAGGAGTTTTCCGAGGTGCTTATGGAGATCCGTGATTACCCAAGTAAGGAAGCACTCTTTGCTTTTATGGATAGTTTACAAAATTGGGTGAATTTAGAGATCCAAAGGTGTGGTGCCCAAAATCTCGCCACAACTATTTCCATTGCCAAGTCTCTTATTGAGTTCAAGAAGCCCGAGAACCAAGTCTCACAAAAACAAGGGTAGTAAAGGAAATAGTGGGAGAGATACCCATCAAAGCAAAGAGAGCTCCCACAAGTATAGCAAGTACAAGAAGGGCTTCCATAAGGAGGATAAAGGGAGATAAGCATCTATAAAATGCTTCTTTTGTGAGGGATCGCACAAGGCTAGAGAATGCCCGAAGAAGAGCAAACTCTCTGCCTTAATCAAGGAAAGGGAGGAGCAACGGCAGCACGAGGAGACCAAGATAGGGTCTTTGCAAATTCTAAATGCCATCAAAGTCAAAGTGGAAGTGCCTAAGTCCAAAAAGAAGGGACGTTTGTTTGTGGAAGTTAAAGTGGGAGACAATGCTTTGAAAGCTCTAGTTAACATCGGAGCTACTCATAACTTCCTTGAGGTAAAAGAAGCCAACCGATTGGTGTAAGGATTTTTATTCAAACATGCGGGATTAAGGATTTTTATTCAAACATGCGGGATTATATGTGTATAATTGTATATAAAGGCTATCATATAAAGTTGAGCCTAATTAATTAAATTGGTCTAATATGTTTATGGTATTTTGGGCTTCATGCATCTATTTTAAGTATGGGCTTTATATGTATAGAGACTGGGTTTATAATTTCTAGTTTTATGATAGGCCAAACTAAAAATTAGAGAAATTAGATTAGGGTTTTACCCTAATATAAGTGGTTATGGTATCCAAATTAAATGTACACATAATTTTTTTCTGACATCCTATCATCAGATAGAAATAGAGAGTTAGGGAAAATCCTAGAAATAGGCTACGTTCTAATTTAGAAGACAAATTGCAAGACCCTAGTGCAAATTTCATAGTGGATTCAGGTCTGCTTCCACTTTTATTTGATTCTTGATAATTTGATATGAACGGATCTTGTTTTTAAAGGGATTAAAACCTAACAAATGGTATCAGAGCAATTCATATTACATCATTAAGAATTTTTAATTATTTTTCTTCCATGTTTTTGATGGCTTCGGTGAATGTATATAGGTGATTTTTTTTAATTTGGTAAATTTCAATCGATGATGTCGATGGATTTGGCATCTGTTTTGGTTCTCTTGTTTGATGAAGAAATGAAACCAACGAAACAGATGTCAATAAGCTGTGTTAAAAAATTTTGTTTTCTGGTTATTTTCAAAAGTTTTCATCTTTATCATGGTCTGTTGGTGAGTTTTAGTCAAAGCTTTGCCCATTGGATAAAGACTAGAGTTAACCATTGTATAAAGACGTTATTGTTTAAGCATTGGATGTTTTCAAAATGCTTTCAAAGCCTTCATCTTTATTCAATAACCAATAAGGTCAGGGTTCTTTTTGTTTTCTTAATAAAGTCGCGATGTTTGTTTTTATATTGACCAATAGATTCAGACCAGAAATGAAGCTAAAGTTTTAGCATCTTAGATAGTTTTAAATTTATACTTGTTAGTATACACATTACGGATTAATATTATGATGAGTTTTGAGGTCAAAATTTATAATTTCTAGTTTGATTTGTAAACTTTTTAACCCAATTCTCGATTTGAGCTAACAGGATTGTCAGTGTCGTAGCATCAAGAAATTGGAGCTATGACGCTTTCATACAACTTATGTAAAATTTGGTATTTTAATTTTAGATTTTGGTATTTTAAAGAAATATATAGCATTTGAAATTAAATTAATTGAAGCAACATTTTGCCAAAGCAATCTCTCTTGTGAAAATTAATTTAACTTAGAATGTTAAAAATGTTTTGTGTGTATTTTATTCATGCAAATATGGACTGGACCAAAGAAAAGTTAATATTTGGCTTGAATTGCGTATACACTTGTGGTGGTAAATGTGTGGAAATTATTCAGTATAATATGTGAACATTAAATCAGTCCAAAGAAAGGTTTATTGTTTGACATGCCTTATTGCTAGTATTTGATCACTACATCAAGGTACCACTTAGAAGTTAGTATTTTTGTCCAAAGAGTAAATATTAATGTTGTGCTAGGTATCTTGTGATGAGGCCCTACCATTATCTGTATATAATTAATTTGGCATATTTTAGTATTATTATCTGAATAATTAGATTTTGTGTTGTTTTGTTCTCTATTCAGTTCCTAGTTATACTAGTGTTAATTCAATTCCTATGCTTAATGGCAACAATTTTAAGTCATAGAATGAGAACATTTTGATTGTTCTCGGAATCATGAACTTGGATCTTGTTTTACGAGTCAATTAACCTGGTCCATTTACTGGTGAGAGTACCTTTGATCAAAAGAGGGAGATGGAAAAGTGGGAAAGTTCGAATCGTACAAGCTTGATGATTATGAAATATGTCATTCCAAAAGCTTTTCGGGGCACTATATCCGATTAGATTACTACAGCTAAAGGTTTCCTTGAAGATCTTGAGAAAAGATTTGTCAAAAATGAAAAGGCTGAAACAGTACACTTTTGGCAAAGCTTATCTCGATGAGGTATTTAGGAAAAGGAAACATAAGAGAGTACATTATGGAAATGTCTCACATTGCTTCAAAATTAAAAGCACTTAAGTTAGAATTATCCGAAGATTTGTTAGTGAATTTGGTTTTGATATCTCTTCTAGTACAGTACAGTAAATTCAAGGTGAGCTATAACTGTCAAAAAGAGACATGGTCTTTTAATGAGCTTATCTCACATTGTGTCCAAGAAGAGGAAAGGATGAAGCATGATAAGGCAGAAAGTGCTCACTTAGCTACAACATCTAAGGTTAAAAGGAACAAAAGAAAGAAAACTATGGAAGCTGCGATTCTGGCAATACAAAAGAAACAGTAAAAGGAAGAAAATCCAAAAGGTTGTTTCTTCTGTGGAGCTAAAGGTCATGTAAAAAAGAAGTATGCTAATTATCACGTATAGCGTGCAAAGAAAGATACGCTTTTTATTTTGGTTTGTTCTGAGGTTAATTTGACTTCGGTACCTAGACACACATAGTGGTTAGATTCTAGTGCAACAACTCACATCAGCGTGTCTATACAAGGCTACTTAAGTTGTTAAAAACTAAGTGATGGTGAAAGATACATCTATGTAGGAGACGATAAGTCAGTAGAAGTTGAAGCAATAGGGACTTTTAGATTAATGTTAAGAACTAGATTTTATTTAGATTTAGTTGAGACTTTCATTGTATCGTATTTTAGACGAAATTTGATTTCTATTTCTACTTTGGATAAATCTACTTATTGTTGTTCATTTGAAAATGGAATATTTAGTCTCTTTCAAAATTCAAATTTGGTCAGTGTCGGTTCTATATTGATGCGAATCAGCTTGGTCAAGAGCAAGAGGAGCATGAAGGGATGATCTCCAATCCAATTGTTAAATGATACGGAACCTCCAAGAATAGACTTTGAGAACTCTTTAGCGACGAACCAAAATACTAACTTGAAAACCCCT
>JANSVA010000003.1:15877565-15895984 GCA_025504915.1 Erythroxylum reticulatum
AAAAACAAACATACAAATTAGAATAGCTTTTCTGATTTTATAAAACTTCACAGTAACTGTGACTGAATCTTCTTTGACGGTATCCAAGAGCTGGAAAAGTTAGATGAACCAACCTTGACATCAAAATTTTTGGAGAATCTTGTCCATGATAAGGACATAGACAATAAGCGTAGTAATTACAACCAAAAACAGAATAGCTCCGAGAGGAAGTGACCATACCAAAATTTCTATTATGAGTATACTGGAGAACACCCTGACGGTGTTGAACAACATTAGGTAGAAGATGGTCAGAAGCTGACTAGAGAGAATGGAGTAAGAGGACATGGATCAAAGGTTTTGAGGTGAGTGTTGTTAAAACAAGTGCGTAAGAGAGGTTGTTCAGGTGCGTAAGTTTCATGCACTTCACCAAACTTACGCAATTCTGTGTCATACGTAAACAATCTCGTCCGCATCTCCATAATTGACAACAAGGACTGCTCATAAAACTCTCTTTGTTGAAGACGGGAATGGAGGGAGAGTACGGCTGGGGCAGCGGCTCAACGGTGGCTCTTTCAAACTCTTTGCTTTTAATATTCTAAGTAACCAAAACGTAACCCAAAGAAGAAAGGAAAAGAAGAAGAAGAAGAAAAAGAAAAAGACTCACCAAGACCAGGTGAGTCTCTGAGTTTATACTTCATATGAGAAACTACTTTGAAACCATATATAATGAAATGTCCTTCCCACCCTTACCAGTGAAAGCCTCCCCCGTCCTAATGCCCTCTAATCCTTCAACGTCTTCCCTAGAGAATAGAGATCCCTGCTTTATGTGTTGAACTAGAAACAAGTGGTGGTGGGAGAAGAATGCAATGACACGTTGAACTGCTTCCCACCAGTAATCGAAGATGGCAAGAGTTTATGTTTAAATTATATAATCACATAAAATGGGTTAATGTATATACCTCTATGATGTTTGGGTTAATAAACATAAGAATTTCTTGGATAGAATATGCTTAAGAAAAAGGTGAAGAAAATAGTTTTGATAACTAAAAGTAGAGCTTATGAGTAATTGTATGAATGATTGGAAACTAAAGATTAAAAAAAAGACATTTTTAAGTTAGTGAAAGTCAAAAAACAGAAAGTGAAAGATCTAGATCAAGTTCGTTGTGTAAAAGATGAAGCAAGACGGGTGCTTATGACTGAAAATGACATCAAAAGAAGATGACAGAGGTATTTCTATAGACTTTTCAATGAAGACATAGAGGACAACATCTCCTTAGGTGATCTTAACATGTCTGAAAGGTTTTGCAATTGTATTCGTTGTTGACAGATTACAAGGGAAGAAATTAAAAGAGCTTTGAGGGAGATGAAGAGTGGAAGGGCAGTAGGACCTAATGAGATAGTCATAGAGGTGTGGAAGAGCATAGTAGTAGAGAGTCTTAGTTAGCTAAACTTTTTCATGTAATCCTTAAGTCTACCAAAATGTTAGATGAGTGGAGACTTAGTATGTTAATTCCTTTATATAAGAGAAAAAGGGACATCCAAAATTGTAACAAATATAAAGGCATCAAATTACTTACTCACATCATAAAGTTAAAAGAGAACATGAATGAAAAAAGAGGGAGAAAGGATGTTCCTATATCAGAGAACCAATTTCGCTTCATGTTAGGAAGGTACACGACAAAAACTTTACATCTTCTTAAAAGATTAATGGAATATTACAAGGAAGACGACTAAATCTACACGTGATTTTTACTGATTTAGAGAGGACATATGAGTACCCAGGGAAATTATGTAGAGGTGTTTAAAGATTATTGAGCTCCTATTACTTATATATGGGTTATTAGGAATATGTATGAAGGGGTAAAGACTAGAGTAAGGATGATAAGAGGAGATACAGAGAATTTCTCTATTAATATTGGGCTACACCAAAGCTCTTCATTAAGTCCTTTCTTGTTTGCAATAGTAATGGATAAGCTCATTAAAAATATTCAAAGGGATGTGCCTTGGTGCATGTTGTTTGTTGACGATATTATCTTAGTAGATGAGACAAAAGATGGTGTTATTGTCAAGCTAAAACTTTGGAGGGATACGTTAGAGTTAAAAGGCTTTAAATTGAGCAGGACCAAGACTGAGTACTTACAGTATAACTTTTCGGGTCATAAGGTGGACTCTAATGTTGATATAAAGATTGGTTCAAAAGTCATACCACAAAAAATCTAGGATACATCATCTAAAGTAATAGAGAAGTGCAACGGGAGTTTTAAGTGGCAAGAAGATACCACTTAAGCTTACAGGTAAATTCTATTGTTTAGCAATTAAGTCACTCATGCTATATGAGGTAGATTATTGGCCCATCAAACAGGTGCATAATCATAAGCTAATGGTGGCAGAGATGAAGATGCTTCATTAGATATATAACCTTATTAGAAGAGATAACATCAGGAATGTAAAGGTAAGAGACGTATTAAAGGTAGTTGGTATCAATGAAAAATTAAAAGAAATGAGACTTAGGTGGTTCAGACATATTAAGAGGACATTTTGATACTTTAGTGAGAAGATGTAAGAAAGAATACTTATAGGTTGTAAGAGAAAAAAAGGAAGGTGATGTGGAACCCCAAGGCTAAAGAACCCGAAACCCCTTAAACACATACTTTGGATAGAACATGAACAAGATGAAATCCCTAACCCTAATGAACCCCCAATCAATTATATAAAAGGGAACACATATAACAAGTTTAATTTGAAAACAAGAATAGAAATTCACTACATGTGTTTACCTTGATAAGAACTATATTCTTGATGCAATAGAAGAAGATAAGAAATCCTTCCTTATAAAATTCGTTATTCAACCAATCTAACCCTAAACAATGTTTAATATGATGTATGTATATCTCTTGAAAAGAAAGAAACCCTAACTACATAAAAGGCCTTTAAAAATGGGCATTTCACCCAAATATTTAAAGCCCAAACTAATATTTCTAAAATACAACCCATTAAACTTAAAAGCTTTAAACAAGCCTAAGATATAAGTAGTGGACTGTTGAAAGTTATGCTTTTAATGTAAAATAAATAATTAAATAAGAAGGAAAGTCTTATTGCTCATTCCGCCCAACTTGATTAATTATCTTGTCATTAGCCCTCATTGTCTCTCGAGCTTCCATACCATCTATAATTCGGCCTATGTAAGATTGAAGTGCTTCTTTGAACTTATTAGCTTTTGATCTTCTTATTGGTCCCTTTAGCATTACTAGCTCATCTTTGGCGGTATTTCGCGTACAAAGCTCCACGGTTGTGCTCACATCATCCCCTCCCTTTTTAAAAGGATTTGTACTCAAATCTTAATCAAAGTTAAAAGGAGATAAGTTAGAAACATTAAAAATAGCACTAACATTATATGCACCTGGTAAGTCTATCTTGTATGTATTGTCATTGATGCATTCCAACACTTAGAATGATTTATCACCCTTTACATCAAGTTTTGACTTCCTTTGTTGTGGAACCATTTCTTTTCGCTTATGCACCCAAATCCAATCACTTGGTTAGAAGAGAACTTGCTTTCTACCTCTATTTGCTTTTTCTCAATCTATGCACGTGCTTTCTCGTGTATTGTTTTAACCAAGTCAGCCTTCTTCTCGCCATCTAAACTAGCAATCTCAGTCAAAGGTAAAGGCATTAAATCTAACACAGTTAATGGATTAAAACCATAAACAATTTCAAATGGAGAATAACTTGTAGAAGAATGTATAAAACGATTATACGCAAACTCAATGGATGGCAAAAAATCTTCCTAAGTTTTTAAGTTCTTCCTAACAATTGCATGCAAGATGGTTCCTAAAGTCCTATTAACTACCTCAATTTGTCCATCAGTTTATGGATAACATGTAGTAGAAAATAAAAGGTTAGTACCTAACTTTCCCTACAAAACTCTCCAAAAGTGAGTTAGGAACTTAATATCCCTATCTAAAACAATGGTCCTAGGCATACCATGAAGCTGAACTACTTCCCTAAAGAAAAGATCAGCAATGTTTGTTGCATCATTTGTTTTTTGGCAAGCAATGAAATGAGTCATTTTACTAAAACTGTCCATAATAACAATTATGTTATCTCTACCTTTCCTAGCCCTAGGTAAACCCAATACAAAGTCCATAGATATATTAGTCCAAGGTTCACTAGGTATAGGTAAAGGTGTATACAAACCATGAGGTATAGACCTAGACTTAGCTTGTTTACATGCAATACACCTGGCACAAACACTTTCCATATGTTTTCTCATATTTGGCCAGTAAAAATGTTCACTAAGTATATCTAAGGTCTTTTGCACACCAAAATGCCTCATTAACCCTCCACTGTATGGTTCTTTAACAAACATCTCTCTAATAGAACATGCAGGAATGCAAACTTGTTTACCCCTAAAAAGATATCCTTCATGCGTATAGAACTTATCAAATGTAGTATGTTCGTAAGCTTGGTATAATTTAGCAAATCAACATCTTCCACATACAACTTTTCAAATGCTCAAATCCAATTAACTTAAAAGTAAGCATACAAAATCAAAGTGTACCTTCTCGATAATGCATCAGCTATAACATTTTCCTTACCTTGCTTGTATTTAATCACATGCATAAATGTTTTAGGATACTCCACCCAATTTGCATGCCTTTTGCTCAATTTCCCTTGTCCCTTCAAGTATTTAAGAGATTAATGATCATTGTGTTTCATGAACTCTTTAGGTAGTAAATAATGTTCCCAAACTTCAAGAGTTCTCACCAAGGTATAAAGCTCTTTATCATAAGTGGAGTAGTTCAAAACTGATCCACTCAACTTCTCATCAAAATATGCTATGGGACGATTCTCCTGCATTAAAACAACCCCTATACCAATCCCACAAGCATCACATTCTATTTCAAAAGTCTTGGAAAAATCAAGTGAATGTAAAACAGGTTCAGTAAATAACTTTTCCTTTGAAGTATTAAATGCATTTTCTTGTTCTTTCTCCCATCTAAAACCAACATTCTTTTTGGTGATTTCGTTCAATGAACAAGTAATAGTAGAGAAATCTTTAACAAATCACCTATGAAAACCTGCTAAGCCTTGGAAACTCCTATCCTCATTAACTGACTTAGGTGTCAACTATTCTTGAATAACTTTCACCTTTTCAAAGTCAACCTCAACTCCCTTAGCACTTACCACAAATCCTAATAAGATAACTTTATCCATGCAAAATGAAGACTTCTTAAGGTTTGTATACAACTTCTCTTTCCTAAGCACATTTAAAACAGTCTTAATATGCATAACATGTTCCTTTAAGTTCTCACTGTAGATCAAGATGTCATCAAAGTAAACAATCACAAATTTACCAAGGAATTCACTCAAAACATGATTCATTAACTGCATGAAAGTACTATGTGCATTAGAAAAGCCAAAAGGCATAACCACAATCGATATTTATTCTTAAATGCAGTTTTCCATTAATCATCTTCTTTCATCCTAATATCATAATAGCCATTTTTTAAAACAATTTTAGTGAATATGCAAGCACTATGTAACTCATCTAGCATATCATCTAATCTAGGAATAGAATAACGATACTTTATAATGATCTTGTTGATCGCTTTACAGTCCATACACATCCACCAAGTTTCATCTTTCTTTGACACTAAAAGAATTGGCACAACAAAAGACTCATAATCTCCCTCATGTACCCTTTCTTAAGCAATTCATCCACTTACCTTGTAATTCCTTCGCCTCCTCTGGATTGCTTCGGTAAGCTAGACAATTAGGAATTTGAGCTCCTAATACCAAGTCAATCTAATACTCAATCCCTCTCAAAGGTGGTAACTTATAAGGTACCTCTTTAGGAAAAACATCATCATAATCCTGCAACAAGGTCAAAAATACACTAGGACACTTAGGTTATGGTCAGTGTTAGTAAACAAAGTTTCGTTAAACCGAATCAAGATTAAAGATCTCTTGCCTAAGTATGCACTCTTTAACTCTCTCCCTTTTGCATAAAAATATGATTGTGTCTTAACTTTTTCAATCCTCTCAATTTTCCTTTACTCACTTTTCACGTTCTTTTCTTTCTTTTCACTCACTAACTTCTTCTCTCCTGCACATCCCACTTTCTTTTTCTTACTTATGTAGTCACTCGCCATTGGACCTTTAATTTTATTATTTTCTCTCTTCTTTCTTTTTCACCTTACTACCTAAATCCCTGTTTGATGATTGTTGAATTTTCAATTATTCAAGGTATGCTTCTTTAGGTGATAAAGGAGCAGGGTAACTTTCCAACTATTATACATAAAAGAATACATATTCATGTACCCCTAATGTATAACACGCCTATCAAATTGTCATAGCCTACCCAACAATATATGACCAGCTTGTATAGGTACAACATCGCACACAACTTCATCCACATATCTACCAATAGAGAATGCAACAACTAGTTGCTTCGTAACTTTAACTTCATCACTTTCATTAAACCATTGTAGTCTATATAGATTAGGTTGTTTATCACATTTCAGCCCTAACTTCTCTACCAAAGTAGTACTAGCCACATTAGTGCAACTACTCCCATCTATAATCATTCTACAAGCTTTCCCACCCACTAAACATCTCTTGTGAAATATGTTCTCCCTTTGTTCTAGGCTTCCTTCACATTCAAGTTTAATACACTTCTAGCAACAAAAGATTTACCCTTCACAGCATACTCAACATTCTCATCATCATTAGAAAAATCTTCCAAAAGTGGCATTTTTAAAATCACTACCATCAGACTCATAAACAATTTCACCACCCTTGATAAACATAGTTTTCCTATTAGGACAATCAGATGCATAATGACCATGCCTTTGACATTTAAAGCACTTAATATCCCTATGTTTAGAAGGTTTAGAGGATGAATCGACGATACCTTTTTTAATTGAACTCCTCTCCTTGCCTTTATTTAACTCGTTGCCTTTCTTTTTAGAATTCGTATAATGCTCCCTCTTCTTATCTTCATTTTTGCTCCATTTTCGATTCCAATTGTTACTGGAGTTTGAGAAAGACTTGGCTGTCCTTCTTTGTTTTTGTTGTCTCTCCACCTTCATAACAATGTTCACTAAGTGCTCCATCTCCACATAATGTTACAACTCAACCAAATCAGCAATTTTCCTATTCAATCCATCCATGAACTGAGCCATTGTCACCTTTTCCTCCTCTTCTTTATTAGCTTTAATCAGTAGTATCTCTATCTCCTTGCGATAATTTTCTACTGATATAACTCCTTATGTGAGCCTATGTAATTGCTGGTGCAGCTCTCTATAGTAATAAGGTGGTACAAACCTCTTCTTTATCACTCTTTTCATCTATTCCTAAGTAGATATAGGTGGTTCCCTATTCTTCCTCCTATTCTTTACCAATTCATCCCACCAAACTAATGCATAATCAGAGAATTTCACTACTGCTAATATCACTTTCTTATCTTCATTTATGACAAGCAAAAATCATATCTACCTTTCTTTCCCATTCCAATTACACTTTAGAATCATTCCTACCTTTAAAGGAGGGATGGAATTTTCATCTTGATGGCATTAATGTTGCTATCTTTTCTCTCCATTCTTTCTTCCCCCTTACTCTACCCCTTACGGATTGCACTTCATCTTTATACTTGTCATACATTCTTTCCAATTCTTCCTCTTAATTCTTATGAATACCAATTGATCTACTACGGTTATAGATTCTATTGGTTTCATTAATTATCTTATCCATCCCATCCATCCTGGAAGATAACTTCTTGAACTCATTCATGAATGCCTTATACATCACTTTCAAATCAAGCATATTGTCGTCCTCCTCATGTAATGTTTCTTTTCCATCCCTTCTAACATTCATTCTTATGTCAAAAGCTACAAGAATAATGGTTAGCAATAAAAGATAGCCTCACAAGTCACTCCCTTACATGTTTCACTCAAAAGATGACACTCCACTCATATTTCACTCAAAATTGGCCTTTTCCCTCTTTAAGCTTACACACACAAGCCTTTTTCTACTCTAACTTTATGTCCTCAATTGCACTTCAGAATTCAGTTTCCAGTTAAAGTAATACGCAAACAATAAATTAAAATTTAGGAATGTAATGAAAATACCTAAGAAAGAAAATGAACACAAATCTAGAAGCAAGTATATTGAAATGAATAAAGGCAAAATGGATACACAAGAGGAAAGTATGTATGATGCCTAACAAAAATACAGAAATTAAATTAACAAGAGTCAATTTGTTAATTAAGGTGTAAATGGAAACAAAAAGAAACAATAAGAGATTAAAAAGTAGAAACTTAGAATGAAAGAAAATGACAAAACTAATGCATAAATGCGGGAATTGAAATTTCCTTAGTAGAAAAATCAACTTGAATGCAAAGTTGTAAAAACACTAAACAAAATAGGAAGCTAGAAAAAGAAAATCATATAATCACGCCAACCCCAAATAATTTTTTTTGCAACTGAATTTTTTTCATTTTTTTTACCGTAGCAATGTTTTTCTCCTTAGCTATCTACTGATTTTTATTTTTTTTAACTGTAGCAACGTTTTCTTCTTATCTAGGTACTATTTTTTAAAAAAAAAACACAATAATAAGATAAACCCTAATTTCGAATTCTAATGGAAAATAACAGTAATAACAGCACATGAACACAAGATAAATAAGAATTCATCCTACTCCAAGCTCTAATACCAAATGATGCGGAACCTTAAGGCTAATGAACTGAAACCCTTAAACACACACTTTGGATATAACATGAACAAGGTGAAATCCCAACCCTAATGAACTGCCAATCAATTATATGAAAGGAAACACATATAATAAGGTTCATTTGAAAGCAAGAATAGAAATTGGCTACAAGTGTTTACCTTGATAAGAATTAAATTTTTGATGGAATAGAAGAAGATAAGAAATCCTCCCTTATAGAATTCGTTATTCAACCAATCTAACCCTCAACAATGTTTATTATGATGTATTTATACCTCTTGAAATGAAAGAAACCTTAATTACGTAAAACGCCTTTAAACATAAACCTTTCATTAAAATAATTAAAGCCCAAAATAATATTTCTAAAATACAACCCATTAAACCTAAAAGTTTTAAACAAGCCTAAGACACAAATAGTGGGTTGTCGAAAGTTATACTTCTAATGTAAAATAATTAATTAAATAAGAAGAAAAGTCTTCTTGCTTATTCCGCCCAACTTGATTAATTATCTTGTCATTAGCCCTTATTGTCTCTTGAGATTCTATGCCATTTATAATTCGACCCATATAAGATTGAAACACTTCTTTGAACTTCTTAGCTCTTGATCTAGTTATTGGTCCCTCCAACATTATTAGCTCATCTTTGGCACTATTTCGCTTACAAAGTCCCACAGTCGTGCTTACATCAAAACGCCTAAGAAGAACTGGGAGGGGGGAGGTGATCGAGAATAATATGACTCAATTGGAACTTATCAAAGACATGACTCGTAATATAAAACTTTGGTGTACTAAGATATAGATAAATGATTTCACATAAAGAAGTCATTCTCATTCTCTTAGGTCTTTGAAACTTTTTCCTTTGAGTCTTATATCTTATATTTAGCCTAATTTTTATTTTTTAATACTTCCCTCTTAGTTATTTAGCCTAAATAGTTTCCTACTTAGGCATCAATTCATATGGTAAAATCGCCAAAATTTCATTAATATCTAAATGAAGATGAGTCCACCCATTAGAAGCAACTTTCTGTTTGAGACCATCTCATAAGGTGTGTATACATGGAAAAGTTAGGTTTACTACTAATTTTGTGTAAAGCAAAAAACTTTTCTTTAGTATAATATGGTCTATTACTAAAAAAGAGCAATCTTGCAAAGGTTGTGTTGGTGGGGAAGTTGAAATCGAGGCTAGAATCTCCAATTTGAGTGTTTGGGGTCCTGTTTTCAAGTCCAAAGAAGAGATGATCAAAAGTGAAAAGGAGAGTAATGGTGATGGTGTTGAGGATGGTGATATAGGTAAGATTGTTCTAGATGAGCTTGCAAGGAGTTCAAGTGTGAATACGAATTTAAACCCTGTTATTGAGATTATAGAGGAAGAGGAGGAGAAAGATGAAGAGCACATTAGGATAGAGCCAGAGTAAGTGGGAACGGAGGAGCTCAAGCCTGTGAAAGACCACATATATCTTGATTCTTAAACAAAAAGGAGATATTTTAAGGGAATTGTCGGGAGTTTCTGGTCTGCAGCTTCTGTTTTTAGCAAGAAGTTCAAAAAATGGAGGCAAAATCAGAAGCTAAAAAAGAGGACTTAATAGTTAATTAGTTTAATTAAAATAGTAATTAATTAAGTTAATTGATTAGATTACTAATATTTAGTGTTAAATTGTTAGAGTAGTGCTCTAAAGGCAATCGCTTTTAGCACTTTTGTACAAACTTTATTTTGATCAATAAAGTGAAAGGTGATCTTCATTGATTTGATATTCATATTTATGAATTGATGTTGGTCTTAAATCGAGTTAATGAAGCTCATGATACAAAACATATCATGAAGGAAATCACAATGAGATCATCATAATGAGATTCCTATTATGTGCAATTATGTCAATATCTAAATTATCCCTAGTCATAGGATTATTAAGACAAGACATTGTTAATCCAAATAGACCAGCACATGCTATACTCATTGATTTGATCAAGCAATGATTCTTACAAACTGTAAGTATAAGATGTTTAGATTTAACATGTGGATGCTTACTAAGAGTAGTAAGTATATTAGATGACCTGCTATGAGATTATAATATGGATGATCTGTCAAATGTTAGTGATTAGTCTTATCATACCAATGGTGCAAATATCCTTAGACTTGAGGTACTCAAGGATATCTCGAATACTGATCCTGTGTTTAACACCATTCCTTCTTGCCTTAAGACGAGGTCGCTCATAGGGTGGTGATTGAGTACAACTATTAGTATTCGAGGGTAATTGAGTAGTCAATAAATAATTCACCACTCCTGATAGAAGGAGATGATTCCCACGAGCTTTTGTTGGGGTAATTACTTAGGAATCTCTAGCCAGAGTAGATGTGTCATGAAGAGAGTCTTCAATAACGTAAAGAGTAATGAGATCCCCAGGATGAGAACTAATATCACTTGGACTAGATGCGACGTAGTCAATCTAGTAAGAGTTGACATATAGTCCATAATCCAAACCAAGTAGGGTATAAAATGGTGAAAAGATGAATTGCACAGTAATTGCCTATACAAAGGTTTATAAGTCGGATAATTGACTATCAAAGAGTTCGTATGTAAATCAACTTATTTTCGAGTAAATTGGCATCATGAAACTATTCATGAATTACTCGGATTAAAAGATAATTCAAATGACCAAAATCAAGAACCTAAAGGGTCACATGCTTAGGAGATTAAGAGAATGTTTCGGGATAATATCACAATATGATCGTGGTAAGAAATGTTGAAAAGGAATGGACGAAGCAAATGTTGCATGGATGTCCAAAGAGGAGTCACGACCACGACCAGCTAAGTGACGATCATAACCCACTGATTTCAGCAACATATATAAGTGATTTCTCATTACTTAAACATAGCTATAAATAACTAGGGAATCCAGAGACGTTTTGGACATTTAGAGGAAGTTAGAGGGAGAATTTCTTTACATGTTAAGCAAAGATTGCTTGATGTTTATTGCATGTGATATAATTCTCTTCTATCCTTCCTATTTAGTGTAGCACCCCACTCTAGCAAGACACGTACCTGACATCATGAGTGATATTCGAGTCCGAGTCCCGCAAGGGTGGCATGCTAGAGCACTCAGTCAGTCAAATCTCATTATAAAAATATTTTTCTTTTCTTTTTAAAACAATGCACACTTTTGTGAAAAATCAATAATCAATTTGGACTCGTTTCGATCATAAACTTTTTTAATCACATATATAATAATTGCACTCAAAATCAATTTCATTTACAACCCTTTCCATTTTGTAAAGTTATTAAAAAATAGATTTAATCAATAAACATGATACAAAAATCTCAGAATACATTCTTTCATACAAAAAATTAATAAAAATAATTATGTAGACGCTAACTGATCCTGACCTCTATCTCTTACTTGTATGCAGTAGGTATACTCCCGTTTGCCTAACGAGGTATTCTTCTGAGCCCTAAAAAATATTTGCAAATTTTAAGTGAGTTTTGCAAAATCAATGAGGTAACCATCATCGATGGTTCACTCAATTCATGCAACATATCATTTCACATAACACATATTCACATTTTCGCATAATTGATTTCGTATCACATTTTCACTTAAGCATAAGCAATTTTGCATTTCAATCAATCAAACATACTTAAACAAATGCATATGGAATGCTCATGAGACTCTTTTCCAATTGTTACGTTATTGTGACTGAGTGCTTAAACTGTCTCGTATCTATTTTGAATACCGGGCTCATTGATAAACTGCCCCTATCCATTTTGGCTACCGGGATCATTGATAACTGTCCTTTATTTGATGAGGATACATGACTCATTTTACATAGTGAGCCTTAGGCTCTTAATCACTTTCTGCGCTCGAGACTCTTTTCACACTTTGAGCTTTAAGCTCTGATCGATGGCTACTCTGGTCACAATTGTCATTATCTGATCGTGCATTCATGTATGGAATGCATCTATCACAATCAGTCATATTATAAAGCACATAGTTCTGCACATTCATATACAAGCAACACTTCAATATCTCAATCCAATATCACAGTCATCGGAGCTTCATTGTCCAAAATAAACAATCAAGCCACATTCATTCAATCATTTCAAAACATAATTTAAGCAAACAAGTAATTAAGTGAGACCATCTTGGTTACTCTCCTTACGCTCTAGATTAGCACTAGCTTCAACGATCTGGAAACGTTTGAATGCAAACGTTTATCCTGCACATCAAAATTATGCAATACACACAATGCACACACACATTAATATTTGGACAATTATAAGCATTCATTTATGCACACATGTGTATATGGAATATGTACAATGCATGTTCATGACAATCCTGGGAATCGCTTTATCATTCACATCATGTAAACATTCGTATTCCCAAACTCATATAAGTACCATTTATACTTATGGTTTATTCCTCAATAAAATCATTAGAATCTAATCTCATAACCTAACAAATCATTTCAGATTTTTCTCCAAACGTTAGCTTCTGAGTATATTGTTCTTGATTATTTAGACAATGAAAATGAAGTAATTTGGGAACACTTTCTTGTGAAATTGTCCTTCTATTTCATAAGTTTCTAATGACACCAAAATCATTCAATTTGGTTCAATAGTGTAAAAGTTATACTCCAAATATTTTTGAATTGCTTTTATTATGAGACAGTGCTCTATACTAAACTTCCACCTACAAATTAAAATTCTTAAAGTCCTAATTAGAACTCAATTTCTTTAGAAAATATGTACCTCTATGTCTCTAGTTTACTCCAAATTAAAGATCACTCCATTTAGATAATAACAAAAAAAGTTATGCTCAAAACACCGAAGCATGTTCTATGCTGGAAAGTTCGCTGCAGCGACCCAGAAAAGTTCGCATAAAAACTTACAAGTTTGCCATGACGAACCAAGGAGAGTTGGTCGCGACAAACTTTCACAGAAGCATACGCAGAATATGTTTCTTCCCACCTTTCACATGTAACCCATCTTAAACCTAAACCATCTCTTCTACTTCATTTTCAACTCCATTTCAACCTAATATCATTTACAAACCGATTCATAATCTATACTTGTTCATCAACCAAAAAGATCAAAACATTTTCATATACCATTCATCAACAACTTGCTACACATATTCAACTTCATTTTCACCTCTAATTATCACTAAATATGCTTCATCCAAAATAATCAAGAAAAGAAGGATGCTTATAATTACTTGATTGACCCAAAGCTTCTTCAATCACCATGAAACCCTAGCTCTCCAACATACATGATCTTCACCTTTTTAAGGTGAAATATGTTAGGTCTTTTAGTAAAAAGAAGAAGGAGACAATGAATCTTGAAGAAGCAAGGTGAAAGAGTTGAACAACATCAACATGAGAAGGTAAGGGCAGAATGTCGTGAGTGAAGAAGAAAGTGAATAAAGAAGATGAAGAAATGAAGCTAACAAAACTAAGATACAATAGCAAGTGAAAGAACAAAGGTGGGTCTTTCACCTAGTGAATATAGTGATTTAAAACAAGAGGGTGTGGCAAGTAACGCATGTCACTTCCCTCTGGTTCCATTTGGTCCACTTTAATAACTAGTCTATTTTGTCTCCAATTTCTATTCCAATTAACTCCCAATTTTCAATGAAATATGTCATTAAATCCCAAAGTCATTTATAAAAATTTCCGTTGCCATTTGAATAGTAAATTCTACTGCCATTTATTAATAGTTTACCACTTGGCAATTTTTTCTAGTCCAAAATACCCAACAATTTTAGAAACTTTCCATATTTCACCAAAAGTTCTAGATCAATGCTTATACTCTCAAAAATCAATTTTCAATGGAAATAAATTCATAATTTCAATTATGATCACATTTATATATCAATTATACCAGCAATTGTCAATGAATGCATGTACAGTCATTTTGATGTGTGCAAAAATTCAAATTCACATGTATGAGTGTTGGCATTATACATAAGCATGAAATGCATTTTTCTAATCTTTTATTGCTATTTTCTTAATCTCTCTTTGAGCTCACATGTACCAAATTTTAGGATTCTAACCCTTAGTATAGGAACGGGATGTTAAATTTCTCCGCCCTTTAATAAATTTCGTCTTCAAAATTATTATCTGAATAATCAATAAGGTATGGGTATTGTTTCCTCATATGCTCCTCTGTTTCCCATATAAGCTTATTACTTGAATACTTTCATCCAAATGACTATAGTCGATAGACTCACTAGGTCTTTCAATCACTTATTTTGTCATTCACTATCCTAACTAGTTCCTTAATATCTTAGATTATTCAAAATTTTCACTTTGCAAGCTGACAATACATCTTTGTTAGATCATATCATTATTTCTTAACATATTCACATATCATATGTTATGAATCTAAGACATCGTTTTATCAGTAACATTAACTCATAATAATTTTAGACAGATTAATTCGTATCGGGCTTAATTTATCCTTTTCCTTATTTGAGCACACTTTACCAAGGTGGTAATCTTATAAACAATTCATCTTTCCTTTAATAATTCACATCACTTCAATGTTAATACACTCCATTCTTATGTCTATTTCACTATATTCCATAACTTCGATGTTGATCCATCAAATTCATTCATCTTTCATAAGTCACTTAATTTCTATTACAGATTCATTTCACACATTAACAATATCTTGAATTTGCTCTGGCCTTTTACCATTTTTAGGCCCTCTTTGTTTCAATGTAAGGACGAACAACCCTTATAGTTGTATAACATCTCATACAGAATCCTGACGATATCACTATGATAGTGATTGATATGCTTAAATTCAATTAGGACCGTACATTAACCTCATGATCCTGTGAACTCCAAAAATATAAAATTTTAAACATATCCCCAATAGTTAAGACTGTTGACAATTCAAATACCCAGTCAATTGTTTTCACATCCTTAGCAGTTAAATACTATTTGGGCATATTCCTACTAAGATGTCTAGCTTAGGTTGTTACTTGCTTTCTCTAGTAATCTCTTTGCTCAATCATCTTTATTGAGTACACATTTTTCTTATTTCAATCACAAGGTATCATTTTTCCTATTCAAACTCAAAATTTAGATTAATTTTCAACTTCCTAATAATATTCTTAGGTTTTGAATCCTCAATTTGGGCTTTGCTAAACTTTCCATGTGGGACTGATCTTAAATTCAACAACTAATAGTACTTTGATTTGCCCAAAATTCAACTTAACATTCCATGCTTTTTATTACACTAGATTTGGTGACCTCGATATCTGAATTTGTGTTACACAGCTATTGAATTTTTCTGTTCCATGTATCAAATTACAACACTAGCTTTACTGGGGAAATACTCATTTGCTGAATCAAAATCTTTTAGTAACTCTATTCATTGTCTTAGCCTTATATTCAGTTCTTTCAAGCTCCATAATTACCTCAAACTTTAATAATCTGGATATATATATATATATATATATCCAAAATGTTTCATTATACGTATAATGTCTCCAAACTTTCAAAGTAATTACTGTTGCAGTAAGTTCTGAATCATGTATTAAATGGTCAACTCATGCTACTTTAATTGTCTCAATGCGTATCAAATCACTTTATTATGTTGCATTGGATTTCATCCTAATCTCTAATGTGAAACCTTATTATATATCACCTAATCTCCAATTCCAAATGATATTATTATCATCGGTGTTATAATTCCTCAAAACTCTCTTTACATTCATCACTGATATGGTTTACACATTTTTCCTCAAACATTTCTATCACGGGATAAGATTAGTAAAAACACCTTAACAGTTTCTGGTAGTATCCAACATATAGCTAGTTCTAAAGAACTCCGAATCTCTCATATATTCTTTGTAATTTCTTACTTCTTGATTACCTCTATTTCCCTGGGTCTCCCAATACGCCATATTTAGTTACTATAAGATCCAAAATTTTATTGATCAAGCTAAGATTCACTCTTATTGAACTCGGCCTATAATTGTTTTTACCTTCATGATATGTAAGATTTATCCTCAACTTTCACAACTATGCTCTTTGTTTTTTTAATACACTCGACATATCATTTATAATCATAGTTACTAATTGATCTAGTTTTGTTTAGATCACTTTAATTTTCAATACCATAATAATGTCAAGGCATTGTTAACTCCAACAGATATAACCCAAAACTCCCTGTGCCCACGATTTGTTCTCATAATTCTTTAAGAATCTAATTCCTCAATGAAGTAGTATTATCTCATATTATTTTCGGTTTCCCAATTGAATTCTTTTCTCGAATTATTTTCTCAATTCATTTGATCTTCTCTTATTTTCATATGGATTTATTCTAACTCCTGCTCATTCGTTCTAATTTCTCCACATATTTTAATTTAATTGCAATATTAACTTCCTGTATTGGTAACACATTCATCATATCTGATTTGTATCTCTTATACTTAATATCACCTCAAATTTAAGAGTCCATTCACTTAGTTGGATACTTTACATCAATAAAAATGCATACACTCTCAGTAGCATATTCGACATCGTATCCTTGAGTCTCCGTTAGGATTAGGACTCCAATATTCACTTTTGATTAGTTATAGATTCATTTCTAATTTGTTTTTTCATTAATCATCCTTAAAGTAAACTATATGGTCATCATTGCTAATAAGACATTCTTAGTAACCTCAAGGAGAATAATTTCTGTCATAACTTATATAATAAGAATATCCTTTCTGATAAGGTTGAGTAAAGCATTAAGCAATTCATTTACTCTAATACCTTGGTATATATATCATCAAGATCATTCCATCTTTTCCAGACATGTCTTTTAAGACAATTCACTAATTAATAACTTATATTTAGGATATCTTAATCTCGTCTGATTCAAGACAACAATTTCTTCTTCTGTATCTATCCTCGATCGTGAGGACTGTGCCACGATTGAGCCCTTCTTCTTTTTCACAAAATTCATCACCTATAGTAACATCATTATTAACCTCAATCTTTGTTCCATTGATAACTATTAGCACTTTCATGTATTACTCCAATTCATCTTAGACCTTGAACTATGGGAACTATGACTAACAATATTCAATAAGTATTAGATTGCTTCCTATATTATCCCACACATATAATACATATGTGCCCAATATTCTTACTTGTTATAATAATCCCATTATCAAATATGTACTCATGATAACAAATTAACTTAGCTTTGGGGGCTTTTGCTTATCTCTTTCTCATTCTTGCATAAAATCCTATCTTAGATGAATTTTTAACTTTCTCCTTGCTACACATCATTCATCTCTTGTAAAGTCGATTATGTCTATTTCTTTTCCCATATATATATCCTCAATCAATTCAGAATTATTGATGCATCATTATGAAATTTTAGTCTCAAGTCCACAGACATATTTTTATACTAAATCATAAACCCTTATCACAATAATCACACAACCATTCTACGTCCAAGTTCATCCTTTCAAGGTCGTAGAAAAATTTATTTTCTCTCAACTTGGCTTGTACACTTTAATCTCATCATTTCTACTTATATCCTTATTTTCCCAAAACAATCTACAACAATGCATTCACATTTGGTTCACATTCGAGGATATATCATCACAGTATAATATTAATATCATATTCCATAATACATCCACCAATACAATTGTGTTAAATCTTTGTCTGTCATATCTAATCATATACTATTTCTTATTT
>JANSVA010000003.1:15912564-15923138 GCA_025504915.1 Erythroxylum reticulatum
TTTTTAAAATAAATAATTTAAAAATTATTATTTATAAACTAATATTTATTTTATATATTTTTAATTATTAAATCAATCTGATACCAAATTTGATACGGTATTCGTAGCATTGGTTGAAAATGAGATAGGGTTTTATAAAAGAGTTCTCGTAGAGTTAAGAGAAAAGGAATTGTTAAATTTACTAGTGTATTTTTTAGATTAAATTCCTGAAGAAAGTAATTTAAATATTAAGGGGTGTTAGGATTTAGAATCTAGGGAAAGTGCTACTATTTTTCCTAAATTAGGAAAGCTTTTACTTTCCTAACTACTCAGAAAAACGAACCAAATGTAATAATTTAAATTTTAGAAAAAAGATTAATTTCGTAGTCAACAATCCATGTTAACTAAACAGGGCCAAAGCGATAAGGAGCATAGAGAATTTTTAGCATTTGTCTTGTAAAGCTTTATTAAACAATATAAGCATTCTCCAAATTTCTTCATTCTTGTTCTTGTTTTATCTTACATCTTTACTAACTTGTGCTATTTGTTTCTACATTAGAGGAAGATGCTGACTTAATTACGAAACATAAAGCTAAGTGCCACATAATTCGTTAGTAAAAGACCATGTTCGTGACATAATGTATGAAAGCCTTTAACCGCAAAAGCCCTAAAGTTGTGAGGGCTACAAAATGGATATGACTAAAAAATTCCGAATCTAACCTAAACTAAAACACTAGTTAAACAAGGCTTAAACTTGATTTTGGCAAATCTTTGAGTTTGAACAATTCTGGAAAAATCAGATCTTGCAGCCAATTGCGTTTAACCAAATTCAAGCTCAAATATTTGAGTAGACTAGGGATCAAATTGAGGCATGAATTTTTTTTTTCCAGCTTTAAACTATAGCCCCACCTGATGCCCACCCTCCTACAAAACATCGGTTTGATTCGATAAATTTAAATGGCCTGAGAGTGTTTTTTTTTTTTTTGTGTGTGGTTATGTGAGAACCATTTTAGACATGAAACGTTACAAATTAAAATGACTACTGCTCATAATAAGCTGCTAAACTATAACAAAAGCTTAAGATTGAAAGGCATCCAATTCATCCTTTGACGTTTATACACGCAATAATGTCGCATATAAGTAAAGCCAAGTGGAAAAGGAAAAACAAAATCTCTTTTCTGGTAATAGTGGGAAAAGTGGAAAAAAAAAATTGGCAAAGCAATTGATTCATCCTTTCTTCAGGCTTTGGGAGCATCTAAGACGATGAAAAGCATCATTAGTTGTCTTCAATATTTCTAACCAATCAACTCGCAAGAAATGCTAACAAAAAAAAGCCACTTCTGCAAAGTAGTTTAGCATCCACTTGCCATGAAAAGGGTTCTTAAATACCCCTTTAATGCTGCAAAGAAAATGGAATTTAGTGGCAAATCTAGACAAGGAAAATGGCTTTAATGAATCATGTGAACACTAACCTCTGCTTCAGCAGGTTTGGATTCTTCTCCTTTTACATTCTCCTCACCTACAGTTAGAGATCACAGACATCATATCTAAGACATGCCAAGGTAGGCCATAACATTCCTCAACTCAAGCCAAAGTAATAAAGTTCCTTGTAACTCATTCTTCCTTGGCACCAGGCAATTGTGGGCTTCACAAGGATAGTAATCCAAGCAAAAAGATTCTTTTCCACAAGAAAAAGATTTCTAATAAATCGAGGGATTCTAGCGAAGTTAGTAATATACCTCCATCTTCAGGTAAGTCGGAAGTCCAAAGAGTGAGATTATCTCTCAACAATTGCATAATCAGGGTGCTGTCCTTATATGATTCTTCACTTAAGGTGTCTAATTCAGCAATTGCTTCATCAAAAGCTTGTTTAGCAAGATGGCAGGCCCTGTAAGTTTTCACATGATAAGATTTTGCCAACTCAAGTTGAATTAAAATTGTGTTTTTCCACATAGCTAAGTGTTATAAAGAATCTCAGTGAACATAAATACCTTTCAGGGGAATTCATGATCTCATAGTAGAAGACAGAGAAATTAAGGGCAAGGCCAAGACGAATTGGATGGGTTGAAGGCAGTTCTGTATTTGCAGTGGTAGAAGCAGCCTAAGGTTTGAAATGGAAATAGAAAAGATATCAAGAAATAATGAAGCACAGAATGATGCATAAACATATCAGTTCATCAACAGAATATGAGAGAAGCATGCCTCATAACCCTTAAGTGACTGCTCGGCAGCCTCTTTCCTGTCCTGGTCAGTCTTGAACTCAGCTAGATAGCGAAAGTAGTCACCTTTCCTGATGCATATATGATGTCATATAGAAAAGGGCCTCAAACTTACTCCTTAAGCAATTGTAGAATTTGCAACTACGAATAGAATTTTGGTGAAACTGTGAATCCCCCATGAAGGGGGCAGGTAAGCGTAACAAATGACTAGAAAATCAGCAAATGCATTAAGGATAAAGTAATCACTCAATATAGTGCATAATAAGATTGAATTTTAAGACCAAGCATGACTCACATCTTGTAGTAGAACACAGTAGCTTCTCCAGAGGTGGAAGCGGGGATCAGGTGCTTGTCTATGATAGATAGAATATCACCGCAAATCTTTGAAAGCTCATCCTCTACCTTCTGGCGATAGCCCTTGATCAGTTTAACATTCGGCTCATTTCCCTTTGATTCTTCCTTTTGCTCGATTGAAGACATAATGCGCCAAGAAGCTCGCCGGGCACCAATGACATTTTTGTAACCAACAGATAGCAGGTTCCTCTCTTCTACAGTCAACTCACAATCGAGTTGTGCAACTTTTTTCATGCTCTCAACCATTTCTGTTTCACCATTCGATCAAAAATTTTCAGAGATAAAATCAACGGGGCACATGGACAACAAAAATTAAACTTCAATAGAAAAGGTACAAACTTCATACACATCTCATGTTCAATGATCATCGCTGTACAGAACAGATGACAAGTTGTTAGCAAATGCGACTGACTACAAGGAAAACATCGAAGATAATGAAAATGTTGATGATTAAGTCTTTAACATCAAGAATACATGTAACTGAATCTGAAGAAAGATGGTACAATCGATTAAAAATATGCAAGAAAGAAGGAACAACGAGAACTATTTTCTTAATCCAATATTATTAGGCGCATAACAGTGCATGAAATCAAACAAATAAAGAGGCAAAAGATATAAGTCAGACCCATAAAATTACGTTGCTACTTGTAAATCAAAGCTCCTAAACACCCAGATAAAAAAGAGCAGAAATTAAATTGCTAACAAAAAAACATAAGCAAAAGGGCATCCAAATGAAAGAACAAGACAGCATTTTTACAATTATCCAAAGCAAAAGTCACGAGGAAGGTAGGCGGGGATGTTACCATCGTAGCGCTCGGCTTGTTCGGCGAGCTTGGCCATATAAACAAGACTCTCTCTCTCCTTCTCAGTCGACATTATTGTTGAGAGAGATCAAACGAAGCAACCCACAAAGTAGTTTAGAGTTAGACCACCACAACAGAGAGAGATAGCTACAGACACCGCACACGAGGAGGGGAGAAAAAAAAGATAATTGTTTCAATTTTGTTGGAAGAGAATTGAAACGAAGTGAGATCTATAAGAGGACGTGAAAAGCGACGAAAAAGGGTGGGGATTGTTGAAGTTCGAGAGATTGTGGGGGGTTTGGACCATGACCGAATATGGACCGTTAGATCTGGGGTTCCTCTTTCAAAGTGGTGGCGGGCTTTTCGTGATCGATTCAATTTCAGTCCCGTCGGTCGGAGGGTTATTTTCGGTCTAACATTAAGCCTCAACCACCATTGATTATCAGACACCTTTTTTTTTTTGGATAATTGTTTTAACAACTCTTTCCCCTTCCCCAAATTAATGACATTAGTCTTATTTTAAACCGTATATTTTGCAGTTTTTATTAAAATTTGAGTTTTATTTCAAGTTAGTAATTATACATCTTTTTTTAATTTCAAATAAATATAACTGCTAAAAAGTAATCAAACCACTTTTTCAAATGATAATTCATAATATAATAGTTGAATTAGCCTTTCAATTTAGTTACACAAAAATCATATTTTTAGATAGGTTGAGGGGCTAATTTAATTGTGATCTTAATAGTAATTTGACACTCACAAAAAATTGTTACTTAAATTTAATTAATAAAATTTTGATTGAGTTAATAATTTTTTTAAAATGGTTGAATTAATGATTTTTATAAGTCAATTATAATTAATTTTATAATATTGTTAACAGCCGGGATAAATTTAGTTCATTTCGCTTAAAACTGAAAATGCTAAACTAGTAAAAGTTCCAAAAGTTAACTAGATTGTCAGGATAAGTTATAGACATAGGAATTAGTAAAGAAGTATAGGTTGCGGGCTCGAACCACCCTCATGTATGCAATTATTTAAAATTTAGGATCAGAGCTTTTTCTCTTGTCAGGAACCTACCCGGTTCGAGTGGAGATTAGTCTGGATATGGATGACTTAAAGGTGTCTTCCCATAGTTAGAACCCTCCAAAGACATCTCGTGGGTAACAAAACAAAAAACAAAAAAAAGAAGTATAGGATTTGGTAGTCAAAGCCGGTTGAGACATGATGAATGTGTGATGAGCAATTAATCAAAACGTGGACACAATAAGGGGAAAGTTGGAACTTGAGGAGCTACAAAAGAACTGCTTATGACAATTGCATTTGTAAAGATATATAAACACATCAGCAAGAATAAAACAAGAGATACAACTAAAAACAAAAACAAGACCATCTCATCAACTTAAGTTTTTTCAGTACTTTGTACTCGTCTTTTTCCTAAATCAAACAATCTTTCAACTTAAATTTTATTCTAGCACTCTTTAGCATTGTGGTAGCTTAGAATTTTATTATTTAAGTTTTTTAGAGCCCATTTGTATTGTTGATAAGAAGTCAGACATAATAATAGGAGTTTTTTTCCTTGGCTTGTTCGAATTACAAGTTGATCATAAAAGCAATCAGTAATTTGTCGACCACGATTTTGTGTATGATGAATACAAAAGAAATCATTATGCCTTCATTCTTGGAGGAAGAAGAGATCCCTACTGTAATAGGGAACAAATGTTTTATGTCCCGAAATGCTTGAAAATATTAAGAAGGCAGCATCGCCTTCAATTAATCTTCAATTGACGAGAAATCAATATTACTATACCTATCAACTAGAAATAATGTTGATTATACAAATGATATTTTAGAGTTGAAGTCCAATTTAGCTACTAAAGCTGAAGCAATCAAAATACTAACAAACAAGATATAAAAACTTTTGACCACTTTAGTACAAGTCGTTGGGTAGAATTTTCCTTCTCTAGTAAGACAAATTTCTAAAGGGCTCAAAGGCAGCTTGTACCGAATATAATGAAAGTTAGAGAATGTAATCATCCTCCAACTTCTTCCTCTTCGGAAGAAAGGTATGCCCCCTTTTGTAAAAGAGGGGATATTCTCATTATACTTTTACATATTAATCCTAGAAATGGCCAACAGGTTTGTCAGGCCTTAAGCTCTTGGAAAACAAAGATTTGGTTTTAAAGTTGAAGCTAATAGACCAAATTACAACTTAAGGAGCAACCTTTTGATTGTAAATTGTAATCTTGTTCCTATTATTGCTCCTCTATAAACGAGACTTCAAGTTAATATGGAATTTATTAGAGAAATTGTTCAAGAACTATATGAGTCTAGTTTAAGACATATTGGCTACCCAGAATTCCATAAGTCTTCTCTGGAGCATATTGAATATGAGAATCTTTATCCTCATGGCAATATAATTCTTAAATTTGATTTGTTTTCTGTTGAACATGGTCAGTCAACTATTGAGCATATTGCCAGATTCACTATTCGTTACGGTGAATTGGCTAATTACAAAAATTTCAAGCTTCGTTTTTTTTCCAATTTCATTAGTTGGCATGGATTTTTCCTGGTATGCTTTGCTGCCTAAGAATTCTATCTTTCATAGATTGAAATGGAAAGATTTTTTCATACTTAATTTTTCTAGACCATAAGTTAGTATAGTCAAGTTATCTAAAGTTAATAAGAAAAGTTGCGAGAATGTATACATGTTCAGTGCTTGATTCAGGAGAATCAAAAGTCGATGTCAAATTGCACTTCCAAAGATCAAGTATGTGGAGTTAGCTCAAAGGGGCCTCAATATTGAACTTCAAGAAAATTATAAGGTATGAAATTTGTAGCGAAAGTACCTAAATATGAAGAATTCTTAAGGAAGAAAGACATTGAAAAAAGAGTTAAGTTGGTACTTATTTTATGGAAATAAGTATAACTAGGTAGTGGTTTAAGTTAATATCTTTGGAGCTTGTGTTTGGCCTACTCTAGAGAGAAAATCACTTAAAGTCAAAAGGAAGATATAGGCACCAACAACTTAGATTCAATGCACTTTTCACACCCTCAAAACAGAGGAAATCTTTGATTTCTTGTTGTAGAAAAAGTTTCTTAGTTTATTGTCAGAGCATAAGATTCCTACAAAAAAAGAAATTCAAAGGAGTTGCTACAACAAGCATTATAATACATGGAGTGACCTAACAAATTCATACTAGGGATTCAAGAGTGTTAGTCAAGATTGAATCAATAAAGGAATTATGTTTTTTGTTAAAGCTGACTAAACAATGTGATAGAGGAAGATCCATTTCCACTAGTTACAATTATTAATGCAATTAAGTTCCATTATGTCTTTACTAGATGTTAAGATGAAGTTGAAGATTCTGGAGGATCATTTAGCAAATCCACAAATTCAGATACCAATGTTTCATTCCCAATTAGAGTTTGGATGTTAATGCCAAGAATGAGAATAAATGGATTCCTATAATCTTATAGAAATTGGAGATTGTAGGATGAAATCATAAAATATAGTTGACTCAAATCTTCAAGTAAAGATCTGACGTTCGAATTCTAAGCTTTCAGTATAGGCAACCTCAGCTTGTAGTACCACCTAGAGTGCCTCTATCCTATCAGTGGTATTGAGTGAGGCATTCCAGGAATATGATACCCTTAACCAAAACTCAAAAGAGAACACTTTAATGGTAAAGAGTTACCACCAAGTTTAAGAGAAGCAAGCTACTACCTTTTTAGAAACCCACCCTAAGGTTGTCACCTTTTATAGGACCTGCCCCTTCTAAGGAGAGTACTTTGGACCTAAATAATAAGAAAGAACATATAGAAGTCACTAGTGAAGGGCAGAATGAGATTAAAAAAATGCATTCCTAAATTTCATAGAAAGTTGTTTCGATCTGAACGTCAAAATGAAGATCCTAATGAATTCTCCCAGTAAGGAAAATTCCTATTCAATTGCCATATGTTGTTTCTTTTGTGAAGCTTCCTACCTCTTTTAGTAAGACTACTATGAAGAAAGTAGAACCCTTGCATAAGAGAAGAGAATACAAGGTATCCGTGACAATTATAAGTCAAGGGATTCTAGAGAAAGTGGTATTAGAAAAACCTATTGAAACCGTGGCTCAATATGTAAGAACTTTGTACATTGAAGCCTATATTAACGGCAGACCAACTTCAATAGTAGTGGTTCAGAATAGTTCAGTGATAAATATTATCCTGACTAAAATTTTGGAATTTTTGGTTAAATATGATACAAATTTAATCCCAGTAAAGGTGTTTATTATCAAATTTACTAGTGAAACTACTATGGCATAAGAAATTCTCCCTATATATGTCATAGTCGGGGGAGAACCCTTATAGACAACCTTTTTTGTCATGGAAACACATGTAAGTTACCAAGTTTTGTTGGGGAGAGATTGGATTCACTCTAATTTATGCTTTCATCATCTCTTCATCAACTTATGCTCTTGTGGAAAGGAGACAAGGTGGAAATTGTCTAGTCTAATTATGAGCCTTTCTATTTTAAAGTAGATGCAATAGAGGCAAAATTCTATGATAACCTAGTAAACATGTTGTAAATTCAAAAGTTGTCTTAGGGAGAATGTTCAAAATAAGGATGAAGAAAAGATCATGTTGAAGTTAGAAATGTTAATAAAAATAACTACTATCATGCCTACTAATAGTTTAATAAAGTTGCCAATTATAGAGCAACCTGATGAATAAATTTTCACAAAGAGAAGTGGTAGTAGTGTAACCACATAAGTCAAATTCTAGATGCAACAAATCATATAGAATTTTAAAGAACTAAAAGGGTATGAATATGCTAAACTAGTTTTTGAAG
Source organism: Erythroxylum reticulatum (assembly GCA_025504915.1). Lineage (NCBI taxonomy): Eukaryota > Viridiplantae > Streptophyta > Magnoliopsida > Malpighiales > Erythroxylaceae > Erythroxylum > Erythroxylum reticulatum. Next base: position 15,920,754 of record JANSVA010000003.1, read on the forward strand.
AAGAAGAATTCTTCATAGAGGGCAATGGTCAAGTTTAGGATTTAAAATCGACTATTGGAAATATCTACAACTTTAGAAGTCAGCATTAAGAACTGCTTGAGGAAGGAAATTTGAGAAATTTGGGCATGTTTGTTAGTAAAAGTCTTGATTCAAAAATAAGAATGGAATTAGTCAAACTTTTAAAGGAATATAAGATTTTTCTGAGAATATACCAAAATTCAAGATTAAGTAGAAATATGGGAAAACACATGCTTCCTATAAAGCTAGAGTTTCCTCCTTACATTAACCTTTTAGATGTTGGCCCAACGAATTTAAATTAAAAATTAAAGAAGAAATTGAAAAGTTGTGTGAGGATGGTTTCATTGAACTAATCAGATATATCTAGTAGTTAGACAATGTTGTATATGTAGTAAAGAAAAATGGTAAGTTAAGAGCCTATGTTGACTTATGGGATTTGAATGCCGCCACTCTCAAATATGTGTACATAATGTAGATTGCTGATTCTTTAATTGATGCAATGATTAGGTATTCTTTATTTTCTTTTATGGATTGCTTTTATGGTTATAATCATATTTTTATAGTTAAAGATGTTATCTCTAAAATGGCCTTCATATATCCTAAAACAATAGAAACATTTGAGTGGATTGTGAAGCTTTTTGGCTTGAAGAATGTGGGGGCTGCCTATCAAAAGAATATGAATGCTATCTTCCATGATCTAATAGATTGTACATTAGAAGTATATATATATATATAACATATAAGTTGAAGTTAAATACCTTAAAATGTGTTTTAAAGTAAAAGCAGAAAACTTCCTAGGTTTCTAAGTTCATTAAAGAGGGATTGAATTAGACAAAAATAAGGTAAAATCTATCTTTAAAGAAAAACTACCTTAATATAAAAAGGAACTCTTAAGGTCTTTAGGCCATGTAAACTATATCAAAAGTTTTACCACTAATTTGATCGGTAAGACAAGAATTATCAAATCTCTTAAAGATGAGAAATTCCAAGGAATTTTGTTAGGAAGAAAGGCATCAGGCAGGCATGTGATAAGATCAAGGAATGCCTGACTAAGCCTTCGATTTTGATGCCACTGTAGAAGGGAAAACCTATGAAGCTATACGTTTTTGTCGTAGAGGAATCTATGAGGTGCTTGCTAGCCTAAAATAATGAGGTAAGTCATGAGCAAGCTATTTATTATTTAAGTAGAATTTTGACACCAACTGAAAGGAAGAACATTCCTATTATGAAATTATGTTTGGCTTTATATTTTGATTTTCAAAATTAATACATATTTACCTTAAAACCCAAGTTCGTGATGGTTTTACAAATCAGCTTAATGAAATATATGCTAAATAAACTAGTCTTTTTAAGGAACATTGGAAAGTGGCTTATAACTCTTAGATTTAAACTTATGTATTATCATCACAAGTTAGTTAAAGGTTAGGTGTTAGTTAACATTTTAGTACACTATTAACGATTAATATTCAAGAGAATGTGGAGCATTTAGTGCTTACATGTGAAAGGAAGCCTTGGGAGTTGAAATTTGATGGTTTTAGTAAAGAGTAGTAAGCTAGTGTTGGGATTTTTATTAATTCACTAAATGGAGCAAAAACCCTTTTTTTCTTAATATGGACTTCTCATAGACCAAGGATTAGGCTGAATATGAGGACCTAAAACTTAGACTAAAACTTCTAATAAATCTTGGAGTTAAAGAAGTTCTCATTATAGGGGATTCTTAGTTGGTTTTGTGGCAGTGGCAGGAGAATATTGGTGCCTAATTTTTACTTTTCACCTTATTATACACTACTATTCAATTATTAGAATTCTTTGATGAGGTAAAATTCTAAAATATTCGTCAAGAAGAGAATTAGGAGGCCAATGAACTTTATCAAATTGCTTTTAGATTAAAGATATTTGGGGAGTTAGTTCATATGTTGTTATATAACAAAAATCTCATTCATATATTTATAAAAGTGAATTTCCTTAGAAGTCTTTAACATCATTTAAAAATTCATTCAGAATTGGAGGGTTGGAAATTAAAAACATTTAAAAAAACTTTAGTAACAAGGTACCTCTTAGAATTAAATTTTAAGCACTCGACTTCATATTGATTAAAGGAGTATTATTTTGATATTACAATGATGGAATTCTTTTAATATGCCTTGGAAAACATGAGACATTGATAGTAATGAAGCAAGTTTAGACTGTTATTAAGATAAGGTGGCTTATTAAACATCATGGTTACTAGTAGCCTTCAATATTAAATGATAATATATCCAATGTCAAAGGTTGCTAATAGTGCTAGAAGTTGTTGGATCGGAAAAACAAAGCATGCTATATTTGGAGAAACGGTAGATTTCAAAACTTTTAAGAAATCATTACTTG
>JANSVA010000003.1:15937899-15956497 GCA_025504915.1 Erythroxylum reticulatum
TTAATCAACATCAACAATTTAACTTTAAAGTTTAAATTTAAAACATAAGGTTAACCATAAGCACCAAATTATCATTAGATAAAATACATGTATAATTAAACATTTCAAATTCTCAAACTCGATCTCAAATTCAATTGCTCAAACTCAAATTTAATCTCATTCATCAAATCTAACAATTCGGTATCAATATCGTAATCACAAGCCAATTTCCACCATTCAATACCGTAAATCACCATTCCAAATTTCCAAACCACTTCCAAAATGACAAAATCCAATTCCAATTTTAGTTCAACTTCAACATTCACAAATGACAAAAATCTTCCAAATTCAACTTCAATATCTATTCCTATTTCCCATTTTCAGCCGAAATCAACATCCAATTTTTTACCCAAATCTAACACCGCATACAACATAAATTTTTAACCCCAAATCCATCATCATCCAATGACCAACACAATCATAGAATCAATAATTTTCAAAATGCCATGAAAAATGAAAAAAATCAAAACATATACACCCCAAAACAATCGGGTCTTCTCCTCTTGGGGTCAACGTCAGGTCAAGTGGTGCATCTGAGCTGAGGTGGTCGTGTGATGTATCGAAGGAAGAGAGATGGCGAAGAGGAAGGAAAGGACCGAAGGAGAAGGAGTGGGTTGAGTTCAAACCGTCAAGGGGAGAAAGAGATTGCCAGCCGTGTGAACCAACGGTCGAAGGAGGAGGACTGGAGGAGACGTCGACGGTGACTTCAAGGGGAGACACCGAGAGAGAGATCGGAGAAGACGAAGAGAGAGGAGGCTAGCGGCGTGGAAGAATCGAAGAATCGAGAAAAGGGGGTAATTAGGTTTAAAACTTTCGGAAATTGCAAGTTAGTCCTTGCAATTTTTGGAAGTTACGGTATCGGCCGGAAATTTTGGTTTTCGGCCGTTATCGATCGGTAAATGCCGGTATCGACTGGTATTTGAGGCCGGTACTTACGTTTACCATTTCGTACAGTTTACCGGCCGATACGGTACCTTCTGGCCGGTACCAACCGGTATGGTATGAAACTCAACACTTTGGCTCGTATAAACTATCTACGACCTACTTGTAACTCATGGGTTACTTTTTAGCAAAACCTAGTTTTGAACCTTTAATCTAAAATCAATTCATAAGTATGAAAAATTATTAATTATTAATATACTTTAATCACTATTTAGATCTGCGTATGTTAAAATGTAACTTTGATTTAAATAAAAAGTATTGTATATTATATTATTTTAATTTTAAAGATAATAAAAAATTTTAATTCTCAATGAACTTTAGTCATTTTAAATTTTGTATACATCAAGTGTTAATTTATGACTGACTAGTTTATTCATCTTAAATGTACATTTTACATAGTTGTGTGCATCCTAACTAAAATAATAAATAAGTATTGCTTAAGTATAATTACTATTATATTAAGTTAAAATTTATATTTATATTAATTAACAATAATTAAAAACTTTATTCTATCTCTTAAAAAATTTATAATAATAAATATAAATATATGTACAAATGGATTAACTGATCAATAAAAAAATAAGAAAATAATTAAATTAAAGCATATATCATATATGTAATTCAAGATAATTTTAACATAATTTAAGTCAGTAAACCGAGAGTAAGAAATAATGAAGTCACATCATTTGTAACAATCATTGTAACCTTTCTTATAAATTTATATTAGTCATTTCAATGAATTAAATAATTAATCATTTCATGACCATTTATATGTAAGACATATTTTTTGAAATATGAATGAAATTATTTTAATCTTGCAAAAGCTACTTCACATCATTACAATGACTCATGTTAACCATCTAAAAAAAAATTCATAGGAACAGTTACAAAAGGAAATAATTACATCAACCAGTGCCTTCTCACTCCTTAACTAATTGAATCTTGTTTGTAGTCAATAATAAATACTACTCGAATCTAATTCACAATCTATGATGTTTGCCTTCAACTCCTTTATAGATTCTCATGTTCCTTTCCCTCTATATGGAATACATGACTGTAGTAAATGCTATCTTGATGAGCAAACCATCCACTTTACCTTGCTTAGTACCCCTTATGATCATATCCAAGAACTCTCTTTGCTCAAATGTGTAGTTAGATAGTTGTAACATAACCATAATTATGCTCCAAATTACATTGGTGTAGTTACATGCAAAGTATAAATGATTTTTGCTCTCGTTGATATGGTTACACAATACACAAATAGGATCATATATCCTAAACCATCCATTTTTGGTTTTAAGCCTATTTTTGATCACTAGTCAAGTGATAATTGCGGCTTTAGGATTTAAAGATTACTTCCACAACAATTCAAACTAAGACACAACTTCCATATTGTTTGTAAGCATAAGATGACAGGATTTATTATTAAAAATACCTTTGGAATATAAATTCTAGATGATGTTATTTGACTTTAGCCATTTGGGGACACTTGGCTGATACTCTTCAAGTGGGGAAAAACCTCTTAATTTTTCGGTCCAACCGCCATTGTGGATTAATGATGAGACCCTAGCATTAATAAGGATTTTGTTTTTGAGGTGTGCAATTGTTGCTCTGTAGAAAAGTGGACTGAAATTGGTCTTGTTATCAAACTAGAACCATATGTCCTTAGCATCTCCTAACCAATGCTTGATATGAGGAAAAAATAAAACTCTCAGATTAAGCATATGGTTGAACATCCATGAATGATCTCTAGAATTATCCAATTGCAAAAAACTCTTATATTTCAAATAATATTCATTCACTATTTAATCCACAGTGATTTGCGACAGATTTAAGTAATTTAGTTCTACCTTACCTTTAACTATAGTTTTGGGAAGTAAAGTGGTATCAGAGCTCAGGTATGGGTCTGAGGCTTAGCCCCATGCCGTAGGTTCGATTCCCAGCGCAATGAATTGGGTTGCAAAATAAAAGTGTGGTGGATTTAAGTAATTTGGTTTCGCCTTGCCTTCAACTCGAGTTTTAGGTAACAAAGTGTTCACTTGGTTTGCTTATAATTATTTGTTTTCCCAAACCACAAGACGATTTTTAAAACTCTATCAATTTTCTTGATGACTCTCTTCGGAAACACCATATGGGCAATCCAATGAATGTGCACACTACTTAAGATTGAATTAATGAGAGTTACTATAGCTGCAAGGGACAGAAACTTAGGTTGCCATGCATTAATTCTTTCTTGGAGTTTCTCAATCAAAGGAAGGATTCCCAAATATTTCAATGAAAGAGATTGTAATAAGAAACCAACCATACTTCTGATTTGTTCTTGGTTTCTGACAATCGAGGACATATATAAGCCACTTTTTTCCACATTCGCCGAAAGTCCAAACAAATATGAGAAGATCTGTAAACCCTTTTGACCTTTAAGAAAAAAGTTAAAGATTTTTAAAATGGTTTTAGATCAAGTTTTTTAAAACATTAAAACTCTTTTTTGAGAATAGTTATTATTTAGCATTACACATCTGCCAGACTATTCACTATTTGGATGTCATACCTTAGTTGCATTATTTATCAATCGAATTATTATTCACTGGCTAGTCTATAGTAGGTATGAAAAGTTACCAAGATGAGACCTTTTTTCCTAAATAAAGGTAGTCGAAAGATGTCTAACTAGTACATCTTACCATAAACTAGTCATTATAACAATTATTTTGTGTGTCTAACAATTATTTGAGTATGTTTTAGGTATAAATATATCATAATTAAGTTGTAAAAAGAACTTTTAGTATACTAGAGAAAGACAAAGAGTATTGAGAATTTAAAAAGAATATTTGAGTGAACGTGTGCATTACCTAATGATTTCATGTTTGATTCCAAGGTTGGCTTTTCTAAAACTTGTTTATATTGTGGCTTCAGGATGGGGCCTTTAAATTCAGCTAAGGCATTTTCAGCTTCTTGTCTGCTTGGAAAACTTTATGTAAAATGGAAGATTTTCTTGTGATATGTACAGCTGCCTTGTGCCAGTCGTCATAGATTCCTACCATAGGTCTATTGAAAATGACATATACCTTTTCCTCCTTAAAATCTTAGATCATTTAGTGAGCAAGAAATAGAAGTTTCGAGTCATGTACAATTGTTCTAATGTAGCAATTAGAAAAATTGCTTGGCGTACACATTTTAAGGGCATGTCTTAACATTGAACAAGATTTTTAAATAGTTACTCTTCACCTATATTAAAGTAAAACAATTGTGAGGTTCGTCTTCACCTATTGAAGAAAAAAGGTGGTGAATTTCTAAATGGAATTTGAAAAATAGACTTAGACTAATAGTTATTTAATTGAAGCTCTATATATCATTTTTTATCTCTCTTTCTTTATTATCTATCATTATTATTATATTTGCTATTAAATTATTTTATATGAATTTGTTATTATCATTCGTTATAATAGATAATATTGGTTTTAACCCTATAGCCAATATGTTGGTTGTAGTTTAGTGACAGAATTATTTAAAGGAATTCTTTATCTTATTTCTATTTAAATGTACAGGAAAAACTCCATTAGATAAATAGATATTGTAAATGAAATTATGATGAGATTATAACTATGAGATTTATATTACATTTATGTATTATCACTAAATTATTTGCAGTCATTGTTCTATTAAAAGTGGACATAATCAAGCATAAAAAGACTAAAACATATTTTTTAAAAAGACTAAAACATATTTTTTTTCTCTTATGAAAAAAACAGTCGATCTCATAAACTAAAATATGAAGATACTTAAACAAATGTGTTAGTGTTTATTAGAGAACAAGTTCACGGAACTAACCCTGTATGAGAAATCCATTTGGAATATTACTTATATGACTATAAAAACTCTCATTGTGATGATTATATAAGTAATTCTTTAACTTGAGATCTCCAAAGTATCTTGTATAAGGATTGTTATGTTTTCATACTACTTATGACCTATTCAATTCAAGGATAGCTTAGTTGGTAGTTATTGGATATAGCATGTACTATATGAAGTAGTTGAGTGATCAATATAGGATTCATCACCCTAAAGTAATTAAGGAGAATGTTTTGTTGTTCTTGATTAGTATTAATTTGTAAATATCATAAATTGAATCAATTACTAATGGTGAAGAACATGATTGGAATCAAATAGAGTAAACATTAATTTCATGTTTTATATCTAATTGGATCATTATATCACAAAAGGAATGAATTATACGAAAAATTGTGTATAAACAAGTTAGTAAAAACCACTTTGATGACGTTTCTAAATATTTTTATGATCATGATGCGTTCCTAAACCCCAATCTTAATTTATGGATATAAATAGTTTAATTAAAGAATTAAAGATAAATTAAAAGAGTTTAATTTATTTAATCCTAAATATGATTTAGGGTTTATATCCATTACCAACATATTTAGAAACCTAATGGGTCATGCATGAAGAATGAATTTAAGAGAGAAAATATTTTTTCATTTGCAAATTAAGAAAATTGAGCTTTCTTTAATATTTTTAACAATAGTTTTCTAATTTGTTAAATAAAGATTTTTAATTAATCAAAAAGTTAACGTAATGGGGATCAAGATACTGACCAAATGGCTCTAGATGATGTTAGCAAATTTTTGCGATACCCATTGTAACAAATTGAAGGTCCAATGACTAGAGCAAGAACAAAACGAACGAAAAAAGCTTTCCAAGGATTCAAAAAAGATAAACTTTGCATTTCATTTTGCTTTATACGTGAATTACTTGTTACAGAGATATGGTGGTGGATTAATGGGACACTTTGGTGTTGAGAAAACTTTAGCTCTTTTGCATGAACATTGTTATTGACCAAACATAAGAAAGGATGCTGTTTTTGTTTGTGCTAAATGTATTACTTATAGGCATGCAAAATCTAAGGTTTAATCACATGGTATATATTCTGCCTTACCTATCCCCTCTCATCCTTGGGTTGATATATCTATGGACTTTGTGCTTGGATTGCCTAGATCATCTAGTGGAAAGGATAACTTCTTTGTAGTGGTTAGTCAATTTAGCAAGATGGCTTACTGTATTGCTTGTTATAAAACCAATGATGCTATTCATGTTGTTGACTTGTTCTTTAAAGAGGTTGTAAGATTAAATAGGCTACCAAAGACTATTGTGAGTGATAGAGATGTGAAATTCCTTAGTCACTTTTGGAGAACTTTATGGAATAAACTTGGAACTAAACTCTTGTTTTCTACTACTGCACATCCTCAAACAGATGGTCAAACTGAAGTAGTAAATAGAAATTTGAATACATTGTTGTGTGTGATCATCCAAAAGAACTTGAAGAATTGGGAAAAGTGTCTCCTACATATTGAGTTTGCTTATAGCCGTGCTATTCAATCTCCTACTCAATTTCTCCTTTTGAAATTGTTTATGGGTTTAATCCTTTGACTCCTTTGGAAATTCTTCCATTTCCTTATAATGAGTTTACTAACGTTGACGGTTTGAAAAAGGCTAAATTTGTGTAGGAGTTGTATGCTAAAGTTAGAGCCAACATTGAGAGGAGAAATGAACAATATGCAAAGCAAGCTAATAAAGGCCAAAGGCGTGTTATATTTGAACCCAGTGATTGGCTTTAGGTGCACTTGAGAATGGAGAGGTTTCTAAAACAAAGGAAATCTAAGCTACAGCCAAGAGGAGATGACCTCTTTCATGTTTTAGAAAGGATTAATGGTAATGCTTATAAAATTGATTTACCTAGATCCTGTGGTAATGTTAGTGCTACATTCAATGTATCTGACTTATCCCTCTTTGATTCTACAGATTCAAGGATGAATCCTTTTAAGGAGGGAGGGAATGATAGAGAACCATAGGCATGTGAAGACAAAAATAGAAGCATACATGGTGTGATCCACCTCAAGGAAGCTTAGGACATGACTTATATGGACATGAGCTTGCAAAAGAAGGCTTCAAAGCTAAAATTAGATCATATTTGAAGTCTGAATGTGCAAGGCAAGGGGCTAAACGAAATTTCCATATGAAAGACCCATCATTTAAGTCTAATGTTCCTAAAGATCCATTATAAGATGTTGGAGGTCGAATGACAAGAGCTAGGGCCAAAGCAATGAAGCAAGCATTGAATTGTTTGATCTAAGACCTTCAAGAGATAGAGCCCATGTTGTTGAGTCAGATTTCAACTCATAAAGGTCCAAGAGGCATTGTGTTACTCCTTGAAGCCCAACATGAAGTGTCCAAAGGCCCACATGGATTCCAATTGGGAGAAATCACTTAAAATACCATGTGATACTTAAAAATAAGGAGAAGGACGTTATCTATAAGGTCTAATATGTTCAGATCATGTTTTAATTAGTTTCCTTTTTTGTTTTTCTTAAAATAAGGTCATCTAGTCAACATCTTTCTAAGTCTATTTTGTTTCCTTTTAGGGGTTGATTTGTTTCCTTTTTTTATTTTCTTCCTTAGACATTAATTTAGGAAGTTTTTCTTATAAATAGGCACCCTCTATGTACTTTGAAAGGGATTTTTCTTTCAAAAATAATATTGAGTATTATTAAGAGCATTTTTGTTTTCTTTCTATTCTTTGAGAATACTTGACTTATCGAAAGAGTGGTTTTCTTTTGGGGCATCCCAAGGTTAGAGTTCTAAGAGACAAGTTCTCTCATGGTTTTTTCCATTGACCAACATTCTTGCTAGGGTTCTAAGAGACAAGTTGTCTTGGGGTTCTTTCTATTGACCAACATTCTTCTAACCCCTTTTCTCTTTGTATTCTATTTCTATCTTTTCAATTTTATTTCTTGTGCTTCTGTGTGTGTTTGATTCTAGCCGTTCCTGGGCATAACTCCATCTTGTTGAAGGTTCTCTAGGATAATTCCTATTGGGTCTCGCATCACTATTTGGGATAGGACTTTTTTTTGTAGTTAATTTCTAATGTTGTTAGGATTTTTTAAATTTCTCATCTTATTAGGATTCTTTATTGCATTATCAATATGAATTGAAATAGGATTCTAAGAGTAATAGTTAAAGCTGTATTTGTGGTTAGTGTTTGAAACCTTATAACACTTGATAAGGAATATGCATCCTAAGTGGTTTTAGACAAGGAAAAAGTAAAGGGACGTATTAGCGTAATTATAAAGCAAGGAAAAACATTAAAACAAGATCAACAAAGTGTTACTAAAGCAAAATATCTATTGGAGAATCTTAGAGGATCAATGACATGGTCGTGAGCTAAACGTGCTAAAGAGGGTCTTAACAATTTGATGGTGGATCTATATGCAAGGGAAAGAAGCTAAAACACTTGGAGACATGTCAAGTAAATTCATAATGATGATTGAAGGCTTGGAGCAACTTGTTGGACTTGTTGAAGAAGCCTAACTATGTTGTACAATTAGAAACAACTTATTATATATATATAATTAGGTTGTTTTAAGCATCATTGGGCCATATGGTGTGAAGTGTTTAGGCCAACTTAATTAGCTTTGTACATTTTAGTTAAGTTATTTAGGACTTAACTAAGTAAGTTCCAGCCTTAAATAAGGGCACTTAGATGTTTGGTTTGTTTTGGGACTAACATCATGTTTTAAGCTTGTTTATTAAGAGTTTGTTAATCGATCCAACGTCCATATCCTATCCTTGAGGGATTCCACTTAGGACATTAGTTTTATTATATAAACACTCTAAAACTCATTTTTAATCAGATTTGATTGATTTCCAAATTCAATAAACACATTGAGTGTTTTTTCATTCATTTGAAATCCTTTCTATTGTTCAGACTTGAAGTTTTAATCAATCGAGGGCCTATGAAGATCAAAACTCATTCTTTATCACCCTAATCCCTTTCTAGTTATATGGGTGTGGTGGAAATACCTTCTAGTGTTGATAATTTAATCTTTGATTCATATAACACTATCCTTGGATCTTAAATTGATGATTGGTGCTTCATCCAATCTGAAGTGAAGAGCATATCAACTTCTTAATGATTTTATGCTTGTAAAAGTTTGTTTTATTGATGTAGTTCTAGGATCATCAATATAGAAATCAATCAAGAGTTTTCTTCTCTTCATTATAATTTGGTCTTTAACAACAAGTTAATTTGTTTTTATTAAGGAAACTTATGGCAATCAAAATCCTTGTAGACTTGGTTCTAGTTAGTATATTTGATTACAATCAAGTTTCTCTGGTTGATTTGAGGATGAGCCTAGGGTTCTAACTCCTTGTCATTTTCGTTTTAGGTGGTTTTCAGCCTAATCAGTGGATTTGGTTAGGGTTAAGTTTCCTTATTTGATTTTAATAAGATCTTAGGTCTAATTCATTGTGATTTTGGTTTCTAGGTGATTTTTAGCCTAAGGTTCATATTAGAAAAGCTTGAGGAGATAGGTATAGAGTTCTCAATTCACATTAATTATCAAACCATGGCCATGTGTTTTCTCCATTCCTAATTTATCAGTATAACTTTTCCCTTAGCTTGAAAAATTTCACTATGGTCTAAGAAGTGTCAAAACTAAGCCTAATTTCCTATAGGATATTTTCCTCTAAATAGTGTATGTGAACCCACTGCACCTAAAATGTCTCCTTATGTATAAGGAGCATCCAAATTCTTTCAGCAAGTAACACTTTGTTAGTGGTTTGCATTGGCATTGTTCCTAGGCCTCCCCCCTTCTTTTGGCAATCATCACTTTTGGTTTAAGTTTAAGCTCTTTATAACTTAAGTTCTTATCAAATAGTATCAGAGCTCAGTTGTTTGGAATTATGTTTTACATTTAAATTTTTTTGTCTCTAATTGTTATTTTTTATTCTTATTATGTGTAGCTATAATTTTTATTTGTTTTGTTCTTTGAAGTCATTTACTCTGTTTTTTTTTGCGATCTTTGAAAATTCTTGCTAATTTTCCTTCCAATTGGTTGTTGCTACTTGTTTCGATAAGATCATTCATAAGGTTTTTGCTAAAAAATTTATAAATTGAAGTTTAATGATAAAAGGCAAAAGGATGAGAACATCTTTGTGAAAAGCTAAATTGAATGAAACATTAGTAGTCAAAGAATAAAGTAAGATCCTCGCTTCCATCCCATTAGACTAGAAGGAGGACCGATAAGAAGGAATCAAAGGTAATAAATTGCTTTCTCTTCCTATCCTTCCTCACTACGAGATTCATAAAAAGAAAGAGATACAAAGTTGAGTATGTAAAAAATCATTTTTTATTTCTAATGATTTTTTGCTAGTTTTTAAAATATGGGTATTGGTGGAAATAATATTGATATTTATCTTAAGTTGTTTGTGGAGGTTGTCCAAAATCAACTTGAGGCATTGAACATGAAGTTAGATAGTATAGAATTGTCATTCCAATCTAAATCCTCTAAGAGACACTTATTTGCTGAGGAGGAAGAGGATAATTATGATTGTGAGGAGAATTTTAGGAAGGAAAAAATGTGTATTATACAAAGATAACAATATGGGTAATATTAATACAAAATCCATACCTTTTAAGGTAAAAATGGTCTAGGGTTGTACTTGGAGTGGGGTAGAACATGTTATCGACTGTCATTATTATTCTAGCAAAAAAAAGGTATAACTTGCAGCAGTTGAGTTTGCAAATTATGCTAGTATCTAGTAGGATCAATTTATGATTAGTAGGTGTAGGAATGTTGAAGACCTTAATGGAACCTTAGGCTGAAAACTACCTAAAACCTATATCACAAGCAATTAGAACCCTAGGATTGTCTTCAAATCAAGTAAAGAAACTTGACCCTAACCAAACCCACTAATTAGAAACAAAGCTATATGAATTTTGGTTACCACAAGTTTCCTTTATAAGATAAGATTAAGTTCTTGTTATAACTAATAGGAAATTCTCATGAAAAGTGAAGAAAACTCTCGAACATATTTCCATTTGATGATCCAAAAATTACATTAATAAGACAACTTTTTATATGCATAAAATCCCTAGCAACTAGAATTTTAAAATGAAAAGAAAACTATAGTCTTATTCCTTATAAAGTGTAAAAAGTATTCAAACATTAATTACTAATACTACTTTAACTAGGACTCCAGGAATCCTGTTTCAATTCATATCCTTAATTTTATAATGAATCCTAATTAGAATAGAAATTTAGGGAATCTTATACAAATTAGTAATTAACCTCATATCTTTAATTTTATAATGAATCCTAATTAGATTGGAAATTTAGGGAATGTTAAACCAAATTAGTAATTAATCCCATAACAAGTCCGAAATAGAAAACTAGAAAACAACTACAAAAAAGTTACTAACATAGTTTGGGTTTTATAATTAAATAATTTATAGCCCAATTACAATAGAACATTTAACTAATAATGCAAAACGAGCTTGGTTGAACCTAAGTTTCCTATATCATTTGGTGACAATTTCATGATTTTTGTTATACTTTTTGGCTCTTATTATCGGATATTGTGCTTAATTTAGATCATGAGTCCTTGTTTTGCATTAATGTAGTTTGAAGATAAAATTATCACAAATAATTAGTAATTGCACTCAATTGATTTTTAAACTACTATTTTTTTTCATTGTAGGACATTTAAGAAGTAGAGCCAAAGAGTGAAGATCAAGAACAAAAGTCAACGAGGCAAAGTTCTCCTCAATGAGGATAATGTTTCGTTGTGGCGAAATCAGAAATTTTTGAAGAAAACTTTCAGGAAAAGTTCACTGTGGCGAGGATAATGTTTTCATCGCGATGAAATAAGAAAATTATTGAAGAAACCTTTCGAGAAAAGTTCATTACGGTGAACTCATCTTTTCGCCGTCGTGAAACATTTGAATCAGCACCTAACCTGAACCATTTTTGAAAATTTAACCAATTGTGCAAACCCAATCCAATAACCCGTTTGTGAAAAAACCTATTTCGAAATAACATAGAAAAAGAGAAGGAGAGAGCCGACAAAGGATATTCATTCATTCCATCATCTAGCCACCCACTATCACGCCATCGTATTCTCTCATATCGATCTCATTTTTCTTCCATTTTTCACTGTCGACTTCTAACATGGGTGCCTCTAATTGCTTCTCGATTGTGAAGTTACTTAGAGCTATGCATGGCTAGGCGTTTCTTTCCTCTTGAAGATGTAGCAATGGCCAGAGTTTAATGAGCTTTAAAAGGGAGTAACTTAATCCATGGTTTAGCTATGATTTATGAATTCCTAGGTTTAGGATTTGTAATTTGTAGTTCAACATACTTGATTATGGTTTAATCAAATGTTGGATATTCATTGTGTGGTTTGGATTGGTTTATGTAAAACTTTGAGCTTAAATATATAAAGTATTATATATTTATATTTATGATCTTGTTAATTCTCTTTTATCTTACATTGTCGTGTTTGATATTGAGTTGATTCTAGATCTCAAAGTGACTTGTTACATGGACTTATCCACTATACACACTAAGAGCATTTAACAGGGTTTTAAGAAATGGAGTCCCATTGATTAAGATCTTGAACTTAAAGAGTTCTTTAAGGTTTACCAATTTGAAACTTAGTGATTTCCACTCCCATCAAAATCAATTTTGAACTATGATAGCGAAAGATCATTTTCAAGATGATTCTATCACTCTTTAATCATTTGTCTTAATCTTTCTATTTTCTACTCCCAAAAATCCAAAAATACATTTTACATATTTTTCTTACAATTTAATTTAGTACAGTTAATGTTTTCAAAGATCAAAACCCCCTTCTTACCAAATTAGCTTGCATTTCGTGACACATAGGTTAACTTAGGTCCATTCATTTTAAGTTATGATTAAGTGAAACGACCTGAGGTTGCATCCTATATTGCAATCCTTGGATTATTTTTGATTTGACCTCCAAGGGTACGAACAAAGGTCCGAATCAAAATGGCGCCGTTGTCGGGGAACTAAGAAATTGGTTCTCTAGGTTAATTTTTGTCATTTTGCTGCTAAGTCAGGTTAGGAGATTTTTCTTTATATTGCATTCTAGATAATTTAGCTTCATACTTGTCAATAGAATAGGATTTCATTTTTTTTGCATAGCGTCAAAATTTTGAAAATACAAACAAAAGGATACTGAACTTTTTGCGCTTTTCATACTTAGCATTTTTGCACCTACATAGTTTTGAACATTTCTCTTGATTTCCTTTTGATCTATACATACATACTTGCATACACTTTTATACATACTTTCACACACCTACACACTTGCATCCATCACATCTCATCTTTTTATTTGACTTTGTGTTCTTGCAAGTTAAATTTGTTATCTTTTATTCTTGTTTGAATTTTTTCCCTTGCATGCCTCGAAAAACTGAACTTTCACCTTTCCACCCTGAAATTGAGAGATGTTTGAGAAAAATTAGAAAGAAGAGGAGTGAGAAAGAGAGAAGAAAATTAGTTGTTGAAGAGGAGAATATCTTAGTGCAGTCTAGTAAGCCAAGTAGCGAGAGTGAATCATTAGAAGAAGTGATAATGGCTGAAAACCCAACTTTTTTGAAAAACCCTAACCTTAATGCTAACCAACCTAGGAATGGTGATAATGGTGGTAATGGGGAGTAGGAGCGAGTTGGTGAGAACAATGCAAATCATAGAAGGAGGACTATTAGGGAAGCCACTACCTCTGACGTGAATTATGATCCTTTTACTACAGCTTGCCCTAATTTTGATGTGAAATTTAAGGTTAAGGGATTGCTTATTAACTCTCTTCCTAAATTTCATAACTTGACAGGAGAAGATCCCTACATCCATTTGTAACAGTTGTCCATGATTTACCAAAGCATGAAATCGATAGGCGCTTCTCTTGATCAAGTGCTATGGATAGTCTTTCTTCTATCCTTGGAGGGTAAAGCAAGGGAGTGGTTTATGAGCCTTCCAAGACATGTGGCAAATGCTTACCACAGTTGAGCAAATTTGAGAAAGGCATTCTTAGAGAAGTACTTTCTTGCCTCCATAACTTCATCAATGAGGAAGGAGATTTACTCGGTATGTCAAGATTATGATGAGTCCATCTACGACTATTGGAACAATTTTTAGGATCTATTGTGCAGATGCCCTCACCATCAGATACCTTATGAGCAGTTAATGCATTACTTTTATGATGGACTGAAAAGTCAAGATAAGGGTATGTTGGATGCGGCTTCAGAAGGTTCCTTGATTGACCTCACAGCTGTAGAGGCATGAGATCTAATTAAGAAAATGGCTCTAAATCACCAACAGTACAGTGTTCGGGACATTAGAGGCATACATGAGTTGGGAGCTTCAACAACTCACTCCAGAAGAATGGAATGTTTGGAGTCTAAGGTCGACTCTTTAGAAAGTAAAGTGACTTTGTAGCTATCCTTCATTACTGCAGAGTTGAAAAATATGAGTGTGCATTGTCCACCACCTTCTATGGATCTTACTGCACCTAGTTGCGACACTTGTAGTTCAGTAATGCATATCTCTAGTGTCTACCCCAGTCGTTATGAAGAGGTGTCTACTGTTTACCAGGGTCAGCCCAAGGGATCCCTATTGCAACACCTATAACGAGGGATGGAAAGCAAATCCTAGACTTAGTTGAAGAAATGAAGAAGGAAGAGATCCAAACAGATTTCAACAAGGTGGAGGGCTTGGTTCTTCCACAAACCAGTTCCAAAACCAACAACAAGCTTTAACTATCCCACCAAAGGAAGACATTAATCAACTCTTGCATAATATGATGGTGTTGATGAAGGAGGAGAGGACTTCTAATAATAACCAGTTCAATGCCATAGCTTTTCTGATTCAATAAGACTCTTCTAAAAATGCTGCTAAGTTCAATGCTCTAGAGAAGAGAATGGAGCAATGAGAGATGAAGGCTGAGAATATCAACTCCTATGTCACTCAGCTATCCAATAACACAAGTGAGAACCAAGCTAGGAGCAGTGGCACTATTCCTTCCAATACTGTTATGAACCCCAAGAGTTTGAATGCCATAATTCTTCGAAGTTAGAAGCAAGTGAGGTTTAGTAATCAAGATGAGGGAGTAGATGAAGAGGAGATTGAATGTGAAAAATTGCCTCCAACATCTGTAAGAGTTAAGAAGTCTGAAAGCTCCAAGGAGAAAGCACTTTTAGTTGAAAAGGAGTCCACATCTGTAAAGAGAAAAGAAGCGAATTCTGAGAGCAACCAGGAATCAAGCAAGCATGGAGCATATGAAGCCAATGGTAAGGGGGTAAATTTTAAAGACCTACCTTTTCCTAATTCATATTTGATGAGCAAAAGGATGACTGACACTAAACATGAGAAGGATATCATTGTTTGGTAAAGTGGAAGTCAATATTCCTTTGATTGATCTTGTAAAAATGGTTCCTGCTTATACTAAATACCTTAAAGACCTGTGTACCAATAAAAGGAAGTTCAGACCAAATGAAAGAGTGCAAGTAAGCTCAAATGTGTCTGCTCTGTTTAAACCCAAATCCTTGTAAAATGCCAAGACCCTAGATCTTTCACTATCCCTTGCACTATAGGTAAAGTTACTATAGGGGGAGCCTTGTTAGATCTAGGGGCAGCCATTAATGTTATGCCTAAGTCTGTCTACACATCATTGGGAGTCAAGAATCTTAAGTCTACATCTGTAGTTCTCCAATTGGATGATAGGTTTCTTAGGCATCCTGTGGGCATTATAGAGGACATTTTGGTCCAGGTTAAGGGTTTGGTCTTTTTCGCTAATTTTTATATGCTTGACATGTCTTCTGAAGTTGTGTAGGACATCACATTGATTCTTGGTAGACCTTTCTTAAGGACTGATGGTATTATGTTTAGCATGAAAGAAAGTACCATCACCACAGACGTAGGAGATCAAAAAGTGTGTTTTCATATGTATGAAGCAATGAAATATCCTTATGAGGATTATTCGCCGTTAGGAGTGAACATGTTTGATATTGCTATTGATGATGCATGCTCTAAATTTGAATTCCAAAATGCTTACTTTAGCTCTACACTGTACTCATTGGATTCTTCTATTGTCAATGATGAACCCTTGGGAGAAAGGTTTTCTGTTCATGTTTTAGGTGAATCTGGTGTCGTGGGGGCTGGTACCGACGTGGCACATGGTAAAGTTGTTTCACCACAGCATAGTTATCTGTCGAAGGTTCACCAGGAGAACCAGCAACCTCCATAACCACCAGGTGGTTTGTTTTCTTTTCTTGTTTACTTACTCTTGCTTTGTGACTAATTATGACATTGTCGGGTGCATTAGTTTGTTAAATAAGTGTGGGGAAGAAACCATTTCAGTAGGAAATTAGCGTAGCTTTCAGTTTAATCATCAGTTTTTCAATTCAATAATTTCCAATCTATTTCTGTCTCCTATTTTATTTTTTGTTTTTACTGTGCTTATCTGCTTGATGCATGATATATCTTAAAGTTTGAGGAAATTGATATGATTAATTGTGTTGTACTTTATTTTCTTGAGCTCATCTGGTGCTTTATGAATTTGTATATGCTTTTTAAGGTTATTGAGTACCCAACTTGTGTCATTTGTTTGTCAGTCATGTTTCTCATTCCTTTATTGAACGTTTATTTCTATCTTGTTAATTTTTGGGTTAAATTCGCTGTGGTGTGGTTTCCTTTGTCCACGGTGACACCCCAGTATTACTTGATACTCCTTTCGGGTAAATTTTGCTGCGGCGAAATAACCTTATTTCTTCATATTGCTCTTGGGTGAAATTCACCGCAATGTGGATTCCATGTCGTCGCGGTAAAAATTCCTCACACCCTTTCTATTTGTTTTGGGTAAATTTCACTGCGGTGTGAAGTCCATGTTGCCGTGGCGAAGATACCTCATTTCTTTTTTATTACTCTTGGGTTAATTTCACTGTGGTGAACTTCCCATCGTTCCTCTCTGTTCCTTCAGGTTAATTTCGCCGCGTCGTGGGTTCCATGTCACCATAGCGAAACTTTGATATTTTTCCTATTTTTGTTATTAGGGTTAAGTTCTCCGCGGTGAACTTCAGCCTCGCCATAGCGGAGGTCAAATCAGTGCAAATTTTACCCCAATGAGATTACCATTCCAACCCTATTTGCTCTTAACCATTCATATTCCCTTTATCCTTTTCTGTCATTTCACACATCACAAACCCTACTTAACCTTTCTAACTCTCTTCAATTGCTTTCCACTCTTATTTTCACCGTGGCAATCCTCTATCTCCTTAACCCATTCTCCCCCTTGTAACTTTCTGCGCAGGTTTCAATCATTCGTAAGTGTTTATTCTCTTCCTTTTTTTTAGTTTCTGTAGTGTTTAGGGTAGACTAGGTTGTTCATTTTGTTTTCTTTTCCATTTTATCTTTAGATTAATTTTGTTTAGGTTACCTAGGATTGTTGATTATGCCTTTGATAATTGTTTAGGTTATTATTTTTAGTTTGCTTTACTTGTTTGCTTAGTTATGTTTCAGTGTGTGTTTTCAGCAGGACAATGCCTCGAGTTAAACCCCTTGGCCCTGCATGCATATTTCCTAGTGAGTTTGATTCCTCTGATAGTTTTACTTTTGCAGAACTATATGAGAAAGTAGACACTAGGCCTTTCATTAAAGAGAGACCCTTTCCGTTAGCTCCCCCCAAGAATCCTTTTATTCAGCAACTTATTGCTTCCCAACTAACTGGCCTAATCAAACCTCGAACTCAAGGCAACAATAAATTCGTTCACCATTTTTACACCTATATCAGATTCAATGATACCATGGAAATTAACTTCCATGGTATTAAAGCACCAAATGCATTCACGACTGTGAATATTTGTCGCCATTTCAATCTTCCTAACATTCTCCGTTGCCATTATGATTAGCTCATATATAACTACCTTTCGATAAATGTTATTCACACCCTCTGTCAAGAGGGTGCAAAATGGCATCAACCACACTATTCCTAACTTTACCTCAAATGATCTGATCTATGACTCGAGGCTCGTCCTTGGCTCCATTTGGATTGCAATAATATCATCCTGACCACTCACCTAGCCTATGTCACTAAACAACAAGCCTTACACATTTACCTCCTAATGACTGGACGTCCGGTCGATATAGCTGATGCTATCGCCTCCGCCCTTCATGACTCCATCGCTATGGCCAAATTCACCAATGTCATCACCTTTACTCTCCTTATCTCCAACATTTTTCGACCCCACAATGTTCTGGAGTTTGATAGTGACATTTATTTTGATCCAACCCCGCTCTTTAGGTATGATGGCCTAAAGCAACCTACCATTCACCACCTTGTCCCTCCACCCTTGCTCATAATATTAGTGCAACCTCTGCAGCTGTGGTACTAGTTGAGGATGCTTATCCAGCTCAGGATGCTCCTGAGCTTGTTACTTTACAGACCCTCGCTAGTAAGGTCAAAGGACTTTGTATAGATCTCTCCCATCTCCGAGACACTCTCTTCTAGGAGATAGCACGATAGAAGGAGAGAGAGGTTTTATATGACCGAGATAGGAAGTATCGCTAGCACATGGACGCGTTGCTTGTTGGACCCTGAAATTTTTCTTTCAAAATTTATCAATTTATGTGCTTAATGTTTTTTTTACTTAGTCCATTAAATTAGCAAGTATGAACAGAAATTAGAAATTAGAATGAAGTGTTAGAATTAAGTTAGCTTAAGTAGTTAGTGGGCTTATGTTAAAAGAAAGAAG
>JANSVA010000003.1:15956597-15978379 GCA_025504915.1 Erythroxylum reticulatum
TAGATATCTATGATCCAACTTGAGGGGGAGTGTGGTCAAAGATATGCATATCTCATAATATTATGATCTGATCATAATCAGATCATTTAGATTAGATAGCAGTATCTTGTAGATATATAATATCTTAGGATTATATTTCCATATCTGTACAGATTTCTATCCTATTCTGTAAACCTATTCATGTATATATATATACTGCAGTCTCTAATAAAAGAAATATAGAGCAAATAAGCTCTAATTCACACCTTTGCTCTAGTTGCTAAGATGAATACTGTGTGGGTGTTATTGTCCTTGGCAGCAAACTTGGACTGGAAGTTAGAGCAGTTTGATGTCAAGATTGCCTTCTTACATGGTGACTTGGATGATGAGATTTATATGGATGTGCCTCCAAGTTATGGGACTGAACTTCCATTTAGAACTGTGTGTAAGTTGAAGAAAGCACTTTATGGGCTCAAGCAGTCACCTTGAGCCTGGTTTGGAAGGTTTACCAAGGCTATACTCACCTTGGGTTATGTGCAAAGTCAAGTTGATAATACTCTTTTTGTTAAACATTCAGCTTTAGGGGGAGTTGCGATACTAATAGTCTATGTTGATGATATAATTGTGACTGACAAAGATGAAAATGAGAAACAGAGGCTAAAGAGGCATTTGGCAACTTAATTTGAGATTAAAGGGCTTGGTAAAGAGGCATTTGGCAACTTAATTTGAGATTAAAGGGCTTGGAAAATTGAAGTACTTCTTAGGGATAGAAGTAGCTTATTCAAGAAGAGGTGTTTTTATCTGTCAGCAAAAGTATAGTATTGATTTACTGATAGAGATAGGTTTGAGTCAATGTAACCTTGTTGGGACACCCTTGGACCCAAATACTAAGCTGGGAGAGGCAAAAGATGAGGCGCTAGTGGTCACTGGGATGTACCTACGTCTAGTAGGCTGACTAATATACTTTTCTCACACAAGGCTAGACATAGCCTTTGCTGTAAGTTTAATTAGTCAGTTCATGCACAAACCTAAAGAGTGCCACCTTCAAACAGTCCATCGTGTTCTCAGATATTTAAAGGGAACATTAGGAAGAGGAGTGCTATTCAGTCGAGGAAATAGCATATATTTGGAAGCTTATACAGATGCAGATTATGCAAGTTCAATAGTGGACAGAAGATCAACATCTGGATACTACACCTTTTTGGGAGGAAATCTAATAACATGGAGAAGTAAAAAATAGGAGGTTGTAGCAAGATTAAGTGCAGAAGCCAAGTTCAGGGTAATGGCCCAAGGAATATGTGAGTTATTATGGCTAGAAATTCTGCTTGATGATCTGAAGGTCAGATGGGAGAAACCTGTGAAGCTATATTGTGATTATAAATCAGCTATAAGTATAGCTTACAACCCAGTCCAGCATGAGAGGACAAAGCATATTGAAGTTGATAAATATTTTATCAAGGAGAAGTTGGAGAGTGGCCTGATTAGCACATCCTTTGTATCCAGTCAACATCAAATTGTAGACATTTTTACCAAAGGGCTGAGTGGACATCAGTTTGATAACATTACTAGCAAGCTGGGGGTTGATAACATCTACCTCCCAGCTTAAGGGGGAGTGTTAAAATAATTAAATATTAATTCAGAATATTCTCCCTTAATTGATCGGGGAGATAGACAGTTATTAGAGATAGTTATTATTTCAGTAATTGTAAATAGGATTGGTAGTTATTAGAGACAATTACCAAAGCAGTTATTTTTGGTTTTGTTAGAGGCAGTTACCGAAGCAGTTATTTCTGCTTTGGTGAACTGTGTACATTTAAAAAGGGGAATAACCCCTGTTATATTGTGTAAATGAATGTAGTCTCTCTACCAAAAATTCTTGGTAGTTGCCTGACAGTGATCATCAAAATGAGGAATTTCAAGTTTTAATTGATGATGAGTGGGAGCAGTGTCATCAAGACTTGTGGGTTGCGGAGGGGTTTGAGGTGGGGATTGTAAATCAGGAGAGGTGTCTGTTTGAGGAGGTGGCGAAGCTTCCATGGTAGCCATTTTGGCAAGAATTTTGTCAAGTTTGACTAATGTTTGCTTGGTTTGCTGGTAATGTTGATTGGTTGAGGGTAAGTTTTTGGATCACTTCTTCAAGTCGATCAGTGATGGCCTTTGAACGAGTGTTCTCAACCATGCTGATTACTCAATGAAAGCACCAAAAAAATGTTGATAGATCTCTTGGATTTGAGGTTAGGGGCCTCCAAATTAACAAAGAAAGGATTTGAATTAAGGGTTCTATGCCCTTTGTCTTTCATTTCATTTCAATATAAAGTTGTTCATACACCTATCTCGTTACATGAATTCATCCACGTATCACCTTTTAGTGCATTACTAACAGAAAGGGGAAAAAACTACCTTGCATGCAAACAAAATGGTCATACAGCTAACAACAATCCCTAAACTTCCAGTAACAACCAAATTCCTTTAACGATAGTGATCATTCCATGAAGTTGGGTTTCTCCAGTTTCTTATTGGGAGACCCGATTCTTGAAGGCCTGCTTCTTGCTCCTTCATGGACTCCTTACTCATGTCCTGGTCTTCATTACTGGGCTGATCAGTTATCATAACACTGTGCTCTCCCCTTCTTTTGAATAACCTATGCTGTCATAAGGAAGTGACTTGGTCCTCGATAGGGTCTCATACAACTGGTTTTTTTTTGGTCAATATGGCAATTGTTTTTTTCTTCATAAAAGCCTGCTTACCTCTTAATTAACCGTAGCAGCCTTTAAATAGGTTTAAGGATAAATTGACAACCTTAACTAGGACTCTTCATTAGATCTAAAGTCTAAAGAAATAGAATCCCAACATAAATTGGAAACATAATTTGTAAAAACGTAAAATATGAAAGAAAATTAAGCAAATCAAAATAAAAGCAAACTTGTTAACAGCTATCCTATCAACCACTTTTCTTGCATCTCGAGTAAACTTTTCCTTCAAAGGCATCTTTGACACATTCTTAAACCCCAATAGTACCATTAGAAATTTTGCATCTGTTTGCTCTCCAGCATTGCTTTAGAAGTTGATTTCAATGTCTATTAGTTTTGCTTCTAATGTTGAATTCCATATTAAGATTGCCATTAAATTCTTATGTAGCTTGAAAATGATACTGTCAAACAATTGCTTTACATTTGCTTTATAATTTAATTTTTCTTTATCATCTTCTCTTCAGCTTATGTTAAGTCATATTCTTTATAAATCTATGGTATATAAATTGTATTCAACTAATAAGATCAATTTCCTTTGTGTAGCGCAAAGTGTTGGATGATAAAATTAAACTCCAAGAAGAACAGGAACAATTTAAGGTTTGTGTATTTACCTTAATTACCAACATATAATTGTAATATTTTTCTGATACCCAACCAGAGATGTAATTTGTTCTGTAGGTTGAGTTACAAGCTATGCGTGAAGCTGCAGGATGGCGAAGAAAACAAGGTGCTTTTTGAATGGCTTCTTATTTTTATTAAATACACCCCTCTTGCGAATGGAGAATCAGGGTAGATTGATTTATTTTCTTAGCTAAGTTTGATCCACATTTCTCTTATTAATTAAACAAGATTTCCTAATTGACCCCAGGTCTTTGAGGAAATACGATCATAATGGTTGAATCGATCTTTTTCTTTAATAAACTGAACTAATCAATTCGTTATGGTACAATCCACGGGCACCACACAATTTAGTTATTGAGGGTTACTGGAAAGGCCTCTGCCAAAGAGTGGGAAGCTAAAAGTTGACCACACATGTTTAACAATTTGTGTTGCATTTCATAAGCATTGGGGTTCATAGGATTTGAGAAATGTGAATAAATAAATAAATAAAGACTACATATGTCATAATATTCATGAAATTCAATGCACAATTAATGATCAGTCAAGTAGGGGCGGCAATTGGGCCCAGACCCAGATGTTTTTAATTGGGCTTGGGCTCGAGACCTTCTAGGCTTGGGCAACTCAGGCCTGGACCTAATTAAAAAAAATTTTTTACACTTAAAAAAGTTATTTTAAAAAACTTGAACGGGTAGGCTAATTGCCATCCTTAAGTCAACTTTATTGATGCAACTTATAGAAAAAAAAAAGTAGTCTCTTATTCCATGGGCCCTTCAAAGGAAGGCATTGGGAAAGAAAGTTTGGATCAGAATAGGCTTCAATTATCTATCCTTTGTACTGACTATTCTCAAGCCTTGCATTTGCCCTTCTTGTCTTACTGCTAAGCACTAACAATGATGCATTGTACAGTGAGCACGGGGCCGTATCCCAAACACTGTGATTTTTTGGGTTTGTTTACGCTGGCGGATTTGTAAGTAGCCTCATAAATCTCCTAACAATCAGAATAAAAAAGGTAGGCATGATACATTGTTAGGACCAATGTGGTCGAGGGTAATTCAGGAAGGGGGGAGTATAGCGGAGACGTAAATAAGCATAGGATATGGAGAATATACTCGAGGAGAAAGAAAAAGGGGTCAGAGAGGAGTGAGTGAGTTGGTTAGTTAGTGGCTGAGTTGGCACAAAGGCTGGGTTGTAACAGAATGGCCTCAGTAGGTAGTTTTGACTATAGGGAGAGGAGAGAGGGGTGTCTTGTGGAATCACCCTTGTAATAGCAGTAGAGTCCCTTTGATCTATTCAATAATATACACTTTCTCTAGTTGATAAAGCTAGAGTTCTATCATTGGTCCGACCTGTTGGATTATAGGAAGGGAGAATTAATTTCTTTTTGGGGAACTAAGAATTTAGAAAGATCAACATCTATTCCAACAAAGATGTCTAATAGAGTAGATTTGCTGGAATCTCATATGGCTAATCTGGATGCTGGAGTTGACGATATTCAATTGTCTATGAGGATGACAATAGGGGACATGCAGCCAGCTTTGTTGCTGGAAATGAGCAATATGATGGGTAAGAGACCAGATGAAGGACAAGGAAGTGATACCTCAGGAAGGGGGCAAACTATGGCTGGTGAAAGGAATAATCAGCATCCTCAACAACCCACTCTGATGGAGCATTCCTTTGATAATATGGAGGAATATAGGATGTCCGTATGTATTGTTGAACTGCTCATGTTTGATGGGTCTGACCTTGTGGGGTGGATTACTAGAGCGGAAGTATATTTTAAGGTTCATAATACCTCAAAAGAGGTGAAAATGAAACTGGCTCTCCTAAGTGTGGAAGGATCAACCATTCATTGATTTAACCTTCTCAGAGAGGAGGTAGAATTGAATTGAGAAATTTTAAGAGAGCTTTAATAGATAGATATGGAGGGAGGCAGTTTGAGAATCCATTCGAAGAACTTTCAGATTTGTGGCAAACTGATATAATTGAAGGATACATCGAAGCCTTCGAATTCATATCGTCATAGGTGGGTCGTTTACCAGAAGAACAAGTTATGGGATATTTCATGAGTGGATTGCGATCGGATATCCGAAGGAGGGTGCATACGTTCGGTCCAGTGAACAGGTACCAAATGATGAAAATTGCAAGGGATGTGGAAGAAGAGATGGACGGAGAGCAAGGAGTTATTGAGAACTTGGGTTCTCAACTTCTTGCATGGACTCAAAACCAAGAGTAATTTAGGGGCAACTTTCGGGTCAACCAGAACTTTAAGGAGTTGGATCGCAAAATCCCAGTGGATCGAGTGAGATTTTCTGGTGGATTTGGAGCAGGTAGAACCCGGGAAACATTCGGGTACCAACCCGACTCCCATGCGTAGAGTAGAGTGGCCGCACCTTCCATGACAGCACTGATATGGAGGCTTGAGGGAGAAAGGAGGGTATCAACAGAGAGAAACATCACATTTCCTACCAAGAACTCATGGATAAAAAGGCCAAAGGCCATTGTTTCCGATGTGGGGAGAAATTCCATCTAGTACATCTATTTTCGGAGAGACAACTAAGGTTACTGGTTTTGGATGACAATGAAACATTGAATGAAGATTGGGAAATAATAGCTATGGAGGCAAATGTTGATGAAGAAGGCGATGTAGCTTTAGAATGTAGAACCATGGGGCTGTTTGGGGTTAATGAAGCAATGGTATCTGAAACTAAAACCATGAGACTAGAGGGGAAACTACCCAAGGTTCCCATTTGTGATTTTGGTGGATAGTGGGGCAAGCCACAATTTTATTTCGCCTGAATTAGCTAGTGGCCTTGGGTTAGCAATAAAGCTGAATAAGGCCTTGGGCATTAGATTGGGTGATGGCCATAAGGTAAGTACTAAAGGAAGGTGTATAGGGGTTCCTATTGTGTTGGATGAGTTGGACTGGAAGATCAATGCTTATGTACCTGATTTAGGAGGAATGGATGTGATTTTAGGGGTTGCTTGGTTACATATATTGGGAAAGGTCATCGTAGACTGGAAGGAGATGACCATACAATTCCAACATGAAGGAAAAAAGGTGGAGTTGTGTCGCAAGCCAGAAACAAAGGCAATACAAAGAAGAGGAAGTGTGTACCCTGAGGATTCAGTATCCTTACACGATGTTTTAGCAATCTTAAGTGGTGATTTCCAATCAGTTGAAGGAATGGCTATAATAGGGGAAAAACAAACTCAACTTAACAAAAAAGAAGAGCAAGAGCTGAACTTGGTGTTGAACCAATTTCCAGATGTGTTCCAAGAGGTTCAAGGGTTACCTCCCCAAAGAAACCACTCTCATTCTATTTTTTTATAGCAAGGACAAGTTCTAATTAGTGTGAGACTGTATAGATACCCGCACCATCATAAAGTAGCAAATGTTGCAAATAGGCATCATACATCCTAGTCCCAGTGCTTATTCTAGTCCTGTAATTTTAGTCAAGAAGAAAGATGCTTCATGGCGAATGTGTGTAGAGTATAGAGCCCTAAATAGGGCCACAGTACTAGACAAGTATCCTATTCCGATGGTGGATGAACTCTTAAATGAGTTGCACGGTGCTTGTTTCTTCTCTAAATTAGATCTCAAATAAGGGTATTAACAAATTAGGGTCAAGAATGAGGACATCCACAAAATGGCTTTTCGAAGACATTATGGCCACTATGAGTTCCTAGTAATGTTGTTTGGATTGACCAACACACCAGTTACGTTTCAGTCCGAATGAATGACATTTTCAGACCCTTGGAAGGCTTGTTCTGGTTTTTTTAATGACGTTGTGGTATATAGTGTTGATTGGAGTACTCATCTTTTGCATTTAGCAAGTGTCTTGAAGGTCTTAAAAAAGAATCAGTTTGTGGTTGATAAACAAAAGTGTAGTTTTGGAAGGCGAATAGTGAAATATTTGGGTCATGTTATTTTTGGAAAATGGGTAGCTATTGATCTATCAAAGGTTTCAAGTGTTGTGAGCTGGCCTATTCCTTGAAATGTTAAGATGATGAGATTTCTTGGGTTGATGGGATATTACCGAAAGTTCATTATGAACTATGGTAAAATAGCAAAACCACTCACCGAACTAATAAAGAAAGAAGGGTTTCATTGGAACTTAGCAACTTTAGAGTCCTTTGAGCCCTTAAAAAAGGTGTTGACTACTTTTTTGGTATTAGCTCTACCAAAATTTGCCCAACCTTTTGAGGTTGAATGTGATGCTTCGGGCAAGAGGGTAGGTGCAGTTTTGATGCAGAATAGGAGATTGATAGCCTACTACAGTAAGGCTTTTTCAGAGGGAATTCTTTCTAAGTTTGCTTATGAAAAGGAACTAATGGCATTGGTGTTGGCGGTGCATCATTGGCGTCACTATTTGTTGGGTAGATCATTTGTGGTGTATTTAGACCAGAAAAGCCTTCACCATTTGTTTCAACAGAGGGTGTCTACTACGGATCGACAATGCTAGATGGCTAAGCTTTTGAGTTATCATTTTGAGGTCATTTACAAATCGGGACTAGAAAACAAAGCTGCTGATGCATTGTCATGAGTGTATGAAGGAGAGTTGAAAAGCATCATTTCTTACCCGCTATGGGCTGATGGCTGAATGCTCCAGCAGGCGGTGCACCAAGACCCTTTATTGAGTGGCATTATAGGGATCTGCAGTGGGATCCAACCTTTAGAATCGGGTTTTTATGGCATCAAGGTGCTCTTTTGTACAAGGGAAGGTTGGTGATTTTAGCTCAATCTACTTTTATTCCATTACTCCTAAAAGAGTCACTCTTCATTCAGGTTATCTGTGCACCTATAGGAGAATTGTGAGCAATCTTTATTGGATCGGTAGTCAAGTCTTGTGATACATGTCAAAGGCAGAAATATGCTGCCATATCTCCTAGAGGTCTGTTGCAACCTTTGTCGATTCCCAACCAGATTTGGGAAGATATTTCAATGGATTTCGTTACGAGACTTCCTAGATCTAAAGGTATGAAGCAGTGCTGGTGTGCTGGATTGACTATCTAAATATGACCATTTTATCCTATTGAAGCACCCTTATATTGCTAAAAGTGTGGTTGAGGTGTTTGTTAAAGAGGTAGTACGCCTACATGGCGTGTCACAATCGATCATAAGTGACCGTGACCCTTTGTTTATTAGTCATTTTTGGAGGAAGTTGTTTCGTCTGCAGGGTACTATGATCCGGAAATGGATGGAAAAATAGAAGTTTTCAACAGGTGTTTGGAAATTTATTTGAGGTGTTTTGCTTCTGAGCAACCTAGGCATTGGTCCTATTGGATTTCATAGGCAGAACTGTGGTACAATACTAATTTCCATGTGTCTATGGGTTCAACTCCCTTTGATGTGGTTTATGGTAGGAAACTCCCAACTTTGGGTCAGTATTTACATGGAGAAACTAAAGTGGAGGCAGTGACTAAAGAGTTAATGGACAGAGATGAGGCATTGCATCAGCTTAAAAACAATTTGAATAGAGCGCAAGACTAGATGAAAAGGTATGCTGACAGAAAATGAACTCCGTTGTCTTCCCAGGTGGGAGAATGGATTTATCTTAAGCTCCATCCCCACAAACAACTAATAGTGGCCCAACGTATTAATCAAAAGCTAGCGGCAAGATACATTGTGCCTTTTCAAATTTTGGAAAAATATGGAGCAGTCTCATATAAGCTCAGACTACCCCTACATTCTAGAGTCCATTTGGTGTTTCATGTGTCTCAACTAAAGAAGGTTGTGGGGAACTACTCTTATAGAGACAGATTTACCTGACAGAGTGGAAGTGGAGTTGGATGATGTTGTGGAACCCGAAAATGTCTTAGCTAGCCGAATAATTACTAAGGAAGGGAACTCAACACGCCAATGGTTAGTTAAATAGAAGGGCAAGCCGATGGAGAATGCTACATGGGAGGATGAATTTGTTATTCGCAGTCAATTTCCTCAATGCAGCCTTGAGGACAAGGTTGCTCTTCTAGAGGGGAGTAGTGTTAGGACCAATGTGGTCGAGGGTAATTTAGGAAGGGGGAGAATAACAGGGACGTAAATAAGCCTAGGATATGGAGAGTATACTCGAGGAGAAAGAAAGAGGGGGTAGAGAGGAGTGAGTGAGTTAGTGGTTGAGTTGGCACAAGGGTTGGGTTGTAACAGAATGGCCTCAGGAGGTAGTTTTGAGGAAAGAGGGATAGGAGAGAGGGGTAGGAGAAAAGTAAGAAGAAAGATATTTTAGGCACAGAGAATTTTCGTCTGTCTGAGGAGCATTCCAGCTCTGGTTGGGGTGTCCTGTGGAATCACCCTTGTAATAACAGTAGAGTCCCTTTGATCTATTCAGTAATATACAATTTCTCTAGTTTATAATGCTAGAGTTCTATCATACATTTTTGATAATTGCTTGGAGATGTACAAGAAAATATTGCTTCATAAAATTATAAATTGATGATAAAATTGGAGATTAGTGCTGATTTTGGGTTGAATTTGTACCTTCTCTTCTGAATCTAGTGTTAAATTTCTTTGAGAGTCATCCTTGGCAACTTTTGTTTTCTTAGAATGCATTTGTTATTGATTCTGATTTTATGATCTGTTGGAATTGTTTTAAATCTAAATTCAGGAAAGCTATTCTTCTGGCAGGCATTTCAATGGAGGGTGATGATGAAATCCTTGCACAGATGGAAGTTAACGTACCCCCTAAAAGAGATGAATGGATGACAACACTACCTCCTGAAAGGAAGGTAAGGTCATATAATGTCTTAACTGTCTTACCCTCTTTCAAAATTTTTGCCTCTTTTCAGAATCTTGCCAGTAATTTTTGTCTTGGAAAGCAGTTATTATGTTGTATACGATTGTGATTGTGTTTCTACAGTCATAAATGAATTTCAGGTTCTATGTTAATACATTTTGATGGTTAATATTTTACCCTTATATGTTCTTATGTCAGTATATAAAATATCTTCTGTTCACCAGTTACTTGGACTTCACAACACAGTTATAGGTTCTTCTATAGTTCTGTTAGGATCATGCCATGACTAATATCATGAATTTGGGGAAGGACATATTTGTACATGGAATGGGCATGAAAGCTGAATAGCCAGTGTCAATTGTTTAATAGACACTGGAGATTTAATATTGATATAATTTTACAGCAAGGGGTCATGTACGGTATATGCATAGAATATGCTAATGATATTGCGCTGATTATTCCTTTAGCTCATTTGGTTTAGAGTGTATATTGCATCATTGAAGAGAGGGGATCCTTCTAATCCCCTGTATAGTTTTGGTCCCTCGTGAAGTTAATGGAATGGAATTTCAGTTATATTTCTTGATGGATTTGATTTCCAGACCAGGAGCTTAATTAAAATCTACCTATTTTACCATGCTTTTTTCAGCCTGGCATGGCTATGCATTCAGCAACATTCCGCAAGAGCTCCAAAGAAGGACGTGGTGACACCAGTGCTTGGACAGATACCCCTTCAGATAGAGCACAAAAAGCTAAAATGAAGTATGTTGTCTCTTGTGATGTGTTGGAACGCTTTGTGCCTTAAAATTTTTTGTTTATATTGCATTATTATTTACTCTGCTCCAAAAAGAGTGTGCTAATATATTTCTCAACATTTCAGTTACTTGGACGCATATAATGAGGCTACAGCACTTGCTTCAAATGAAGAGGAAAAAAAACGATCAAATGCAGATGCTGAGTTGGTAGATAAATACAACAAAGCAAAACGGTCAAAATCATTGGTGCAAAAGCACCAGGAAGAGGTCAGTAATCGCTCAAAGAAGAAAAAATCGAAGCAGGAGCCTGTTAAAGAAGAGTGGTCGGGAAAGCACCCGTGGAAGCCTTGGGATCGTGAAAAGGACTTGGTAGCTGGAAGGCAAAGTATAAAGTTCGATGCAGATAATATGGCTCAGGGTTTAAGTTCCAGGTTTTCAGCCGGATCATTTCAGAGAAACTTCCTCTAACGCAAGGCAGTCCTGCAACACTTTCACTTGCATACAAATGTAACTTCTTCAGAAATCACACATGAAACACATGCATCTTGTTTGATTCCAAAGTGCTCGCCGCGTAAGCTACAGTCAGAATATGAGCTTTACCATGTCCCTATTATCTCCGACCCTTTCACTATTTGCATTTATTTACAGAACCTTTCATAATCATATACAGAATTTCGGCATTTGGACATTAAGGATCAGATGTACAGATTTCCTTGCCAGAAACACTTCCCTTCACCACTGTATTGTTGTTAGGGCGCATCATCAAAGCTTCTGTCCAATTAGTAACACTTGAATTCAACTAACGATTTTAAAAGTTATCATGTTAAATAAATGATAACACTAGTACGACGTGATATAACCATATGATTCGGATTGGGCAACGGAATTCTCCGAAGCAATTACAGACATGATTTTGTCAGTGTTGTGGGATTTGTATTTAAGTTGAGAAAATATTATAAATTATACAGTTGGTAGATCTGTGCTAATCTTATTTCATTTGCTCTGAATTCCATTACGCTTTTTGGCTTGTACGTGTTGCTATACCCAAAAGAGTAACGAAATCAATAAAGATGACGTGTTGCAGGTTTTTTTGGAATGAAAATGAAGAAAGTTTCAAGAGAGCTTGGATGCAATGAACAATGCTATGATGTCCAAGAGGTTATGGAGGTTATTAACTGACAATCACTCGTAGTGTATGAAAGGTAAGGGCATCAATCTGTTTATAACTAGAAATGAAAGGTAAGTTACCAATTGTGGATAAGCTGCAGAGATTCATAAATATCCATAATTGGTGTATTCTTTGTTAGAAAGCTGAAGAAAGTACTAAACGCTTGTTTTTTTTCAATGTGCTTATGTCAATAGTAGATGGAAGTATACATTACACCAATGCTTTATTCATGATGCACCTGGAAGATGGGATTGTATAAGGAGATGATGTAGCGAAATCTACCAGCCTGACTCTACATTCAAGTGTTCATTTAGCCTAGCTATAGCATATTAAAGGATACATTAGCTTACACAAGTCCAGACTCCTTAATGAAGACTAGTGCAATATAATGTGGAATGTATATTAACTTTAGTAGTATTTTTGTCTTTAGCCTTATAAACTTTTAATGCTTGGTTTTCCATATGTATAGCTCTTTGTAGCTACTTTTAACCTTTGCATGTTATTCATAACCTAATTCATTATTATTATTTCCTAAAAAAAGATAATAAATATTACAATCCTCATGGTGGTATATTAATTGAGATTTTCTCTAGTATTTCGAAGATCAAACCAGTTGATATATTAAAATATAAATTAGACGCCATATGACTTATCTTTGTGTTGCTTACCGTGTGTCCAATTACGAACGGTCACATATTAGTTTAAAAACTAAAAGCTAAAAGACTGTGAACCTAAAATTGTATTTCTATTTTATAATGATATGCATTTTCTCTTGATAATGAAAACATATATCTCTCATACTTAAAATACGAAATAGCATAATAATTTTCTCCTGATATAATTTTTTTCCATTTTTTCAAATTTATTATTTTTCTTATTTTCCAAAACATGTACTCATTTAATAAATTCAAAACACTTCTTCTAAACTTCAAATTTACATTAAGGATTGAAAAAAAAAAAGGTGGACGACAATTGGAAGAGGAAATAAGAGAAAAAGGATTTAAAAAAAGAAAAAAAACTCAAGAAAGGATTTTTTATTGCAATTTTAAATATGTTTTTATTTTTAATCTTAGAACACATTTAGCGTATTTATTTTGAATGAGTTTGGATAATTTTGATACTAATAAACTTTTGCTTCTAAAAACAACTAAACAAAGATTAGATGTGTCTAATTGTTTTAAAATTAGAGAATAAGTTCTTGACAGTACTAAATCATGCATGGAAATAAGATGTGTGTTTTCAATAAGTATATAATAAACATTTATTCCACTTTAAGATATAATATTATGAAATATGGGTTTGTAATATTTTAAATTAAAATAAATAATCAAGTGATATATTTAAAATATCATACACACCTACCGGATGAAACATATTCAGTCCTAGATTTCTTAAAAATCTTTTTGAAAGATTTGTGATAATAAACACCAACATTCGTCTTATCTTATATATATATATATTATGTTTATTCAAAGTATATTATGTATATGCAATTTTAAGGAACAATTTTGTTTTAGGCTTTCCACTTAAAAGATAAACCTATAAATAGATTTGAAAAAGAAATTTAGATATCGTTTTCTATATTTTCTTCATATTTTAAGTTATAAACATATAATGTCAAAGAAATTTTAAACTTAATTTTAATATATTCAAAATTTTATTATTCATATAAACATTATTTTGATAACTTAAATTTCAGAATTTACACATAATAAAGAAAATGTTTTACTAAAGTTTTCTTTGTAAAATGCTTATTTTTTATAATTTATAGGTAAACTTCCCTTTATTAATTAACTTCAAAGTAGTCTTTTAATCTAGTTTTTCAAAAATTATGAAAGTTTTCTGGAAATTTCCTTTTAAATATTACATATTAATAATCTAAATTCTATTGAAACACTAAATTAATTATCTTCTTAAACAATGGTTTCAATATATTATTAATTTTATTCAAATTTTAAATATCTTTATACCTTTTTTATGTTTTGAAACACCTATATAAATTAACAATTTTGTTACGCAATACAAAAATCATGAATAGGAGTACGTTGGTCCCCCTTTTTTTAAAAGAAGAATGTATTAACAATAAGAAGCAAGTGTACAAAAAAGTTTGTTCAAAGAAAACTATACAAAGACTAGATAACTATTACATCAAAGTGATTAGAAATCACAACGTAACAATTTGTATCATTGAGTTAGTCCAAGTATTTTGGCATTAGGAGCTGAAGTAGTGATTATCTTTGTATGCTAGCATGTGTTGTTTGATTCTGCTGCACAAAGCTTGTAAAGTAGTTTTTATTGGAGTTGAAAGACTCACGAAATATCATGTTGTTTCTTTCTTCCCAAATAATAGCAACTAAGTAATTGAAAGCTACTTTGAACTCACATGATCACCTTCATGTTTTATCTGAACCTCACTATACCACTTGATAATGTCTAACCAAGAGTATGGTGGGCTATCTTGATGACAAAGCTGAGTGATAGCCTTCCATATGTATTGAATATATTGGCACTGAAAAAAGATATATGTTTTCATTAGAAGACATGCAAAGAATACACCAATTTGGTAAAGCAGAAAAGTGTGTTCTTCTATCAATTGGGGGAAGTCTATTTCTGATTGCTAGCAAGGAAGTGATTTAGGCATCAGGAGAATACCATATCACTATATTAATGAAAAACATTAAAAACTCTTTTATAATTACCATTTCTTTTCATTTCTTTTTTCCCCTTATCTAGCCAAATGTAGCCTCACAATCTCCTAGGCCAACACCAACGTCTCTTTCTACGTTAAAAACCACTTTTTGCACTTGTATATGCCTCATTGGAAAAAAGGAAAATAGGGGATTTTGGACATGTCAGTTGTATTACTCTATAGGCTTCCTCTTTAACACCCTCTCCAAAATCAAGAAAATTCTCATCTCCAACTCTATTAATTACCATTATGATGCTATTCTTGCTAGCAGTTAGAACATTTGACAATTTATTTACTTCTTTTATTGCTTTATTGTTTTCTAACTTTTTTGTAATAAAAAAAGATTGATGATTTAGAAGTCCCTCTAGGATTTTCCCCTATGCCCCTAGCCAAAATGAACTCATATAAAGATCAAAAGAAAAGGTGAGTTCTAAGCCTCGGGGGTCTAGGCCACCAAGACATTGGGAGATCTCTAACTTTTAATAGTACATTACCATGGAGAAGATCAGATGCTATCAACTTCCCTTGTCATCATGCCACCTCCCTCAAAGGTAACTAAAGTTGGAGATTCACATGTCAACACCATTCAAGGAGAAAAATTACACTAGCATAAGGGACAACTAAGTGGACAATGGTTCCAATTCAGACTTTGTTAGTAGGCAAGGAAAAGAAAACCTATAAAGGTTGCAATCTATATTAATCCCATCCCAGTCTAAATATCTACTTTAGGCACATAAAAAAGTCAAAATATAATGAAGGATTTTTGTGTCCTTGACATACTAAGGGGAAGGATGGATTAAAATAACAACCATCAGAAATCCCTCCCCTGGTAAAGTTTCCCCCACTAGATTAGACAAATGATACATACCAAGCTTAAGATTAGAAAGAAAAATAAAAGAAGATAGTATTAAATATCTCACCCTTTGTGAAGGATAGTTTCTATTAAGCTTGATAATGTCTAAAAAGTTTGGATGCCACCAATTAATCTCAATCTTTTGGACTAAATGTTGCTAAATAGTGAACTTTTTATTTTGGTTTTGATGTATAACTTCAATAGCCTTTAGGACTAGTTTTCGTTGCTTTGTTGATTTGTTCTTTATTTATCTAGATCTTGTTGTACGGACTAGTTCCACAATTCTAGTTTGTATTTTCCTCTTATTGGATACCATGTTAGTTTAAGAAGTTTATTTTGAGTTAAATGCCATAGTTTGATATTTTGGTTTTATTAGTCTTGCCTCGTTATGTGAGTTTTTTAACTAGTTGTTCATCTCCTTGCTTGTATAGTATCCTTTTACTTATTTTAATGCATTCATATTCCTAAGAAAAGATATCTAGGAATTTTAAACTAAAATAGGAATTTTTAGAGTTAAATATACTTTTTTTTCCTAAAATAAAGATATACACAAAAAAAAGTCCTATGGTGGTGTTTGTGTGTGTGTATATATATATAAAAAGAGGTATCTATAGGGATATTCAAAATTTTAATAAAAAAGTCATAGGATTTTGCTAATATAAAGAGATACCTAGACGAATATGTAATAATTTCAAAATGGGAACATATTAAAGCAGAACATAGTGTCTTTTTTTTTTTTTGCAAAATGAAGAGATTTATTGGCAAGAACCTAAGCTATAAAAATTTTGAACCCAAACCAAATATGAAATTTAGAACCTTAGGATCAAATTAAGAGCAAGAAACAACTTGAACCTAACCAAACCTACGAACTAGAACCAAAATTATAAGGCTTTTGATCACCATAAGTTACCTTCATAAGATTTGATTTAGTTCTTACATAAAGAGCCATGAAGAAGTACTTAGAAAATATGAGCAAAAAAATCTGAAAATTTGTGTTATTGACCTTTTGAATAGAATTCATGAATATAACATTTTATTTGGGTTTTATAAAATCCTAAAAGGGAAAGCAAATCCCTCCTTATCCCTAAATACATAATACATGCAAAAACTGATTAGGAAAGTAGATATTCCCTATTAAATGGGAGTCAGAAGTAGAAAAAGGAAACCAATTAAAATTTGAAGCAAATCCTAGTTAAAAGACTCCTAAATAGATAAGAAAAAAACTAAATTAAGATATGTTGTTACTAAATGTTAATAAACAGCTTATAATACATCTATTATGCGAATTGAGCCTAATGAATACGTGAATTTGAGCATCCAAAGACTGGTTCATCATGTTTAACATGTATTTACTCATTGAAATTATAAAAACATGATTAGTCTTCGAAACACATTAAGTTCTTTATGAGCATCCTCTTCCTTAGCATGAATTTTGCAAATTTGCCCTTATAAAGGTTGCTACGTGATCTTGGCCTTTGATTATGTCATTTGACCTCCAATTTCTTGGAAAGAATTTTAAGAATGCATGGATACATGAACTTCATCTCCATCATTTCCTCCTTCCTCAAAAGGATTCATCCTCGAATCACCTACACATCATATAAAGATAAATTAGTGACATTAAAAGTAGTACCCACATTACTGTAACTACTTGATAAGTCAAGCTCGTTGGCGTTACTGTTGATCTTCTATAGCATTTGGAAAGGTCCATCTCCTTGAGATTATACCTTGGATTTCATTTGAGTATGAAACTACTTCACCAATGAAATTAGCATGCTCATTAATAGGTAAAGGTAAGATATGAAAGGTGATAAAGGAATAAAGTCATACACAATTTCAAAAGGAGAATATGAAGTAGCATAATTAAGTGAATGAATATATGCAAACTTAATATGCAATAAACACTTCTCCCAGTGTTTCAAATTCTTTTGAATGATAGCAAGCAACAAAGTAGTAAGTTTCCTACTAACTTCTTCATCTTTTATATTCATTTGATGATACGAAAAAAATAGAAAAAAGGGTTTAGCTCTAAATTTATGCTATAAAGTACACCAAAAGTCACTTAAGAACTTAATATCAATCACTGGCTATTATTCTAGGAAAATCATGCAAATGTACTATATCTTTAAAGAACAAGTCAGAAATATACGTTGCATCATTAGTTTAGAACAAATAATGAAATGCATCATTTTTCTAAACCTATAAAGAACAACAAATATACTGTCCTTACCACTTTGAGAGTTTGGCAAACCTAGCATAAAGTCCATAGATATATCAATCCAAGGTTGAGGTATGGGCAAAAGAGTATATAAATTATGCAGCCATACTATAGATTTTTCCTGTTCATATGTTTTACAATAATCATAACTATATTGCACATCATATTTCTAGCTAGGCTAAAAAAAATTCTCATATAATACATAAAAGTCTTTTGCACACCAAAATTTTCCATTAAACCACCACCATGTGACTCCCTAATAAGCAACTCATAAATATAACAATTAGGCACATAAAATTTTTCTTTCTTAAACAGGAAGCCATCATGCTAAAATACTCACCTTATGCACACGTATCAAATTCAGTTCACACTTAGATGAAATCAACATCTTTAATAATTTTAAAATTATGATACTCATTTCAGAATTTAATAAGTAATGCATACCTCATAGACAATGCAGCAATAATAATGTTTTCCCTTCCCCTTCTTATATTTAATCACATAAGGGAATGTTCTAATAAACTTTAACCACTTGGCATTTCTCTTACTTATCTGACTTTAGGATTTCAGAATTTGCAAGCTCTCATGATCTGTATGCATGATGAATTCCATTGATGTGAAATAAACCCAAGTGAGTGAAGCTAATTCGACTCAAGTTTTAATTGAAGTCTACAAGATTGTCAATGGAGTGCTCAAGGTCCAAGAAGTGTCCAAGACCATTTTTTATGGCCCAACCCATGAGTAACAAGGAAAGGCCTAATTTTATCAAGGCCACGTTTTGGTTGTCATTTGATCCAAATAAGAGAAAATCATGCAAGTTGATGAGTATTAAAGGGAACTTGTGCTAAAGCATTAAATAGGCATTAAGGAAATTTATCCTAAAGCATTAAATGGATACGACTTTTGTTATTATATTGAATGATGTATAAATTTTGGATAATATTTAATTGTAACATTTAATGTTTCCCATGTAAGTTTCGTCACCCACTCATGTTTAGCCTATATAAAGATCACTCTCTCATTTTGTAAAAGAAGACACGTGAATTTCATAAACAGAAAAACCAAGAAGATGGAGTTCTTTTGTTCTTTCCTGCATTCAAACTAGTGGTATCTCCTTTAGGATTGGATTAATTATTGTCCTTCTATTCTAGTAATTTTAATTTATCTTAAGTTTGATTTGTTTGAAATTTGGTTTAGAATGTTCTTGAGTTTTCCTTGCCTCATTTAGATCAATTGACGAATGAATCTGATTTGAATGTAAGAATGAGATGTTCTGCATATATTGTTGAGAGTGTTTTGTGGTGTTGTTCAAATAGATTCGGTGGGATTTGAAGTTGTTTTCTAGTTGTTTTAAGCGGTTTAATGGATGGTCTAACTAAATCTTAAAGAAGCTTGTTTTGTTTCCTATCATTTTGATATCATAGCTTTATGTGTAAAGTGAAAAGGTGTGAAATGATGGTAGTAATGTTGCAATTGAGTTGTTTGGATTGGAAGAAAAATGGACAAATGTATTAAGCGTCAAATTCAAGAATTTTCTCTTTCCTTGATATTATATTACTATTCCAACTCACATCATCACCAACTCTAACTAACTACCTTTACACTTCATCCAAAACCAACCTAAACCACATTGTTCCAAGTCCGGAAAGTTACTATTCACCTTTGGAGTTACTGTTCATAGTAGCTGAAAATTTTCTAAAGCTCTTTAAAATTCATCTCTCTTAAGAGTAGTTCATCTTCCCTAACCCCTCTATG
This sequence comes from Erythroxylum reticulatum, assembly GCA_025504915.1. NCBI lineage: Eukaryota > Viridiplantae > Streptophyta > Magnoliopsida > Malpighiales > Erythroxylaceae > Erythroxylum > Erythroxylum reticulatum. The sequence goes on from JANSVA010000003.1 coordinate 15,976,114, forward strand.
GAAATTTGCCCTCATAAAACCACAAGAGGACACAGACAACTTGGGGAATGAATGGATCAAGTTGTCTAAATTGTCATGAACCGATTAGCCCCTCCTACACCACCTACACAAAACCAACCACAAACACCAACCTACCAAGAACCCAAAACACTTCCCCAGGAACCCAAATCAACTTCAAGAAGAATCACCCCTCATAGAAGACATTAAACACCTCAACCTCGTTTTATTTAAGATAACACTTCTCTTTCTAGTGACTCCAATGAATCAAGTGTCGAAGTGAGAAGGAGGAGGAGATATGAAAATGGTGATAGGGGACTAAAAATAGAATCACCTTAGTTTGACGATAGTTTGGATCTGAATAGTTTTATTGATTGTTAAGTGAAATTAAAAAGTTATTTGAGTTTAAAGGCTATTCGAAAGAGAAGAAACGCAAGGTAGCCATTCTGAAGTTCAAGAGTTATGCTTCCTTGTGGTAGAAGAATGTTAGGAAGAAAAGAGAGAGGGAAGGGAAGGCAAGAGTGAAATCTTAAGATAAGATGAAAAGGGTGATAAAGCAGAGGTTCTCACCTGACAATTGCAAACAAGACCTTTACCTAAAATTACACCAACTTAAGCAAGGGGAAAAAAAGTGGAAGAGTATATAAGAGAGTTTGCAGACATTATGATAAGAAGTGATATTCCCAAAGAGGAAGAACAAATTGTTACTTTGGGTGGATTACAAAAGGTGGAATTACAACTTTATCATTTCGTTAGAGATGTTTTAAGCTAGCTAAGAAAATGGAGAACCAATTGTAAAGCCTAGGACTCTAAGCTCCTAAGGCTTATCACAAGGCAACCCTAATTATAAGGGTTCCTCATCTTATTCCAAGGCCTATGTTTCCAACAAAGACAAAGCTAAGGAAAAGATTAATGATTCTCCTAAGGAGAAGCTATAGTTTGTGAAGTAAGAAGGCAACTGAGGGTATTTAAAAGATAAAGTGTTTCAAATGCCATGGTTATAGCCACTTCCAAGCCAATTTTCCTATTAAGAGTATAATGACAACCAAGGAAATTGAAGAAATTGAAGAGGCTATTTAAGAGAAAGCAAGTGAGAGATATGAATGTAAGAGTGATGAAGAGATAGTTGAAGAGGTTGATGTTGGAGAAGTCCTAATTTTAAAGAGAGTATTGCATCCACAAGTTGATTCTCGTGAAGAAAAAGGTAAGAAATTGTTCCAAACTCACTATACCATAAAAGGAAAGGTATGCTCAATCATTGTAGATAGTGGGTGCTGTATTAATGTTGCTTTTACCACTCTTGTGGAGAAATTAAATCTTCGTACCCTTATCCATGCCCGTCCTTATAAACTACAATGGTTAAGTAATGAAAGTATAGTATTGATCACTAAACAAGAGGTGGCGCCTTTCTCTATAGAAAGAGTTATGTTGAGGAAGTGTTATATGATGTGATGCCCATGGATGTATGTAACTTGTTGTTGGGGATACTATGGTAGTATGATAGAGAGGTTATTCATAATGGGAGAAAGAACACTTACACCTTCAAGTTCAATAAGAAAACCATCACTTTAGCCCCTTTATCACTTAACCGAACACTTTCACCCTCACCACCACCTAAATCAGAAACAATTCAAAAGAACCTTTTCCTAAATGCCAACTAAGTGGAAAAAGCCATCGACATATAACATCCCATTGTAGCCTTACATGTAGCTGAGAGGAGAGAAGTTATGGAGAGTGAATCCCATCCATTAATAAAACCATAATTTCATGAATTCCAAGATGTTTTCCTTGATCATTTTCCACCTGAATTACCACCATTGAGGGGTATTGAGCACTATATAGATTTTTTATCGAGAAAACCTTACCAAACAAACTAGCCTATTGCAATCCAGAGGAGTCTAAGGAGATATGAAAACAAGTGGATGAACTGATTAAGAAGGGATTTATGAGGGAGAGTATGAGTCCTTGCTCAGTTCTCGCCTTGTTAGTGCTAAAGAAAGATGGGGGTTATCGGATTAATGAACAAGGTATTGTAATCTTTCTTGGGCGGATTTATAATGGTTTAGTTTGATGATACAATTGTATATTGTCATTGTAAAACTGACCACGTGAGCCAAGTGTTGATCCACATAACTCTTCTGTCTATCTTGAACCGCTTTAATTCGACTCCGGATCAACTTCACCTTATCCATCATATCCTGAATCAACTCTGGGCCTTCAACCATTCTCAAACCCTCTTCATCCCAATACAGAGGTGATCGACACTTTC
>JANSVA010000003.1:15978479-15994891 GCA_025504915.1 Erythroxylum reticulatum
TCTCCTTCAAATTTTCGTTTCTTCTTCTCCTAACACACAACAAGTCTTCTTTCTTTCTTTTAATGAAGCCAAAAAGATCAATTTACCCCTCCTTGTAAGCCTTGTACCCTTTTACCTTAAGTGATCTTCCTGAACTACCCCTTATACATACTTACCACCTTAACACTAAATTCAATTTACCTACTTCATATAGTTTTACTCACATAAACAAACTAATTAATCCCAACATAATTTAACTACTAATACCCTAAAATTAATCTAATCATGCTTATTCATAAAAAAAAATTCGAGTCCAACAATGATCATAAAAAATTTACTAAAAGGCTTGGATTTTTGGAAGTGATATCAGACTGAAATGAGAATTTGGAAAATGTTTGATCTTGTAATGTTGGAATCGCATTAGTGAATGAATTGTTCATTTCAAAGTACAAAAATCATGAGATTAATAGGAATGAAGATATTCATATGATTGCAGTTGTAATTCAAGAAGAGGAGTAAAGTGAATCTAGTAAAAGTGATTGAGAAATGGGTTATAATGAGAGCAAAGATTGCTAAAAAAATAAAATGACGAGTAATTGAGTTATAAACTGAGAATGTGAAATTTGATAATATACCTAGGATTGTTATCGAGCATGCATTGTACATTACACATATGCATATGTGTAAAATCGAATGTTTATGTGATTATGAAATTATTAATGTGTGTGCCATGTGCGTATTGCATAATTGTGGTGTACAGGTTAAATGTTCACATTCAAATGTTTCAAGATCATGAAAGCTAATGCTAATCTGGATCTTTCTATGAGTTGACCTAGATGATCTTAATTTATTCTTTGTTTTATTATATTATGAGTTGAATGATTATGCATTATGAATGTGAATTGAAGTGTGTTAATTTCCGGACAGAAGGTCCGATGGTTGTGAAATGTGAATGAAATATTGAAGTGCTTATTAAATGTGAATTGGATGGAATAACTGTTTTATCAACTTAAATGTTGAATGCCAGACAAGGTCCAATGACAATGCAAATGAGACTTTGATGGTGTGATATTGAGCACTTTCAATTGACTGAATATATGTGATGCATTTTATAACATGAATGCATAAAAGATAAAGGCAGTTGTGATTGGAGTAGCCATCGAAAAAGAGCCTAATGCTCAACATGTGAAAAGAGTCTAGAGCTCAGAAAATATATATTAGATCCAAAGGCTCATTATGAAAAATGAGCTCGGAAAATGGAAAATATATATTAGAGCTCGATATGGGACAGTTATCAATGAGCCTAATATGGGACAGTTATCAATGAGCTCGATATCTACAATAGATACAGGACAATTAGGAAGTTGGTCACAACAAAGTTATAAAGGGAAAGTGAGTCTCATGTGCACTGCATATGCATGATGTGAATAATTGTAATATGTACTGTACGCATGGTCACTCATTGAGTTTGCAAAAATTCACCTAAAATTTTACAATATTTTTCAGGCTCAAAAGAGTACACCGTTAGGCAAATGGGAGTATAACCACTTCATACAAGTGAAAGATAAAGGTTGGGATTAGTTTGCGTTTGCACTTGTATTTTTTTATTTTTGTTTCGAATTGAGTGTTCTACAATTATTGTAACTTATGTATTTGAGTTTTTTTGTTTGTAATAACTTTCCAAGTTGGAAAGGTTTGTAAATGACTTTGAAATGAAATGAAATTATGACTACAAGTATTTTTGTATTTGTAATGGGCCTAAATGGCTATTGAAATTATGATAATTCTATTATTGTGAGTGAAAAAATTTATCAAATAAAAATGGGCCTGATTTGATTACTGATTCATACGTACGCATATGAAAAATAAAAAAATTATATTGAGTTTTGAATGTTTGACTGTTCTAACATGTCATCTTTATGGGACACGGATATCACTCAGGATGTCGGGTTTATGTCTCAAGAAGGCGGGGTGTTACAATAAGCATATCACCATGTATAAAATCTTTAATATCGATAACAATACAATCCTCTAATGGTGACATTTTCTAAAATGGATCGTCACTTAAAATAACATTATCAACTTCACCATTATCCAACATAATCATAGTCCTTTTGTTTTGACATTAAGAAGAAAAATTGATGTGAATCTAATAAATAGTAGTAAGACCTATCAACCAAAATTAATAACTTTTCCTTAGGATTGTTTAAGAAACTAGATTTTTAATAGGAACTTAGAACCCATTTTTTGTATGATGAAGCAAGATACTAAGTGACAAGAAAGGTTATAGACACTAAAATAAAGGATAAAGAATCGACGGTGAATGACACATCTGAATTATGAATGCCACAAGTTAAAAACTTGATAAGTTCAAAGAGCTCCATGAAGAACCAATAAAGAGAATGCTCTCCAAAATATTATTGATAATAATTTTTACTATACAAGCACAAAATGAGCCTTTATATAGAGGAAGGAAAAAAACTTAAAACCCAAATTTAAATCCAAGTATAATTTGGATCTAAAAATATTTAGCTTGCCTAAAATAAAGGCAACTCTAAAGTATACTTAATTCTATAATATGTAGCTATGAAATAGGAAAATAAGTCCAAATGATATGTAAAAGAATTAGAAAAACAAATACAACTCAGAATTGGCAAGAAATCCTTCCTAAATAGGAAAAGAAAAAACAAGTCAAATAGTCAATGTTGCCTCATCATTCTCATATTTATGTCAAATAGTCAACTTTTAAGAGCCATAACTTGAGCTGCAAAGCTCTAAATGACTTGATTCTTAATTTGTTACAAAGATGATAGTATCCTCTACAATTAGGTGGTTTTTTTCAATTGTAATTTTACCATCTTCTTACATTTTTAACGTAAAACATTTTACCACTCCACTCATTTAAATAAGTTAAATAGTCTTGAACTTGAGTATTGACTTAATTATTTAGAGAAACTTGCACTTTTAGCCCATATTCCTTCAGTTAGTCCATTTAGAGCTTCTTTAATATTCTTAGCTCTTGCCCTTATGATTGAACCTCCATCAACGCTTAATTAATCAGAATTTGGGGTTTTACTTTTAATGACCTTTATATTCTCATCATTACCTCGAATCGTCACCTACATTAAAAGTAGCCAAATTAGTAACATTAAAAGTAGCATGCACACTATACTCACCAAACAGATCTAGCTTATCAGCATTATCAATGATCCTTGCAATCACTTAACAAGGACCATCTCCCCTTGATCCAATTTAGATTGCCTTTGAACTAGAAATCTCTTAGCACATATGTAACCAAATCTAATCAACAAGCTTAGAAACAACTTGTTTTCACCTTTTATTAGCTTGATTAGTGATTCGAAGACTTTTTGTTCTTACCTTTTGAGGTCAAATCAAAAATTTAATTCTAAGGATTGCAATATAGAATGCAACCTCGGGTCATTTCACTTAATCGAAACCTAGTGAATGGTTTTAAGCTAGCCTATGTGTTATGATATGCAAGCTAAATTAGCAAAGAAAGGGGTTTGATCTGTGGAAATCTTGAAAAAATTAAATGAATTGTGAGAGAAAAAAATGTATAAAACATATTTTTGGATTTTGGGAATAAGAATGGAAAAATTAAGACAAATGATAAAATAGAATAGTGTCCTCTTGAAAATGAGCTTTGGCTATCATTATTCAAAATAATTTTTGATGGGAGTGAAATCACTAAGTTTTAAATGATAAACCCTAAAGAACTCTTTAAGTCCAAGGTCTTAATCAATGAACTCCATTTCTTAAGACCTTGTTGAATGCCCTTAATGTGTGTAATGGGTAAGTCAATGCAACAAGTCACTTTGGGATCTAGAATCAACTCAATATCAAACACAACTAGCCAGATAAAAGAGAATCAACAAGATCTCAAATAGACATATATGAGACATCATATATTTAAACTCCAAGTTCTACATCGACACATCCCAATAACACATTGAATATCCAACACTTGATTAAACTCTAATCAAGAATGTTCAACTACAAATTAGAAATCCTAAACCTAGGAGTTCATAATAATATAGTTGAACATGGAATAAACTACTCTCCTTTGAAGCTCATTGAACTCTAGCCATTGCTACATCTTCAATAGGAGAGAGATGCCTAGCCAAGCATAAATCTGCGAGATTTCACCACCAGGAACCCCCTGGAAGTATCCATGGTAGTAGTTGTCGGTGAAGTAACAGGATAGTGATGTGGATGAGAGGGGATGAAGGTGTGTAGCAGAATTGTCTTCTAAAGTTAGAGAGAGTAAGTGTGTATCCTTCTAAAAAAAACTGTAGACTATCTCCCTTTCTTAACCTAAAATAGGTAGGTATTAAAGAATGGGTTATGGATCGGGTTGCACAGTGGGTAAACTTCTAAAAATGGTTTGAGTATTCGAACGATTGTCGTGGCGAACTTTTCCCAAAAGTTTTTATTTGGAGTTTTTCCTGAAACTTTTCCTGTTGCCTTGACTTGTTGACTTATCATTTTCAACTTTTGCTCCTTGCTTCACTCCTTGCCTCTACTTCTTTGAGTGTCCCACAATAAACAAATAGTAGTTTGTAGTATCAATTGTTCATAGAAAATTAATTTAGTGCAATTGATAATAATTTGTGACAATTTTACTCTCAAACTACATAAAGTAAAGGCAAGCACTCAAAAGTCAAAGTGAGCATAAAATCTACAAATAAGAGTCAAGAAGTGTAGTAAAAACCACGAAAATGTCACCAATTTATATAAGAAACTTGGGTTTAATCAATTAGCATATTGCTCTATTCTCCTTTTAATATTTTACCTTGCTTTCTCATGAATTCTTGACAAAATATTCCTTCTTTTGACCATTTAAATTTATAAGGTTATTAACATGCAAAATTGATAAATCCAAAGTAGTTAATGGAATAAAACCATACACAATTTCAATTGGTAAAAATTTCAGTTGCACTATGAATAAGTCTAGTATAAGAAAACTCAACATGAGGTAAACTCTTCCTAAGTTTTCAAGTTATTTTGAATAACAACACCTAATAAAGTAGCTAAACTCCTATTAACTACTTCAGTTTTGTTATCCATTTAAGGATAACATGTGGTAGAAAATTAAAACTTTGTTTATAATTTATTCCACAATATTTTCCAAAATTACTTATGAACTTAACATCACAGTCATAAATAATACTTCCAAGTATGCCATGCAATTTACAACCTCGTTAAAAACAAATAAAAAATATGAATACATCATCAAATTTATAACATTGAATAAAATGTGGCATCTTAGAAATCATATCATCAATCACATATATAGAATCATTCCGTTTTAAACCTAGGTAAACTAGTCACACAATCCATGGCAATATTAGTTCAAAGATGTTTAGGTGTAAACAAAGGAGTATGCAACACGTGTGGTTTAACTTTAAACTTGGTTTGTTTACATGTAATGCGAATCTCATAAAATATTTGAGCATTTTCATGTTAGGCCGAAAGGAATGTTCATGCAATAGACCTAAAGTCTTGACTCTGCAAAAATTCCCTATTAAACCTTACCTATGAACTCCTTTAATAAGCATTTTATGCAACAAACTTTTAAGCGCACACAATTTGTTTTCTCTAATTGAAAACCCATTATGACTATAAAAATTGCCAAAAGCCACTTTCTCATATGCATTAAACACATTAACAAAATCATAATCATTGACATACAAATTTTTAATGTATTCAAATCCTATGATTTTTTCATCTAAAGTAGAAAATAAAGCATACTTTTTTGAAAATGCATAGATAACCACATTTCCCTTATTTAACTTGTATTTGATCACGTAAGGAAACACCTAATTAATCTCAATCCACCTTAAATGCCATTGGTTTATATTATTTTGACCTTTCAAATGCTTTAAGTTGTTATGATTAGTATAAATCAAAAACTCCTTAGGTTACAAAGACCAAGTCTCTAATACTAAAAAAAATGCATACATCTCCTTATCATAGGAGAGGTAATTCAATGTTGTTCCACTTATCTTTTCACTGAATAAAGGTCTCCCTTTTCATGTTATGATTGCCTCAATACTTATATTTTCTCCCATCTTTCTTAGGCACTAGTAACACCAAAATTGCATATGTACTCATGCTTTCTTGTACATATCCCTTTTCCATTAATTCCGCAAGCTGCCTTTGTTTCTCCTTTGTCTCCTCAGAATTGCCCCTATAGGTTGGTCTATTTGCAATACTAGGAATAAAGTATCTTTGATGTCGTATTCCCCTAATTAGTCATAAACCATTTGGTACTTCTTTAGGAAATAAATCATCAAACTGTTAAAATAAAAAAGAAAACATAGGCAAAGTAAGTTCATTGTTGTTAGCATTAAATTTTCCTTGTATATAAGCACAAGCAATTACTTTTTTGAAAAATAAGTTGTCTTGATATCGCCCTTTTCTCATAGAAACTCAATTTTCTCTTTGTCTTTTCATTTTGTACATTTTCTTTAGATTTCACTCCTTTTTGCTCTCCTTTTACCTCAATCTTTCTTCTTTCTTTTGAATTTGCTACCTTTTATTTTTCACTCTCGCTCTTTTTTTAATTTCTGTAATTTCACTTGATCTTTATATAATTGTTTAGGAGTAAAAGGTATAAGGGTAGTATGTTTTTCATTAATTAAAAAAGGATATAAATTTGTAAACTAATCGTGAACTATTTGCCTATCAGATTACCATGAATGCCACAACATGATGTATTTAGCATGTATAGGTACTACATCACCTAATACCACATCCTTATAAAGCCAAATAGAGAAAGAAACTAATACTTGCCTACGCATGTTAACTTTTCCATGTTCATTGAACCATTGCACTTTATAAAGTCTAGGATGCTTAAATCTATCAATTATCAAACTATACACCTTATCATTGATTTGTCATCTAGTATGAAAAGTATTATCTCTTTATAACTCTTCCACTTTTCGTTAGATACTCAAAGTATACATTATCACAATCATTGTCACTTACATCCTGTAATAGTGGCCTAGACTCATCATCTGAATCTAGTTCTCTTTTTACTTGCAGTACCCCCATCTCCTTTAATCATAATTGCCCTTTTATTTAGATATTGAAATGCAATATTTCTTGTACCCAAACATCTAGAATATTTAATATCACAAGTTTTAGTTGTTTGATTTTTTATATTACCTTAGGTTCTAATGCTTCCCCCTTCATTTGAGTTCTTTTTTTGCTTTAATTTCAGGCTTAGAAATAGTTTATCATCCTTTTTTCTCAAACTTGATTTCCAAGAAATGGAACCCAAATTCTTCCCTATCCCAAAACTCTTCTTGTTTTTTATTACTCCACTTTAATAGCCATGTGTAACATAAATTTAAGCACCACATAGATTTGCAACTCTTCCACATCTCTAATCTCTCTATTAATTTAGAAACTACACCATTATGGATTCCTTATCCTTGTCTACATTGAAAGGAGATAAATTGTCTACAATAAAAGTAACATGAACACTATATTCACTAGGTAGATCTAGCTTGTATGCATTATTGTTAATCCTTGCAATCACTTAAAAAGAGCCACCTGATCACCTTTGAATTAGAAACCTCTCCTTGTGTACATATAACCAAACCCAATCACCATACTAAAAAATAACTTATTTTTTCCCTTTAATAGCTTGATTATCATATTTCTTTGTTTTCCTTCAATATTTTTCCTTGCTATCTCATGAATTTTCTTGAAAAATTTTGCATTATTTTGACCATCTCCTTGATAACATATCAACCATCACATTATCTTTACATTGCTTGTATTTGATCACATAAGAAAATTTTTCAATAAACTTAACCCACCTTGTGTGCCCTTTTTTAGCTTATGTTGCCCCTTTAAATTCTTCAAGCTTTCATAATCCATATTAATCATAAACTCCTAAAGATAAAGGAAGTTGAACCTAGTCTCCGATGCTTGAATAAGCGCACACATCTTGTTAAGAAATTAGCCCAAGTGAGTGAAGACAATTCGATCTAAGTTTTAATTGAACTCTACAAGATTGTCAACGGAGTGCTTAAGGTTTAAAAAGTGTTTAAGACCATTTCTGATAGCCCAGCCCATAAGCAACAAGCATGTAAAGGGCCAATTCTATCAAGCCCATGTTTTGGTAGTCATTTGATCCAAATGAGAGAATATCATGCTAGTTGATAGGTATTAAGGGAATTTTCCTAAAGCATTAAATGGGTATTCAGGAAATTTGTCCTAAAGCATTAAATATGTATGGCTTTTGCATTAAATGGGCATGACTTTTTTTATAATTAAATGGTGGATGAATATTGGCTAATATTTAATTGTAACTTTTGATATTTCCCATGTAAGTTCATCACCCACTCATGTTTAGCTAGGTAAAGGCCATTCTTTCATTTTGTAAAAAGAAGACACGTGAATATGATGAATATAACAGCCAAAAAGATAGAGTTCTTCTTTTGTTATTTCCTTTATCCAAGTTTGGCCTAACTTGGTGCTGGATAATTGAAGCTGGTGGTGTTTCCTTTATACTTGGGTAATTGTTGGCCTTTTAATTTAGTGAGTTTAATTTATCTTGTGTTTGATTTGTTTGGAATTCATTTTGGAGTGTTCTTGAATTGTTCTTGCTGAATTAAGATCAATGTAAGAATGAAATTGATTTGAATGTAATAATGACATGTTATGCATATAGGAAGACCATGATAATGTAGTTGAGAGTGTTTTGTGGTGTTGGTCAAACTAATTTGGTGGGATTTGAAGTTGTTTTCCAGTTGTTCTAAGTGACTTAACAGATGGTCTGACTGAATCTTGAAGAAGTTTATTTTGGTTTATGTCATTTTGGTGCCAAAACTTTGGTTGTGAATTGAGAATGTGTCAGGTGGCTGTAATGTTGCAATTGAGTTGCTAGAATTGGAAAATAAATGGCCTGATGTCTTAAGCTTCAAATTTAAGAAATTTCTCTTTCTTTGACACTATTCCAACTCACACCAATACCAACTGTATCCAACCTCCTTTACACCTCATCTAAATCCAAGTAAACAGGTCCCATTTCAACCAAAAACACTAACTAAACTCTTACCAACCCAAACCATATTGTTCCATGCCCGAAAAGTTACTATTCACCTTCAGATTTACTATTCATATTAGTCAAAATTTTTCCAAAGCTACTACACCCACAACATCCATAAGCAGCAACCAACCAAGAACCTAAAACACTTCCTCAGGAACCTAGATCATCTATAAGAAAAATCACCCCTCATAGATGACATCAAGCACCTTGGCCCTATTTTATTGAAGAGAAAACTTGTCTTTTTAGTGATTCCAGTGAATCGGGTATCCAAGCGAGAAGGAGGAGGAGAGATGATAAAGATGATGAGGAATTGAAAATAGATTTGCCTGAGTTTGATGGTAATTTGGGTCTGAACAATTTTATTGATTGGTTGAGTGAGAATGAAAGAGTATTTGAGTTCAAAGGCTATTTAGAAGAGAAGAAATGTAAGGTAGCCATTATGAAGTTCAAGGGTTATGCTTCCTTATGGTAAGAGAATCTTAGAAAGAAGAGAGAGAGGGAAGGGAAGGCAAGAGTGAGATATTAGGATAAGTTGAAAAGGGTGATGAAGAAGAGGGTCTTGCCTGAAAATTTCAAATAAGACCTCTACCTAAAATTGAACCAACTTAAGCAAGGGGAGAAAAATGTGGAAGAGTATATAAGAGAGTTTGAAGGGATTATAACATAAAGTGATATTCTTGAAGAGGAAGAACAAACCATTACATGAATTTTGGGTGGATTACAAAAGGAAATTGGCACAATATGGAGCTACAACCTTATCATTCCTTTAAAGATGTTTGTAAGCTAGCCAACAAAGTGGAGAAACAATTGACTTTTATCTTCTAAGATTTATTACAAGTGCAACGCTAACTAAAAAGGTTCCTCATCTTATTCTAAGGCCTATATTTCTAACGAAGACAAAGCTAAGGAAAAGGTGAATGATTCTCCTAAAGAGAAGCCAAAATTTTTGAAGTAAGAAGGCAATTGGGGGGATTTAAGAAGATAAGAAGCGTTTCAGATTCCATGGTTAAGGTCATTTTTAAGCTAATTGTCCTAACAAGAGAGTAATGATAGCCAAGGAAATTGAAGAAATTGAAAAGGCTATCTGAGAGGAAGCAAGTGAGATAAAGGAATCTGAGAGTGACGAAGAGATAATTGAAGAAGCTTATGTTGGAGAAGTCTCAATTTTGAAGAGAGTATTGGATGCACAATTTGATTCCTTTAAAAAACAACAAAAGAACTTGTTCCAAAATTGATGTACCATAAAAGGAAAGGTTTGCTTAATCATTGTAGATAGTGGGAGCTGTACCAATGTTGCTTCCACCACTTTTGTGGAGAAATTAAATCTTCATACCCGTATCAAGTCCCATGATAGGTTGTTGTTAGCCTACAAATTAAATCCCTTACTTAAGTTGAATTGTAGTGTAGTGAAGCAAGGGTATCGTCCTACAAAGATCAAAACACAAGGAAGATTTTTTTACTTTTAAGCAAAGTATGCATGAATGTTAGGCATGAACTAATGCTAGATGTATGACACAATAGGATAAGATTGGGGAATTGGTTTGTTTGTGTTTAAAAGTAAGAAAGAAGAGAAAGAAGAAGATGTGATTTAAGTTCATAAAATTAAAATAAAGCTAAAAGTTTTCAAGAGAGAGATCGCTAAGAAAATTTAAGTAAAAAGTTCAGATTAATTAAAGACTAATTGCACAGGTTTTCACTAAATCCTTGGGTTGTTTTTAATCATTAAAAATGAATTATTTCTTAGATTGGAAAATTAGGGTTAATCAAGAAAACATAGATGAATTCAAAACAAGCATGATATGCAAAATCTTCTTGTTAATGCATTAATCCAAAACTAGCATGAACAACACAATAATAAGAGCATTAAGATCAAAATCAAGTCTGCCGAACCTAAGTTAATTTTCAAGAAAGCTAGTGTGTATAAATTAACCTATGTCTTGATCCAGCTAATTAAACCTACATACAAGATTCAATTTTAATTAGTTGCTGCTACTTAACCTAATCAATTTATTGTCCAGCAATTAAACTAATCAGATAGAATACAAATTATTCATGCAAAATTCAAATTCATGACTTCAAATCCACATGCATAATTCGGTAATCATATCCAGATCAAGAGAACAAATTTCCAATCATAGATTTATCAAATATATGTGCATGCTTCTTATAAAAACAACCATGAATTTAGCTAATAACCTTAATAATTGGAAAAGAGAAGAAGAAGAGAAAATAAAACTAGGATTCTACCTAAAGAGAGAAAGAGAAGAAGAGATATTCATGTTTAAAGAAAAGAGAGAAAACGTGAACAACACCCCCCCCCCCCAAAAAAAAAAAAAATAAAACTAATGGTAAAGTACCCTATTTATATTGGAGGAGGTATGGTCATCAAATCCTTATAGGAGAGGATTTCTTTTCGAAATAGAAGTAGGTCTTTCTTTCCTTGTAGAAGAGGATTTCTTTTCCAAGTAGAAGTATGTCTTTCTTTCCTTATAGAAGAGGATTTCTTTTCTAAATAGAAGTAGGTCTTTTCTTTCCTTGTAGAATTAGGATCTTTTAGAAGCCTCCCTCCTAGTCAAACATGCTCCTAGGGCTTAAGTGGCAGTCCATATGTGCTTTCATATAGGCATCATGTGTCCCAAAATAATGACATGGCAGGTGACATGGCATGTTAACCGAATGCCAAGTGTCATCCACGTGTACCAATCAGGTGCTACTAGCTCATCAATTCTCCTAAAAAGTAGGGATTTTCATTTCTTCTAATCTACATTTCCCCTGACCATCTAGATTGTTCCTGGATCCACTTCTTGTTGCGGTGAACAAAAAGCTTCCGAAATGTAGATGTCCTGGTTGAAGTAAGATTTTTTGTTCGAGTAGGTTTCCTAACTGTTTTGGGATTAGGATTTCACCATCCCTTGCCAGGTTTAGCTCCTAATTCTTGTTTTGCTAGATTCTCTCCAAAATAGGAAATCCTAGTTGCATTAGGATTTAGGGAATGCTAATCCTAATAGGATTAGCATTTCTGCAACTTTGGTCACCTTGGGGTATTTCGACCTCCTTATTTTGAAAATGACATCCAAAAGTCCTAAATGTCCCTCTTTAGCATAGTTTTCCTCATTTGATACCTAAAACACTTGAAATGATAAAATCGATGTAAGTCATGTGATTTAAACATCAAATGAGAATAAAAACTAAATGTAAAAGTATAAAAAGATAAGAAAATATGAGTGCATCGAATTTCCCCACACTTAGCTCTTACTTATCCTCGAGTAAGAAAAAAGAAAGAAAGACAAAAGAAATATATTAAGGAAAAGTTGTGACATGCAAAAAGCAAGTGTCGATACAAAAGTAAAGGAAAATCTATATGCAAATGCAAGGAAACTTTTCTTAAGTGTTATAGCTTTTCTCCCAACCTCCCAACAACATCAAAGAAGAACAAGCATCATGGACAAAAAGGAACCCGTGACATTCAATCAATAAAGTTAATGAACTTACCCTGAATGTAAGAAATAAGCAAGATAACATATAAGACTTAGAGGAAATCTACACTATGTCAAAATAATAGGTCCTCTTATTGTTATACTCTCCAACATTCAAAGTGTTTAAGGCTCATATGTGTTTAACTCTCATAAATTCAAACAATGCAATGCTCTACCATATGCTTACTCTTCAATCTTGAATACAATACTAAATACACATGCACAACACAAATCAAAAGGTCTTAACAAGGATGTAAGTTGGTTGGGCTAAGGGGTGAGGTAAAACAAAGGTAAAGAAAAGGATAAGTATTAAAGAAAGTAGAGCATAAAAATAATTAATGACATACATGTCGCGCACTATGCATAACATCAAACAATCAAGCACAACTCAACTTTTCATTAGAGCTTTCAATCCCAATAATATTGGACAAGAAAATCATGTAGGGAATCATTTTCTTTTATTTTTACTCTCAGCCTCAATCTTTTTCATTTTTTTGGCTGAATACTCCCCTTTAATAATTAAGCACAAAATAAGCTATATACCATAGATAACCAAACGTGCACAACCGCGTCACGTTTAACTCAATAAAACATGCCCTAATAACCATGATAAGGGTTAGAAAGATAAGTGAAATAAGAACAGGCTAAGTTAAACATGTGTAAAGCAAAAAACAGGTAATAAGCTCAAGTGGGCTAACTAGTGGTCAACATGCTTTGGGTTGGCTTTTTGGTTAAGTGGTTTAAAATCCTAGGGGCCTTTATCATGTTTATGTAATGCATGCATAAATGTAGTCTCAACAAAATATGAAGCAAGTTCTAGAGATACAAAGCATTGAATGAAATCACACATCAAAGAGACATGTTGAAGGTTCAAAAGCTCACATGGGACAATCTTCTATTAAGTCAACATAGTGTAGTTTCAAGGTCAGTCCAAATATTATCATGCTCAGAACTTACATAAAAACACATTCATCAAATTTATGATTCAAAAATCACAGATTAGCTCTCATCTATAACATTCATATTTTTATCAATCATTGGGAGATAAAAAAGACAAAACCAAACACTAAAGGTGTAGAACATGCAAAAATAGAAAATCTTTTTTAATTTTTTGAAAATTTTTTCAATGTTTATAGGTTTTTAGAATAAAGCATGCAAGTACAAGTGAAAACCTTCAAGCTCAAGCAACAGCAAAGGTGCGGTACATTAAAGCACAAAAATTAAGAAAACATCTGAACCAATAACCAGCTAAAACCTAAAAATTTAATGCAAAAACTAATGTAAATCCTCGCCCCCACATTTAAACACAACATTGTCCTCAATGTTGAAATCAAAGCAAAAAAAGAAGATAAAAACAAACCAAAAAGAAATAAATTTCGAGAAAAAGAAGAAGATGATGAAAAACATGAAAAAAAAGAAAGGGAAGAGAAATCAAAGCTAGTTTTTGTATGATGGGTTGCCTCCCATTTAGCACTTTTGTTTAACATCGTTATCTCGATGTCATGTTAATGCTCGTCAGTCCTCATAGACAGGCTCGACAAAGGGCATCTCCTCTAAGGTAGACTAAAAACCTTCAAGGAAAGGCTTCAACCTATGGCCATTAACTATGATCCTCTTACTTGTATCCATACTCTCAACCTCAACTGCACCATAATCAAAAACATATGTAAATAATAAAAGGTCCAATCCAACGAGATCGAAGTTTACCTAGGAAGAGGCAAAGGTGTGATTGGTAGAGAAGAACTTTTTGACCCACATGAAACTCCTTCCTACTAATCATCTTGTCATGGATTGCCTTCGACTTTTCCTTGTAAATCCTCATGTTCTCATAGGTGTCAATCCTTATCTCCTTCAACTCTTGCGATTGTTTAATGGCCCAAAATGCTTTGTGCTCAAGTTCAACTGGAAAGTGACAAGTTTTCCCATAAACCATCCTAAAGGGTGACATTCTTAAAAGGGTCTTATAAGCTATTCTATAAGCTCACATTGCATCTCCCAATCTAAGACTCCAATCCTTTCGATTAGGTTGTACTGTCTTCTCCAAGATAGGCTTAATCTCACGGTTAGAAACTTCAGCTTGGCCATTTGTTTGAGGATGGTGTGCTGTGTTAGTTCTGTGAAAAACGTGGTACTTGTTTAACATAACCTCAAAGGATCAGTTGCAAAAGTGGGTCCCCTATCACTGATTATTACTTTGGGAATGCCAAACCTGTCAAAGATGTTAACATCATCAATTCTAGTAGGAATAACCTCAATCTATTTAGACACATAATCCACAGTAAGTAAGATATAAAGATAGCCATAAGAAGAGAGAAAAGGACCCATGAAATCAATACCCCAAACATCAAATATCTCACTAAAAATTAAAGTAGTTTACGACATCTGATCTCTTTGAGTTATGTTACCAGTTCTTTGAGATCTTTCACATGATTTACAAAAGTTAATTGTATCTTTAAACAATGAAGGTTAAAAGAAACCACATGCAAACACCTTATGAGCTGTGCACTTGGCAACAAAATGGCCACCACGAGAATAAGTATGATAGAAAGCAAGATTGTAATTAAACTCATCTTGTGGCACACATCTCCTAATAGCTTGATCAACACAAAGCTTCCACAAATATGGATTATCCTAATAATAATACTTAGCGTAAGCACGGGATTTATCTCTTTGGTATTTAAACATACTTGAGGTTAACTCATTAGTAACCAAAAAGTTAACTAAATCAGCATACCATGGATAAAGAGTAATATGGAGGATAGCATACAATTGTTCATCAGGAAAGGTCTCCTTGCTAAGAAAGGTGTCAACTCCCTTGGCATTGAGTCAGCTTAAGTGATCAGCAACAAGTTCTCAACTTCCTTCTTATCCTTAATCTTAAGGTTAAACTCTTGAAGGAGCAAAACCCATCTGATAAGGCACGACTTGGATTCCTTTTTATTCAAGAGATATCAAAAAGCTACATGATCAGTGAAAACAACAACTTTCGTGCCAAGTAAGTATGACAAAAACTTTTCTAAAATAAACACAACAACAAGCAATTCCTTCTCAATTGTATGGTAATTGCAGTGAGCCTCATCTAATGTCCTAGAAGCATAAGCAATCACATGTAAAGACTTTCCTATACCCTGCCCAAGAGTAGCTCTAACCGTATAGTCACTAGCATCACACATAATCTTAAAAGGAAGCTCCCAATTAGGTGGTTAGATGATAGGTGTCATTGTCAACTTGTTTTTCAATAAGTCAAACGCATCCTTACACACTTAAGAGAAGATGAACTCGAAATTCTTGGCTAGCAACTTACATAAGGGAGCGGTTGCCTTGAAAAACCTACGATAAAAACCTGCATGTCCAAGAAAAGATCGAACATCCCTCATCGAGAAGGGGTAAGATAAGGACAAGATAATATCTATCTTAGCTTTATCAACCTCTAAGCCATGTTCAAAAACTACATGCCCTAAAACTATCCCTTGTTCTACCATAAAATGACATTTTTCATAGTTCAAAATAAGGTTAGTATCCATGCATCTTTTCCAGATCAGAGACAAGTTTCCTAATAAATGATAAAAGGAATCACCATAGACAGTAAAATCATCCATAAAAAATTAAATGATACTCTCAACATAATAAAAAAATATGCTCATCAAGCATCTTTGAAAAGTAGTAGGTTGACAGTGCAACGTTACGCTAGTCAAAATAAAATAACTAGACTACTACTATACCAGTGACAAGTCTAGGTCGATCCCACAGAGAGTGTGCGTAAAATTGATAGAATGAAATTAACCAGTGTTTAGGAAAAAGGGGGGTTTTGGATTTTGAAAGAAGAAAATAAAATAAAACTAACTAATAAAAACAAATTAAAGAAAACATGC
>JANSVA010000003.1:16009406-16021574 GCA_025504915.1 Erythroxylum reticulatum
TTGTATACATAAATAATATTAGATTATAAGTTATCGAATTTTTTCCTTTTAATTTCAGAAACAATTTTACTGAGATTCTTATATCGACAGGGTCATACATGGTGTATGGGAGAGGCGAGCTCATACACGTTATAGCGACTTTATTGGTGCGATACACAAGGCTGGTGTACGACCACCTTATATTTCTAAGGGCATATGGAATTGTTGGCAGGAGTATTGGACATCACCTGAGGCAATGCTCATATCAGGGCATAACTCGACCAATAAACGTGGAGGTGCAGGGGGAGGTAGTCATCCCTCTCATTCGGGATGATCAATTACCCACTACGAGCATACAGAAAGACTTGTAAGTATCTAATTATTACACTTATATTCTAATTTTTTTACTTTGTTATTTTTCAATTTAAATTGATATGTGAATGTTGTGATGATAGATAATGATCATGGTATAAATGTTTGAAGTCATATATAACTGTGGTGAGTTATTTTCTTTGTTCAATAGGGGCCAATATTATAGAAATAGAGGAGACTCTGCCGAAATTTTTATAAATTCTAGTTTAACTTATAACATTTTATTGTTATGCAGGAAAAGTCTATAGGAATAAGGCCTACACCCGTCAGTTGTTTTTACATACTCATACTAAGAAGCATGACGGTGTGATATTCGTCAACAACCGATGTAGAGAACTAAATATATGTGAAATTCATGCTTTAATATTCATTCTTAATAATTATGACTTACTAATTATAGTATAAGTGTTGCCTCCTAATAGGACCAAATACAAGAAATAATACATCGACAGTCTTAGGGAGAACAAGTTGTTGATGAGAGCCAGACATATTTTGATACAATAGGTGGTAGGGACAATCGTGGAAAGATCTTCGAGCTAGACTCATTTGGGAACACATGTTATTCACACTCCTCTACGTCCAGTACAGTAGCATCAAGTAGATGGCTGATAGTGGAACATATCCAAAAGCTTAAGAGCACAGTGCAGACCTTGACAAGTCAGTTGCAACAGACAATGGAGTACATGACTAAGCTCCAAAATGACATGGAGCAATTGGAGGGGAGGGGTAGAGACTCAGACCATCAGCGTTCACTAGGACAATAAGATTGTTATAGTCATTTGATTTGAATTTATGTATAATTTAATGTTTTTATTATCAATGAAATTTTTTTTCCTTTATATGATCAACTAATTTTCTATTTAAACAAATCAAAAAAATAATGCACAGATAATTTATAACTGTTGAAATTATCCAAATCACATTTACTATCAAGATTAGAAAATACTTACGGAGGGAATTGAGGTAGGATATGTATTGTCATTACCGACAGAATTCAAGTCTCCATTGGTAAGTGAACACATATTTACCAACAGGTTGCACTAAACTGTCAGTAAATATTTAGGGATTTTACGGACAACAGTTTGGTTTCCATTCATAATTTGAGCAATATTTACCGACTGTTATTAACAAATCGTCAGTATATGTTAACATTTTTACTATACGTTCACTGACAATTTATCACTTTTCGTTAGTATAAATACCGACGGAAATAATTCTCTCCATTGGTAAATTTACCGACAGATGTAACGCTTCATCAGTAAATTTTTAGACGGAACAAAAATTCCTTCGGTAAATTTACCGACTGAGCATTTCGCAACAAATTTTACTCTAGGTGAAAACCGTCAAAAAATCAAATTATCGACGAAAAGTTAACATTTTCTGTCGGTAATTTCCATCGATAAATGCCCTTTTTTCTGTAGTGACGCATCGCCACTCATGGACTCACCAGGATCAAATAATTTTTAGGCTTCACCACACGCCCACTACTATCCACCGCTACTTGCCACCAACACTTTTGGAGTTGACACTTGCTGGATCTGGAAAAGATCCAGATTCATACCCGACCTGAGTCACCAGACTCAAAATTTTGAGCCATATACGTTGAGAATTTTTCGGGTGTGTTTTTTTTTGCTTAATTGCATTTATGAATTGTGATTATGAATGGGTTGGATTGTTGGAAGTTGGAAGTTGGAAGTTGGAAAAAAGTTGTTTAGATTTGTGATTTATGTTAGGTTAGAATTTTGGAATTGGATATGCATGATTTAATTTGAATGGAATTGAATATTTTGAATGGAGTTGATGATGTTGGTTATGATTTGGTTTATTCACGGTATGGCTATGCATGAATTGTGATTTTGAATTTTAAGCATACCATACCATTTGCATTTGTAAGTGATCACAATCCATCATCATTCAAAAGAAACATGACTTTTAGGCATTGCAAGAGTAATTATGAATATGATTCTTTCCAATCTATGTATTAAAAATTTATATAATTAAAATGAATACACTTTAATTATTTCTTCTTCTTTTTATGTTAACGAAACTTAACTAAAATTTCCTCCATCTTCTTTAATAAAGAATTAAGATAAAGATTTGATTATAATTTTCCTTAATTTCAAATATTAAATTGCCTGAAGAAGTGTTTGAAGTTTTGACATTCAATTTGTCTTTTCCTTGGAGGACTATTGTAAATTATATAAAATAATGGTTACATTCTTTCACTTATAAAAAAAGATATCTTACAATTTATGTGCTATCTTTTAATAAACTAAACTCCTTGTATATATTATACAAGATATCTCAACTTCATTATTAATTTCCAAAATCAAATCTAAATAAATTCAATACCTTGGAATATAATCAAGCTCCTTCTTTTTTGCTTATTGTTGATACCAAACTTAAGCTTCTATTAGATGTCATTAAAGTGATCGAGTCAATGTCATAGGCTTGTGGATTAGGCAGAACTTAATGCTATCAATTGAAATCATGCCTCTATCAATTCTTTCATTATCATGAGCATTTATTTTTGTGAGAAATTGATATGCATTTCTTCAATGAATTGTATGTCAAGGAACACTAGTTCAATTATTTTAAGTTATGCATTAAACTTTCTTCTGAAAAATAAGTTCAATGTAATCCAGTATGGTGAAGCTTAACAATCAACATACCATGCATGCAGTTTAATCATAAGTTAATATATCTTGTTACTTCAATCATGTGTGACATAACTAATTTCCTTTTACAACTTGTAAAGTCCTGCTAGCAAGTGTGTGATTTATTTATTTGCTACAAGTTTCAGTTTCGTACACATGATTGTATCTTCTATGCCCACAAATATTTGTCCAATTAATAAACACAAACATATGCTCTCATTATCAAGAAACCAAGTCCTACCTTATATATATATATATATAAGGAGGTAATTGTATAAAATGAGTTATATTATATATGATGGACCTCCGTATTGTGTACTTATGTATGTTAAAAACTTGAATTGTTGGTTTCTAACTTATTGATGATTTGTGTTAGATAAAATTGGATTGTGTTAGATGCAATTGAATTGTGTATGATTTTGATATATGTCTTCATTTATTGTTACAGATTAATAGAAGGAAGTTCAAGTACTCCTGGTCAAACTGCTTCAGAAAGATACAATGATTCAGCTTAGCTTATGTTGCATTGATTGTGGGTATAAAGAACCATACAATTTGCTTATTTTGTAACAAACATTTGAAAGGTGGATGAATCACCCGATTAAAGAAGGATTTAGCTAGGGTTACAGGAGATATAAAACCCTGTAAAAAAATAAGTCATGATGTTAAGTGAAAAAGCAAAGCATTGCTTGAAGAATATCAACATGAGAAAGATAAAAGGGAAATGTTGAATTTTGAAATTAGTAGTTGAAGTTCATTTACTAGTTTTCATGGTGATTTTGGAAATGTTCAAGGTGGTAATGGTAGTGTAGTGTTCCATCCCAAACCCAGGAAGAACTGATATTACACCTGGACTTGATGTGAGGAAAAGAATAAGGTAGGTGAATCATTTTTTTTGCATCATGAACAACTCCTAGATCCCAACGTTCAATTCGTAGTGCAATGCAATCAAAAAATGCGATTCACAATGTCGATATGATAGTAACTAGATAGCCTTATGATACAAGTTCATCATTCAATGCTTCTCAGTCTTATTATTATCAACCTATAATGGATGCAGTAAGCTCTTATGATCCGGGATACAAAGCTCCTTCGATTGATGACTTAAGAGGTAAACTTTTGAGTTGTATAGTTACTAAAATTAAAAGTAGTTTGGCTGAAAGAAGAGAGAATTGGGCTACTTTTGGGTGTTCAATCATGTGTGATGGTTGGACAAATAAGAGACAAGAGCATATTATTAATTTTTTAATTTATTATGCAAATGGCTCAATATTTTTGAAGTCTATTGATGCATCTGACCTTATTAAAAATACTGATACTTTATTTGAGATATTTGATGAAGTTGTGAATAAAGTGGGCCAGAAAATATTGTTCACTTTATTACTAACAATGATTTTGCTTATAAAATGGCAGGAAGAAGGTTACAGAATAAGTATAATTCTTCTTTTTTTTTTTACTTCTTATGTTGCACATTGCATTGACCCAATGTTGAAGAATATAACTAATCCTAGGTATTTTCCTATTATTGATGAGACTATGTAGAAAGCTAAAAAGGTGACCAAGTTCATCTATAATCATACATGTGTGTTGAATTTAATGAGAAAAGAATTTACTAATGGTAGAAATTTGTGTCGTTTTGGTGTGACAAAATTTGCAATGAATTTCTTATCACTTCAATCTTTTGTTTCAACGAAGAAAGAGTTAAGACAAATATTTACAAGTAATAAATGGATTACATCTCAACATGCTAGGTCTAATATTGGATTGGAGGTTTCCAACATTATACTAGAAGATAGAGAATTTTGGTCTCAATGTTCTGGGGAGAGAGTAGATCTGGCACTAAAGAAGATGGCATCGAATGCAAGCTCCTAGAGAAGGGGGAAGAAGAGCCCCAAGTTGTTTTCCCGAAGGCTTAATGTTCGACAAAAGAAAATCAAAATAGAAATTAGGGTATTGTACTTAGGGTCTCCTAAGGGTCTTATGTCTTTCTTCTCTATTGTTGGTAATTGAGGCATTTTTGAATCCTAGTGTATATTTTAGACCGAGTTTTACAAAGAAAGCTAAAGTTAGTAAAAGAATGTTATTCACTAGTACAACAATTGTTGGCCATGAAATGATGTAAGATCTCTTAAGCTCACAAATAGAGCTTTATAAGCCGTCTTCTGGAGATTTTAGATTATCGATTAATCAAAACTTTCTCCAGTTATTAACTATTTCCTTTTTCTTATTTGTTAAAAATTAATGATCACTTTATTTTTTTTGTAACGTTACTTTCGTTATCTTACGACTTACAGTTTCTTGATGCGATCAATTCAGATGTGGTGTTCCAAAATTGTAAAAGTTTTCAATTAAAATTTTAAGTCATTATATGAGTGTAACAGGCTATAAACAGAACTGGAGACATTTGAATTCATCCATTCCAAGAAAAGGAATATATTGGAGCACAAGAGATTAAATGATTTAGTATTCGTTCGTTATAATTTAAAGCTTTGGGAAATATATGTTATTATCATTATTAATTTTGATGTATTTTCTTATAATTTTCTAATAATTAAATTTTATTGTTTACTAAGAGTCTTAATAGCACAAGTAGTTCATCATATCCAATTTTTAATGATAATATTGAATTTTTGGTGGATTGGATTTTTAAGGAACCAGATTTGATATATGTGAATGACTTGAAAGATAATCTTGGTTGAAAAAACATTGACATGTCATTTGGTGCATTGAATTTGAATGATAATGATGATGAGGCTTCTCTCAATGATGAAGATTTTGTACTAAATGATAACTGAGGTCAATGTAGTTATAACAAGTATCCTCCTGTAGACGATTGAATAAAGTTCCAGGTTTTTATTTTTCCTCTTCTTTTAATTTTACTTATATTTAATATATATGTTAAATTCTATATATGTAATGTAATTGTAAACATTTTTGTTACAGGTTTCGCTTCTACTTGGTTGGTTCCTCATCACGAACCCTTGTCGTAAATTATAATAGTTTGATAGTTGAGAATATTTATTATTCTTTTTATTGAATGTTTTGATGTAATTATTATTTATTATATGATAAAATTATAATATTCTAAATACTTTGTATTGTTCTTAATTTTATATTTATATGATGATAATTGTCTTTTCTTATATTAATTGTGGTTATTATTTATATGTGAAATATTTGAAAATTATTATTGTTTCATATTAACGTGATTATTATTTATTATTATGATATTTGGAAACAGAGTTGATATAAAATTATAAATTATACAGTACAATTGTACAATATGACAATGGACTATTTTGCAATTTCTAAAAAAAATTACGTGACTATTTCATACATTTAAAAAATTACCTGAAACGGCACCTAATATTGACCAGTACCAGTACAAAACTCAATTCGATACTAGGTCCGGTACGATATTTGCAACATTGTGTATGAATGTAGCAACTTCATTTAGTAGTCATGTAAATAATCGAAATTCCAACAGAAGCCATTAGATGGTGGTTATTGATTTGGTTTTATTAATTAACCAAAAGGTACAACCAAATGAAAAGTAACGTTGTTTAGTAGGTTTTTTTTTCAAATTTTGAAAAATAAAAAAAGATATATGACTTACGAAAGCAAGAGTTTGTATATATAGTTTTCTGACACTCTTGTCTTTAATATAAAGTAGATAGTGAAGATATGTGCATGAAAAACAAAACTGAGAAAGGAATCGTTATATGCTTTGTTTTCCCAACTTTTTCATTTTTCTGGACGTGCATGAAAGCAAAATAGCAAAGTGATATTTGATATTTCATCTTTCTTCATTTGTCGACGAAATAAACAAGAGAGAAGTTTGAGAAAATTGTTTTCTCCATTTTGAAGAAAGGGTTCTTCAAAATTTAACCATAGTCATATCAAATGTTGAAAGCGAGATATATTTCTCAGTGTGGAGTACATAGAGACTCCGTATTTTTGAAGTTTCGTATCGATTAATCGTCACATTTCATGTATTTATTCTACTTATTCTTACTATAAGTATGATTCTAAAATGTGATAGATAAATATGTGATTCCAATTTTATATTTCTGCTGCGTATGTAATCCTTCATATTTGAGTTTGATTAAGATGTTTTAACTTTCCTTCAGGATTTGACCTTGATTTAATGTTAATTTAGTTATTATTGTGTTATTGTGGTTGGATGTTGTGATTGATTGTAGTATTTGCATATTTTCGTAATAAACCGAGAGGATGGACTGGATAAAAATGATTAGATCGGGTTAATGAGAGTTAAGTGATCTAATTGACCACGCAATCAATCTAGTCGATTATTATATGAGGAGAGATCCTATGTGAGACCTGTTTGTTTGTTAGAGGGCTTAAGATCTAATTAGAATTGTGGTTTTTTTTGTTAATTGAGAGATTGCAAATTTCATAATTTAATGAGGGTTAATGAATTAAGGTGCGTGATTATAATGAGAGAGAGTGATCCCCCCTTTGATAGTTTAGAATCGACACTCCGTTAACACTTAAATGGCTAGGTTAGCATTAATGATAGGAGGAATCCTCTCTCCCATAATCTGATAATTTTCCTTGATTGATTTCCATTGTGAATTTTGTGTTCTTAATTTTAATTCCTTTTATGTTAAATTCCTGAATTTCATTCCCACTAATCAAATTCTTGTGTTTAATTTCTTGTTCAAATTTACTTTCATTTTAATAATTTTCTAGCCTTAGATAACCTGATTAGATTAGTTCACCCTCCTTGTGGGATCAACCCTTCGATTACTATAAATCAACACTAGTGCACTTGTGTTATTTGAGGGCTATAAATTTATAAAGCTCGACATCACAATCGAGTTTTTGACACCGTTGGTAGGGAGGTATAGGATTAGTCTAATTCTTTTAGTCCAAGGATTAGGAAAAAAGAAAAAGAGATGGAAGTTTGGGCACAAAGTAGAGACACATCAAGACGTCACAAAGTAAGAATAAGACATCTGAAGAGCTAGATGCCAAAAAGAGAAAGAACAACAATAATGGAGGATATATATTATAGGGAGCAAAGGACCCTTTTGGACTTCAATAAAGCACAATTTAGTTGAGGAAGTCATCATCTTTATCTGAACATGTACAATATAGGGTGGCAAAAACACCAAAATTTCTATTGACCTAACAATGTAAAAACTCTCATGGGATATAAAAACCTATTAGGATTTCAGTAAGATTTGTCCAGTTCTTAGGATTCTAAAGTGGACAAGATCCTAAATAAGCTCGTGAACATGGAAGAGGCCTAGAAGATATTGGAAGAGAAGTTTAAGCAGGTAATGGAAGACCATGCCTCTTCTATTCACAACCTAAAGGTTCAAATGAGACGACTTTCCAGTGAATTTTATAGGAGAAATGTAGAAAACTATCTACGCAGTATGAAAGTAAATTCAATAGAGCTATGTAAGATGATCACACTTAGGAGTGGGGAAGAGCTAAGAGAACCAACGGATAGAACAACTGAAACCCATCTTGTAGAAGCGCACGAAAAGCATAAAAAGGATGAAGAAAAGAATGAGGACCCTCCATACATTCCTCCTCCACCTTATTCACGAAAAATTCATTTCCACAAAGACTCCAAAAGAACAAATTGGATACCCAATTTCCAAGGTTTGGAGAAAAGCTAAAGAAATTGAAAATTACCTTGCCCTTTTTGGAAGCTTTGAAGAGCACACTCATGTACGCAAAAATTCTCAAAGACATATTCTCAAACAAGCGGGCTTGGGATGATAATCAATTGTTTAGCCCTAACAAAAACCTACAGCTTCTTAATTACCAACTATATGCCTTTACAATTGATAGATCTAGGGAGTTTTACAATATCCTATGTAGTTGGTAACTTAACAATTTCAAAATGTTTATATGACTTAGGTACAGATATTAACCTTATGCCTTTGTCAATTTTTAGGAAATTGAGGACGGGAGAAATGAAACCAACTTCTATGCTTATTCAGTTAACAGACCAATCAATCAAGAAACCGTTAAGCTTAGTGGAGGATGTACCTGTAAAAGTGGACAAGTTATCATCCCTATGGATTTTGTCATGTTAGACTTTGAAGATGATCAAAATTGTCTGCTAATCCTTAGCTTACCATTTTTTACCATAAGAAAAGCTTTGATCGATTTCCATGAAGACCATCCCATCCTTCAGATTGGAGATGGATAAGTGAAATTTAGCATGAACAATGTATTCAAGAATTCGAAGGAGAGTAGCTCATTCAGGAGAATCGATGTGTTTGAATCTTCTAAGGAACAAATGGACGAAGAACAAATGACAATTGACATAGAGTTTAGAGCATATAAGAAAATCCATGTTCATGAAGTGGAACAAGAAAAGATCACCCATATAGGGAAAACTGTTAGATCCAATAGTAGATTCAGGGAGCTTCGTTTTCCCTATTTTATTGACAGTTTGTTTCCAAAAAGGACATTACTAAGCTTATTAGGTTTCCTTAATTTGATAGATCATGTACTTTTCATTACCTATCAATATATAGCTTATTTACGAGCCATGAAGCTGAAATTAGGAGACACAGGTAGTAGCAAGCCACTCATAATTGATCCTAGTTGGGTTTTCAAATGATGCAAGGTCAAGCTAATGACTATAAATTAGTATGTTTAGTAATTAGATTTAAATTTTTGTGTGTAGTTAGATTTGTTTTGAATTTTAAAAATAAAATTTTAATGATTTGAAATGGTTTGAGATCACTAATTCTGTTACTCTTTTTAAACAATTATAAGATAGGATGGCATTCTTAGGCATCAAGCGGATTTGGTCTCAACGCTATCGCCATCACCACCTCTTTCGCCATGATGATTTTGTTCTCTTAACTCTTATCTTTTCATTTCTGTTTTTATTTTGTTCTTATGTTTCTCTTTACTTTATTTGTTTTTATTCCCACCGTATGTTTTGTTGTTTGCTCTTTTTACATTGAGGACAATATGTTATTCAAGTGTGGGGAGGATTATGTGCATTATATGTTTGTTTTTATTTTCAATGTGAATTTACATATCGTATGTTAGTTTGTTTAAGTTTACATAGTGTAATTCATGTTAATGTGTGTGTCAATGGCTAAGACTTAATGGAATTGGTTTAACTTTGAACATAATCTTTTAGGTTGCTAATATTTATTAGCTTGTGAAATTAGTGACCTAGGTTACTTTGGTTAAATATGCATATTAATTAGGTTATGATGTTAGTTTATTCACCCTAGAAATTTATCACATTCATTTATAATTTTAGGCCAATCGAATAAGTAACATTGCTAGTATATTTTTGTGAGAATAATTAGCTAAAGCAATAAGGTAAGCATTATTAAAATGTGAAAAAATGTGTGTAAATTTCAATTAAATAACTATTCCACTGGCCTTCGGGTTATGAATAGAGCTAGTAGCCAATTGAGAATGTGATGTAATCGAGTAACTGGAAAGACATTCATCATAAATATGGGCCTCCGGGTGAAAAAAGGCTATAATGACATTCTAACCAAGTTGTTTAATAAAATTATGATCTAGTTGAGTGCCCAGACCAATATTCATCACAAATGTTTGCCTCCGTGTAAAAAGGCTAGGTTCATGTCCATAAAAAAATTTAATAAACAGAATGCTTGTTAAATAAAAACCTACCAAACTTGTAAATAGCTTCACTTTTCATGAGAACTTACTTAGGAATAATTACAAGTTTGATTGACCAAATGATTATCAATGTGTGTGTACAAGTGATAGGGTGAATAAACTTAATATCAAAGTCCCAATTAGTTTGTATATTTAGTCCAAAGTACTTAGACGCTAATTTTGCAAGTTAATAAGTTAAAACAACTTGAAGGATTGTGTCTATAGTTAACTTTGTTTCGTGAAGTTGAAGTCATTGTCTCATTATTGCATATACATGTTTTGTGTTTTTGTTTTTGTTTTTGTTTTTGTTTACTTAAGGACAAGAAAACGTTAAAGTGTGGGGAAGTTGATGGTTATAGATTGCGTCTTATTTTTATGGGTAGTTTAGTTTGTATTTAGTTGTTAATTCGATTGTTTTGTGTGTGTTTAGGTTAGAACTATGTTAGTTAGTAGATATTTGTGTTTGCTAGTGTTTCAGGGCAAAGAGTGGAAAACAAAGAAGATTTGGAGAAGACTTGGAGCTAACCCAGGGTTATGATCGTGACAAAAGGATGAAGAAAGTGCCACAATCATAAAAGAAGGCTAAAATCTTAGCTATGATCGTGCCACTAAAGGTCACGATCGAGGCCTACGCACTGACAGACGTGGGGATGCTTTGGGTTTTAAGTTTTTGAGGGATTTGTTATACCTTTCAGATTCGAAAAAGACCCTAGGGTTATCCTAATTAGAAAGACTATATAAGTGAAAAATATGTAACCCTAAAGATAGCTTCATTTTCTACCACTTTTGGAAAACCCTCAAAGAGAGAGAAAGAGGAGAGAGAGAAAAAGAGAAAGAGGAGAAAGAAGCGGGTCTTCAAGGCTGCTGCCCTCCCAAGACGTCCAGATCCCCATTCTATTATGTATTTCTTTCATCTGATTATTCTTTTCTTTGAATATGAGATGAATATGAATATATGTATGGATTTGGGTTTGATTAAGATGTTTTAATTTTCCTTCGAGATTTGACTTTGATTTAATTTTAATTTAGTTATTATTGTATCATTGTGATTGGGTGTTGTGATTGATTGTGGTATTTGCATATTTTAGTAATAAATCGAAAGGGTAAACCAGATAAAAATGATTAGATTAGCTTAATGAGAGTTAGTAGATCTAATTGACTACACAATCAATCTAGCCGGTTATTATATAGGGAGAGATCCCTGTGAGACCCGATTGTTTATTAGAGGGCTTAAGATCTAATCAGAATTATGTGTCTTTTGTTAATTTAGAGATTATAAGTTCTATAGTTTAATTAACGTTCATGAATTAGGGTGCGTGATTATAACTCGAGAGAGGTGTGATCCCACCTTTGATAGTCTAGAATTGACACCCCGTTAACATATAAATAACTAGGTTACCATTAATGATAAAAAGAATCCCCCCTCTCATAATCTGGGAATTTTCCTTGATTAATTTCCAATGTGCATTTTGTGTTGCTCAATTTTAATTCCTTTTGTGTTAAATTCCTGAATTACATT
>JANSVA010000003.1:16021674-16041833 GCA_025504915.1 Erythroxylum reticulatum
TGAATTACATTCCCGTTAATCAAATTCATGCGTTTAATTTCTTGTTCAATTTTACTTTCATTTTAATAATTTTCTAGCCTTAGATAACCTAGGATTAATTAGGTCACCCTCCTTGTAAGATCGACCCTTCACTTACTACAAATCACAAACCATGCACTTGCAGTATTTAAGGGCTATAAATTTATAAAACTCAACAACACGATCATGAATCATATGCTTTCTCAAAATCAACTTTTAAAGTGCAATTCTTGCTTTCTCTCTTCCTTGTGTAACTTATTCAAAGTTTTTAAAAGGGACAACTTATTCAAAGTTTCTAACTTTTTAATGCCTAAAAACTTTTTAATGCCCAATTTTTAAAAATTTTTAATTGAGAGACCATCATTTTTAAAACCTTAACTATGCATATCAAAATGTTACTTTTTATTCTATGACTTGTCTATTAAATCTTATATGATGTCAATTAGTCACATCAACTAAAACTAATGTTTTAGACTAAATTAGTAAGGTTTTAAAAGATTTTTCACTCAATAAAAAAATTTATAAGCTTGGACCTTAAATTGAAAAAAAATCTTAAAAGGTTAAGGACTTTAAGATTAGTTATCCCTTTCTAAAAAGCTCTTACATAAGTAAGATGCTATCTTTAACTTGTCTTTATAGAATATAGCTCCCTTTTGGTATCCTATATGTACAAAACTAAGATTTTTGAAATCAACTTATAAAAAAAGTTACAATGGGCTATAGGCAAAAATCTTTAACTATCTTCTGTTGATATCCTTTAGGAATTAAGCTAATGAATGTTCTATTAATCTCCCTTGAAATCTTTCTTTCCTAAAAAAAAACTCTTCCATTACTTCTGTCACTAGACTTCTAATAAGAGGCTAAGTCTTTTAATAGAGGATAATGTTCATACCATTAGGTCTTAAAGCCCTTAAAGGACTTAAAGCTTTAAAGGCATTCTTTATCTCTAGTTTGGAGACAGGTTTTGAGAGTAGCTTTATCTCAATAGAAGAAAGGCAATTATGTACTATCTATATGATAAGATGATATGATTATTTTTCATTAGATGAGACTCTCAAAGTACTATTGAAATATGCCTCCACTTTTTTTAATAGATATCCTAAGATGTGAGAAGTGTTTCATCTTTTTCAAGAGAGATTATTATATTTATAAAATTCCTTGTTACTACTCTCCTATGAAAATTGAAAGTGCTTTTATCTTTGATTCATGATAGAATTCCTAACTTTTAATGCTTGAGAATATTTGTACAAAGCCTATTTTTCAAGATCTTGAAGATTTGAGTTAATAGGATTAAGCTAAAGTTTAGCTAGTACCTTATTTAAGAGTTGTTTTGCTAAACTTAAAAAGTTACGAGTTCTGTTAACTCTCTATTTATTAAAAATCTTAAGCTCCTCTTTAACTCTTTGAATCTTCCTCCTGATGTATTTAAACTACTTAAAAGATCTTCCATCTGAATATTTATTTTTCATTACTTTAAATAACTGTAATAACTTGTCAAGCAACTATTTCTTTCTTTTAAAAGTGCATATCACATGGAAGGATGAGTCTTCTCTTTAACTAGAATGCAACGGAAACAAATTCCCCTATGCTATCTAGGCCTACCAATTACTTCCAGAAGGATTCATTTTCATGAACGTTATCCTCTTATTGAAAAAATTCAAAAGAGATTTTCCTCTTGGACTAACCATGCCCTATCTTTTGGAGGAAGATTACAACTAGTCAATTTTGTGCTTAACTCCATGCATACTTATTGGTCCTCGAATATGGTGCTTGCAAGGGGAGTTATTGAATCATTAGAAAAGTTAATGTGAAACTTTCTACTGGGAGGAGGTGTCCCTAATAAAGGACATGCCAAGGTTAAGTAGATTGATGTCTGCAGACCTAAGCTAAAGGGAGGCCTTGGAATTATTCCTATAAAATTGTTTAATAAAGCTCTCTTAATGAAAAAATTCTGGTCTATCCTACAAGGAGATAATACCCTATGGGTTAAATAGCTCCATGCTTATGTCATAAAAGGTCATAGTATATAGACCGTTAACCCGAAGGCCTCCACTCTTGATTTCTATCACAATTGTTGAAGATAAAGGAGGAATTGGGTTCTGAAATTTCATATCAGGTAGGGGATAAAGTGAGGGCTAGTTTTTTAAATGACAATTAGACAGGAAATGAACAACTAATCAGGGATCAGATAATTCAATCACTGAGCCACCTTCCCTCAACTGCTAAGGTTAAAGCCTTTATTAGGAAGGGTCATTGGATGGAATTCCTGACATAAATTCACTAGCTACAACCTAACTACTCCCCTAATTTATTGATACTTGATAGATATATTTGGAGAAACCACCTGCAAGGTTTATTTACAACAAAAAGTTGTAGGGAATGGTTGGTTCAGAGAAATGTCAAAGTGGAATGGTATGAAGTGGTCTAGCAATAAGAGTTATTACCTAGCTCCTCATTCATCCTATGGCTCACTATCTTAAATAAGCTTAGTACAATGTATAGCCTTTCTTTCTTAAATTCAACTGAGGTTTGTGTCTTGTGTATCACAGGACAAGAGAATAGGGGCCATTTATTCTTTAAGTATATTTTCTTTAAAGACATTTGGTCTTGGATAAGACATAAATGTTTGTGGTCCCTAAGCACCCTTCAATTCACCATGATACTGAAATGGTTTATCATACTAAAGCCCATTTCTAATCCTAATTCTATTATCTATCTAATTTCCTTTTCTACTTACATTAAGGAAATATAGGCAGAAAGGAATATAAGTAGGTTCCAAAAAATTAATAGAAATCCACAACAGGTAAGGGAGCGTATTTTTGCTAATGTCAGAGAACAAGTAATCTCCTCTAGCTTTATCAATGAGTGCTCATCCCAACTTGCTAACTTATAGAGAATATAGAGTAATATGCATACCAACAGTGGCAAGAAGTTTTCGAAGCTAATATTCCTTAATAATATGGAAAGTATCAAAAGGGGGACTTACCACTCAGTTGACAGAAAGGAAGCGTCATCGGGGCTGGGAACGATGTTTGAGACACTCATCTGATGTTCTTATACATAAAGATACAAGAAAGGAAGCCTCGATCATTTTACACCGGTCATTTTAAGTGTGAAACATAAAGAAGAGAAACATGGTTTTTGAAGGATTTGTCTTACCTTTTAATCACCAAAGGATAGGCTGGAGCGTTCTTGATGCAAGACTAGGCTAGAACCTATTTGCTTGTGACACTCATCTGATCTGCCTCAAAGCTCACTCTCGGTGCCTTAAGATGGTGGTGATCGCTGATACCTCCAACCCCAATCGGGGAAATTAAGAAGGAGACTGGTGGTGATTGGGATTTCTTTTCCTAATTTGGTCTCAATGATGGATTTTTTGTTTTACCTTAGAATGTTGCCATTTATGTGTGACTGGTTATTAGGTGTTGAACGTTGTCATTTTTTTGGTTAATTGGTGAGTCTTTTGACTCCCCCAAATTTATATTCTCTTGTATCTTTAATCAATATTATTTTTAATTTCTAAAATACAAAAAAACTATTTCTTTCTGTTTTGTTAAGATGTAACATGGAATTAAAATCAAAAAGGATAAGCCTATAATTTGGATGGTTGAAGTTAATGAAGCAAACAAATGTAAGGGGGTGAATTGTGTATAAAAAAATTCAAGATACTTTCAAGTCAATAAGATCCTGCTTGAACAAAATAAATTTATAAATAGGAGGATCCTATAAACTTTTCAAAAAATAATATTAATGCTTAAATAGAAAGAATCCAATAAAACGAAAGGAGCCTACTAATGCTTAAAACCACAGGAGCCTTATTATTCAATAGGAGCCCGCTAGCACTCAAAAATAAAGGATCCCATTTAATCGATAAGAGCCTGTTAACTTTTGAAAGAAAAATCTTGTTATATAAAAACAAAAGGAGCCTATTGAAAATTTGAACGAGTCCATTGAAAACTTATAATGCGCAAATTTAAAAGTAAGGAAGAGAGAGAAAATGACACAGTAGATTTATACTGGTTTAGCTTATAACGAAGCCTACATCTAGTCCCTAGGTATCCAACTTGATTATTTGACTATAAAAACTAAGTAATAATTTGACGAACATTTTCAAGCTCACAAGTGTATATTTTTCAAGGTTCTTTAAGCTTCCACACTAGTAGTATTTTGCTAGCCTCTACAAGCTCTCAATAAGAAATGTATGAAGAATTTAATGGTCACTCTTAATAGAGTGATATCACTTTCTAAAGCACAAAGAGAGGAAGAGTAACTAAGGTAATAAACAAGATCATAAGTATGTAAGAATAGTCTGGGAAAGAATAGCAGCATAGTTATTTAAAAGATTAAAAATTTTTCTGAGCAAAATCTGCATGTTAAGAAACTGATTTTGCATATTATCTATTTGTTCTTGCATTTCTTGGTCTGGAGTAGGATCTAAGTTTTCTACTACTCTTTCAGATCTTTTATCTACCTAGACATTGTTTTGCGATTTGTATCCAAATTGGTAGGGAATGGAAGGATGAAACTTAGCTGGTGCATAGCAATTTAAATTATACAAAGGTACTCTGTAACAGGTGTAAATTTTGGTGAGCAGTATTCCATAAGGTAGACAAGTATGAGTATTCTTATGATTCCCCTTATCTACCATGAATCTTAAGATCATTGTTGAAAGATTCATTTTATTCCCTTTTAGCAAATTGTACACTACATAAGTGTCTAGCAAACTGCACCTTTTAACAAAGCTACTCCTTAGAAAGATTAAGGTAGCCGATAACGATGCAAGGCATCAAGGCAGTAAATCTAATTGCCTACTCTAGGGTCTCCCATTTTGGGTGTTTTCAGCTTGAAGGCATATAAAGTTAATAACTTCTACCAAATTCAGATCATCAACATCCAACTTGTGACAGGAAAAATCAGTTCTCCCTATATGAATTATGTCCAGTATATCTCCTAAAATTTCTTCAGAAATTGAAATTTCACATTCATAAATCCATGAGACAATGGCTAGCTTTCCATCAATTTCTTCTTTCTCATGTTTGTGTTGAATGTCCTGACTAGCTCATCACAAACAATCTTATCTAATTTCAAAGAATTTTCCCAACCAATGGTGACAAAGTATGGAAAGATAGGTATACTTATGTCATCAACATCATAGGAGGCAAGATCGGCCAGGAGCCACCTTTCTTTTCTTTTACTGCATTTTATAGAGAACTTGAACTTCTTTTTATTGAATCATTTTTAGTGGTGTTGATGTCTTTCCTTTTTATTCAACTATATTTATCTTCTTTCCCCTTTTTTCTTTAGGAATCATCTTTTCATGAAACAACTCATTCTTTATCAATAGGGTCCTTAATAGTATCTTCAGTTAGGCACTTTGCCTTTCTTTACTTCTTCCCTTTTTCTTTTTCTAGATTCTTCTTCCTCTTTATTTTCAACATCAGTGTTTTCTTTTTTTAAAAAAAAATTCCTGGCTTGCTTTGTAAGACTTCCTCTAGTTTATGGACGTCTTATTACTTGAGCTATTTTTTATCTGAATCAGTATCATTGATGATCTAGTGTGCTCTAGACACTTTCATATCTTTAGAACCAGGTCGAGGAGTAGTAGATCCAAGCACAGAAGAGATAGAGACAGGCTCAGTAGGAGCGGAATCAGAAACATGAGCTTCACCTAAGCTAGCAGTGGAAGTTGAGGTTTTCTTCTATCCCTTTGATTTTGTTTTGGCCATTATAGGTAAAGAGTTTGTGGAAGAAAGAATAGAGAGAAGGCAGTAAGTTAAGGTACAAAAAGAAAGAGGGTTGCACTTCTAAAGCAGAACACGATGGGTAGAAGAGAGAAGTTTGTCCCTGGTTTATTAAGTGACTCTTGGACATTGATTTCGTGTGAGGATAAGCAGTTGCAACACGCTAAAAGAGGAAGTGGATTTAGAAATACTTACCCATTTCTTTAAATGCTAAAACGATGCCATAAATGACTTACTTTTTAGGACACGTGTATACTGCTTTGTTAAACCAAGAGGAGCCTTCCAAAGTGGAAGGAGCTTACTATAAGGAGTTCTCAAAACTAAAAGGATCCTTCTAAAGTAGAAGGATCTTAGTAATGTATATAAAGAGAAGTAGCATAGAAAATTCATACAGATATAATATCAGATAGTCTGCACATACCAAACTCTTTTCTTAATACCCAAAATCTATCTTCAGAGAGTGGATTAGTGAAAATATCAGCTACTTGATTTTTAGTATTAACATATCAATGGTACCTTCTAAAATATGATCTCTAAGAAAATAATTCTTGATTTCTATATGATTTGTCCTAGAATGATACACAAGATTTTTGAAAGATTTATTGCACTAGTATTATCACATAATATAGGAATACGATTAAAGTTCAAAACAAAAAATCTTAGAGTTGATGCTTTATCCATAAGATTTGAGCACAACAGCTGGCAGCTGCTATATATTCCACTTCGATTGTTGAAAGTGTTGTGCAATTTGTTTCATGTAATACCAAGAAACTAGACATCCTCCAAGAAATTGATAGTGACCACTTATGCTTTTTTGATCGACTTTATCGCCTTTATAATCGGCATCATAATAGCCAACTATGTTAAAAGAATCAAATTTTGGATACCATAGTCTGAAGTCCATAGTTCTGTGAAGATATCGACATAATAACTGCTTGAAGATGGCTTTCTTTTGGATTTCATTGAAAATATGCACAAAGGCACACACTAAGCATAATATCTGGTATTTAGCTTGTAAGATATAGTAGTGACCCAATCATTCCTTTATACTTTGTCTCATCCGTAGCCTTGCCTTCTCCATCCTTATCAAAATGGTACTTCTTGATGAGTTCCTTTATATATTTGTCTTGGATAATGAAGATTGCTTTTTTTGTTTACCTTATTTGTAATCTGACAAAGAAGGATAGTTCTCCTATCTTGCTCATTTCAAAGTCCTCCTGCATCAATGCTGAGAATTTTTCACAGAGAAACTAATTAGTAGCACCAAATATTATGTCATCAAAATATATTTACACTATGAGTAAATCATTCTCCTTTTTCTTGGTAAATAAAGTTTTATCTACCTTTCCTCTTTCGAAATTATTCCCAAGCAAAAAATTACTTAACCTCTCATACCATGCTCGAGGAGCCTGTTTTAGACCATAAAGGCCTTTAGTCAACTTCATCACCTAGTTAGGATGGTTTTCATCTTCAAAGTCTAGAGGTTGCTTAACAAACACTTGTTCGTTAATATATCCATTTAAGAAAGCACATTTGACATCCATTTGGAGCAATTTTAAGTTTATCTAACATACGAAGGCAAGTAAAATTGTAATCAATTCCAGTTTATCATCAGAGGCATAAGTTTCATCAGAATTAATACCTTCTTGTGGATTATAATCTTGAGCTAAAAGTCTAGCTTTGTTTCTTACCAACTTATCATTTTTATTGGGTTTGTTTTGAAATTCCCAACTAGTTACAATGACTAACTTGTTTTGCAGAAGAGGAATTAGATTCCAAACTTTGTTTTTGTCAAACTGATTTAGTTCATCTTTCATAATTAAAAACCAAATTTCATTAGTAAAGCCTCTTCAATAGTCTTCTGTTTTAATTTTGAGATGAGGGCAACAAAGTTTTTCTTAAAGGAAGATCTAGTTCTTAGACTTTCAAAGGGTCTCCCAGAATGTATTGATGTGTATCTTGACCTTTCCATTCTCTATAGGCTCCTGCTGAGAGGAAGGAGCCTACTCCGTCCTGACTTTAGAAAGTTCTTCTTAATCTTGTGATTCTGAGGGTACTATAGGTGTAGTCGATGTATTTTTAAGAACCAAAGGATGTTCTTTATCATCTAAATCATCTATTTTTGTCGAAGGTAGTGCTTCATAAAATACTACATGTATTGATTCTTCTATCTTCATTATTCTTTTACTATAAACCCTGAATCCTTTCTAATGGTACTGTAACCTAGAAAGATAGTCTCATCTGATCTCGCATCGAACTTTCCAAAGTTGTC
Source organism: Erythroxylum reticulatum (assembly GCA_025504915.1). Classification (NCBI taxonomy): domain Eukaryota; kingdom Viridiplantae; phylum Streptophyta; class Magnoliopsida; order Malpighiales; family Erythroxylaceae; genus Erythroxylum; species Erythroxylum reticulatum. The sequence continues at coordinate 16,029,706 of JANSVA010000003.1, forward strand.
TTTCCCATTATTTAGAACAAAGCATTTGTAATCAAATGCTCGAAAGTAAGCGACATTCAATTTTCTTCCTTTCAACAGCTCATATGGGGTCTTTTTTAGAATAGGTCTTATATGACACATGTTGAGTATATAACAAGCAATGGCTACTACTTCTACCCAGTAATCATGGGGTAGGCCACTTTCACACAATATTGTCCTGGCCATATCAGCCAGGGTCCTATTCTTTCTTTCAACGACTCCATTTTATTAAGGAGTCCTTAGGCAAGAAAAGCTATATGTCATACCGTTACTATCATAGAAATCTTCAAACTTTCTGTTATCAAATTCTCCTCCATGATTATTTTGAATTAAAGTAATGCATTATCCTTTTTCGATTTGAATTTTTCTGCAAAACTTCTCAAAAACTTTAAAAACATCATCTTTTTTTATGAAAGGTAAATAATATATTGATTCAAAAACATATGTACATTGATCCTTGGGGCATACCCCAATCAGTATCTATAACCAAAAACCTTTAATTTCCCCAATACATCCGAAATATCAAAAGGTAATAAGATCTATAGGATACAATCTATATAAGATTCTATACAATAACTATTTTAATTTTGGAGACTACATCTAAGCTCGTAGCAGAAGCAGACTCTAACTGTACAACATTCGTTGTCTTCTATACACGAGTGCTAGTTTAGCAGCTTTACTTCTTAGACATGCTCCAGTGTAGTCTTTCCAAATCCATTTGATAGCATTAGATAGTGTGGACATGGTTCGGGTCAATCCCATCCATTCCCAGATAGCATTCCAAACTTTAGCTGTAAAAGAGCATTTAAAAAATAAATGGTCAACAGTTTCCATTTCAACATTACAAAAGCCACATTTTTGGTCTATCTCCAAAAATAGTACGTTATCTTTTGTTGGTAGTTTATTCCGGAGGTTAAACCATGCAATGAAGGAGAATTTTGAAGGTATGTATTTCTTCCACAGGAATGCCATCCATGGTCTTCTTATTTGCTTGACTCTTAATAGCTCATAAATTGTCTGTGGTGAAAGGAGTCGATTCACACACAACTTCTGCATGCCAATCTCCACTCCCCTTCGGCCTCCCAGTTTTTCCACCAATTTGTCCTAAATTTAGGCTATTTTTTCAGCACTGGTGAGTCACGGCTATGAGGTTGCTAGTCCCAAATTGATATGTTCTTCAAATACACTTCATGAATCCATCTTACCTATAATGAGTCTACCTTGACATAAATGTTCCATAGCACTTTGGCTAGCAGTGTCGAGTTCCGGTACTTGCAATTTTTCAGTCCTAGTCCACCTTTATCTTTTGGAGTACAAATGTTTTCCTATGTTACTCTAAATTTTCTACCCCCCATAAGAACACTATGTAGATGGAGGTTATCCTCTTCAGGATGGTTGTTGGGATGGGGAATGCTTGGAGCCAAAAGGAGGGCAACCCTTAAGTAACAAACTTTATGAGCTCAATTCTACCCACATAAGATAGGGATTAACCATTACATATATTGATGTAAGCCTTAACAGATTCAATAAGCACAAAAAATTGGACCACCAAAACTTTCATAGGTGCCAAAAGGACCCCCAAATGTTGGACAGGAATGTCACCTATGGGTACTCCACCATCTTCATGATACTCTCCCTCTTATCTGTGTATACCCTGCTAAGTATATGCTAGATTTTGACACATTTACCTTCATCCCTACCACCTAATTCAATTGCTCCAACACTTCTACTAGTATGCCTATGGACATTGGATCTCCTTTATAAAATAGCATAAGGTCATTCGCAAAAGCAAAGTGTGTACTACAAAGTTGTTTACACTTCAGATGGAAGTGAAACTAAGGGCTTTCAGTTTTGATTTTCAACAACCTTGAGAGGTACGCCAGGCCAAGTAAGAATAGTGTGGGTGACATTAGGTCACCTTGTCTCAATCCCCTTCGACTTTTGAACATCCCATGCAATGATCCATTTATTGATATCGAGTAGGAAGGCATTTGTACATATTCTATAATCCAATGAATAAACATTGTAGGAAACCCCAAACCTATCATTATATCCTCAAGGAACTCCCATGCAATTGTATTATAGGCTTTTGTAATATCTAGTTTGATCATACATCTTGGTGAAATCCGCTTTATAGTACAACCCTAACTAGTTCCTGCATTAGAAAGACATTATTAAGCATGTTTCTCCTTGGCACAAAAGCTACTTGAGCTGGATCTACGAGTTTCCCCATAACCTTTACTATACGCTCATTCAGAATCTTTGTGATCACCTTGTAAATAATAGTCAGGCAAGCTATGGGTTTGAAGTTATTTACCTTCGATGCAGCTTTTGTCTTTGGAATCAACGTAATAATTATATGGTTTATCTACTTCAGTATATGGCCAGTGGCAAAGAACTCCTTTACAACTAAAGTAACATCAGACCCTACCCTTTCCCAGTGTTTTTTGAAAAAGGATGAAGTATATCCATCCATCCCCAAGGCTTTATCATTTCCTATATCAAACATGGCCCTTTTGATCTCCTCATCCATAATTGGGGCTACCATTACTTCCTGCGTCTGGTTATCCAATACCAGTCCATTCCTTACCACATTTGTATCCAACCTGTACAGAGGGATTGATGTGCCTAGTAGGCCTTGGTAAAAGCTAAAATAGTAACTTACCATTTCAACTATTGAATTGGTTGCAGTTCCATCCTCCCTGATGATGTGGGAAATGGAGTTCTACTTACTTCTTTTCCTAGCTACTATATGGAAGTATTTTGTGTTTTTGTCAGCCTAAAAAATATGCCTAATTTTGGCTTTTTGTTGAAAAAAGTGTCTCTTTGCATCCAGTAGAAATTCTGCCTTCTTCCTTCTAATCTTCACCTCTTGAATCAACTCATTATCTTCTGGCCTATCTAGGGAGGCCTTATATGATATTTGAAAAGCTTCTTGTGCCATCTTAACCTTGGTAGAAATGTTTCCAAAAGCTTTGAAGTTCAATGTTTTCATAGGGTATTTAAACGTCTTCAATTTTTTGCATAGTCCATATTGGGCTATCCCCTCTACTGTCACCTACCAACAACTGTCAACAATATCCTAAAAGAAGGGGTGATTTAGCCAAATATTGAAAAACTTGAAAGGTTTTTTCCCTAGCAATTCCATTTGGTTGATAGTCACTAGTACTGAGTAGTAGTCTGAATCTGCTCCTACTTGAGCTTCTGATTGTTCCTGTCATCCTTCCTCCATCTCTATATTTGGCTAATTCATATCACTATCATCCTCAACCATTTTAGTATCTTCTGCATTTTTAGTATCCTTCTTTTGTTTCTTTCTATTTTTCCCTTTGTATTCAAAGGGATTGTGTCTAAATTTCTTATAGTTCTAACAGTAGCTAAGGAAGGTCTCATAGAGTACCATTTGTGTATACCGATTACCCCCAGGACTTTCACCTCAAAATTTTTCATTGGTTACTTGGACACATCAACTTCTACCAATAATCTTGCATAGCCAATTTTTGATTTCTTGCAGTTAATCTTATCTGTGTATAGTGGCTTCCCAATTCGGGACCCTAACTTTGACAATCCCCTTTCATTCCATAGTTCCAAAGGTACATTTGGTAGTTGCAATTATAACATCCTGTTACCTATGTTAAGGCAAAAGCACGACGGTGACTTTGGAGGTGAAGAGAAATTTGCACCATCGTGCATTTGGGATTTTCGCTTCTACTAAACAAACTTTCTTCTTTTAATCATAACTTCTTCTCTAGAACTCCAAATGACTTGATTCTTGAACCATTGGATTCTTAAGACATTGTTCTACCTCTCCAGAAAAATTGGTAGCATTCTTAATTGACTTGAAAAGGATTGATTGAACTAAAGTGTGAGAATCTGTTGGAAGGGTATGAACTGGTGTTGTTTTACTGAACACCCCTCAGTGTTTTGATTATATCTAGACCTATAGGATTCTAAATGATATGATTTTTAATTTGGAGTAAACTAGATAAATAAGAATACAAATAATATGAAAAATTAAAATTTTGATTCAATTCCTAAGATGTTGAATATTTGGATGGAAGTTGTGAATAGTACACTGTTTTTGAATATGGAGAACCCGATAATGTTTGAGGCATATCTTCCAAATTACAGAACCAAATTGAGTGATTTTTGTATCAATGGAAAGATAACATAGAGGAACACTTTTATAGAAGAGATTATGAACAAATTACATTAGTTTCACTTTCTTATTGAATATGAATAGTAGACCCGAAAGTGTGACTTGGAAAAATTCTGAAGTGAGTCAATGAGAAAGTGATGGAGATTTTAATGGTTTTAGTGAGGCATAAACCTAAGTATAAATTATACTTAGATTATTTTTTATATGGGAATGATTTTGTAATGAAATTAAAGGAAAGATAGCCGGAATTGTCATGAACCTACATTGTACATAGTCCATATACACACGTACGCATAAATGAATGCTTATAATTGTGTAAAGTTATTAATGTGTGTGCAACATGTGTATTACATAATTATGATGCGCAGGATAAATGTTTGCATTCAGTCGTTTCTAGAATTTGGAAGCAAATGCTAAACTGGAGCGTACTGTGAGTAGACCTAGATGATCTCATTCTACTGTTTTTTTTGTTTGATGTGATGATTGATTTCTGAATGATTATGTGAATGTGATTGACTGTGTTGGTTTCCAGACAGAAGGTCCAATGAATGCGTTTGTATGAATGAAATATTGAAGTGCTCATTAGATGTGAATTAGATGAACTAAGTGTACGTAATTTGATTGTTAAATGTGTTCTGAAAGTGCCTTTGCATATGCATGAAAGTGTGAATCTCAACTTAATGTTAAATGCCGGACTATGATTTGATGATATGGGAATGTGTTTAAATGGGATCGTGCAAATGTAAATGAGGCACTTCATTTCATGAATGCATAAAACATAATGGCTGTTGTGACCAGAATAGCCACCGATCAGAGCTTAAAGCTCAACGAGTAAAAGCGAGCTTCGAGCTTAAAAGTAAATCAGAGCCTCAGGCTCAACGTTTAATAAGCCCTGTATCCCCCAAGTGGATAATGGATAGTTATCAATGAGCCCTATGGGATAGTTTTGAATCTAATTATATTAACTCTCTATCATTAATAATTAATTCTTTTAATGTTATTTAAAATTTATTTTCAAAGTGTCATTTTACTTTAACCTAGGACTTCTCTAATCAATATTAATTGCATGTAATTAAACAATTTTGTAATTGTTTTAAGGCAACGAGTCCTATATTGATTACTTAATTATCTTTATATAATTTATATAATATCTAATGACTACTAATGGATCCATTTTTGACTAAAATATGTCTAAAGTAGCATTACAATACAACAATTCTTATATAAGATACTTTGGAGATTTCAAATCAAATAATCACTTATACAATCATCTAATGAGCATTTCTATAGACTTATGAGTAATATGTCATATATAATTATCATGTTGGGTCAGTTTAGTGTACAAATATTCTAAGAAATACATATAAGTTTATTTAAGAATTTTTATAATTTAGAATGTGAAATTAAGAATTTCTTTCATAAGAAAGAAATATAACATTTGACACTCTTTTCACTATATTAATACTTAATCATAATAAAAGTAGTAACTAAGAACAATTTTTTGATCACAAGGGAAGACATTTAAAAAGTTTTGAGGGAGATGAAGAGTGGAAGGGCAGTAGGCCCAGATGAGTTACCCATAGAGGTTTGGAAGAGCCTCAACATCGAAGGTCTGAATTAATTAATTAAGATTTTTAATATGATCCTTAAGTTAGCTAGAATGTCAGATGAATGAAGACTAAGTATATTAATTCCTTTATACAAGTACCATAGAGGCATCAAACTACTTAGTTACCATAAAGTTGTCAGAGAAGGTAATTGAGAAGAGAGTAAGAAGGGCAGCTTCTATGTCAAAAAACCAATTTGAATTTATGCTAGGAAGGTCCACGACAAAAGCTTTACACCTCTTAGAAGATTAATGGAATATTACAGGGAAAGAGAGATAAATTTGCACATGGTTTTTATTAATTTAAAGAAGGCATGTGATAGGATTCTTAGGGAAATCATGTGGAGGTATTTGGAGGCTAACATGTGTTCTTATGACCTATATACAAGTGATTAAAGATATGTATGAAGGGGAAATGACTAGAGTAAGAACGATAGGAGGAGATATTGAGAATTTTTCTATTAGGATTGGGCAACACCAAGGCTTTGTATTAAGCCTACTTCTGTTCATATTAGTGATGGATGAGCTTACCAAGAATATTCAAAGAGATGTACCTTAGTGTATGTTGTTTGCTGATGATATTATCTTAATGAGTTTGTCAATGAGACAAGAGAAGGGGTCAATGTCAAGCTAGAATGTTAGAGTTGAAAGGTTTTAAAGTGAGCAGGACTAAGATTGAGTACTTAGATGTATCTTTTTGGGGCATCAGGTGGATACCGATATGGAGATAAAGATTGGAGCAGAAGTTATTTGTTGATCATGTTTTAATCTTATAAAACCATCAATATACTACAAGTGCACGGGTCGCGAATATAATATATGAGGTGTCGATCCCTTGAGAAGTTAGTGAACTAATCTAATTCTAAGTTGTCTAAGGCCTAAAAGGATTATTAAAAAGTAAATAGAAAATTAAATTTGTAACTATGGATTGATTGAAAATTAAATTGTAAAATTAACATACAAGGAATCAAATTGAGCACTACCAAATTAACAATGGGGAATCATAAAAAATTACCAAATTATAAGAAAGGGATTTATCCTACTATCAATGTTAACTTAGTCACTTTCGTGTGAATGCGGTGTCAATTCTAAACTACTAAAGGGTGGATTACTCTCTCTCAATTTATAATCACTAAATCCTAATTAAGTTGAGTTACCGAACATGTAATCTCTTGATTAATAATCAAGCAATAACCTAATCAATTCTTAAGTGTTCTAATAAACAACTCGATCCTCACACGAGATCTCTCTCCCTATAATTATCGATTTGAGTATTTACATGATCTATTAGGTCAATTAACTCTCATTAACCAACTCAATCATTTTGCATTCGGTTCACTTTCTCGATTTATTACCGAAGCATGCAATTACAATAAATAATCACAATACCCAAATTAATTAACACAAGAATAACTAGATTAACATTGAATTAAGTCTAAATCCCTAAAGAAGAGTTAGAACATCCTTGAATCAAGGTTCATCATCATCAATTCTATCTCATGCATCATATGAAAGAAATAAGAGATGGAAAAAAGAAAATTTAACTTGAAGGATTAGAAGTGGAAGCACCCAAGGGAGATCCCCTTCTCTCGCTTCTTCTTCTTCCTTAGTTTTTTCCCAAAGTGGCAAAAATGGAGGCATAAAAAATTAAGATTCTCTTCTGTCTTCTTTAGTCTTTTCTGTTTAGGATAAAAACTAGGTTTTACTTGGGCCTAAAAAGTCTAAAATAACCCTACAAATTTGACTTTTAAAGGCTGGTCCACATTAGCTATCATGCAGGCCACGATCGTGGCACTTGAGATTTGCCATGCAACGTACCTCAAATACACAAAATGAAAGCTCAATAGCAAGCTTTAACCCATATACCACTCAAAACATAGATATCTAGCTGATTAATGCAATTCTAAACCTAAACATACATGAATAAATTAATTAACCATTAAAAAAATACTAAAATACTTAGTAAAATATCATGCAACCTACAACTGCCATTATACCACAGAAAGAGTGTTTTAAATACATAGGGTCTATCATCCAAAGAAATGGAGAGATCGATGAAGATATAGCCTAACATATTAGATCAGGGTGACTAAAATGGAGAAGTATATCAAAAGTTTTATGTAATATAAAGAGACCACTCAAGCTCAAAGGTAAATACTATCTCTTAGTGATAAAGCCATCCATGTTATATAGGGCGAAGTGTTGGCTCATCAAACAAATACACAATAATAAGCTTTTGGTGACGAAAATGAGGATACTTCGATGGATGTGTAACCTTACCATAAGAGATAAAATTAATCTAATAGTAAAAGAAAAATTAAAGGTGGCTAGTATTAATGACAAGTTAAGAAAGACTAGGCTCAAGTTGTTTGAATAAGTTAAAAGGAGACACCCTGAAACTCTAGTAAGAAAATGTGAGAAAATAATACTTAGAGATTATAAAAGGAAAAGAGGAAGGCCTAGAAAGAACTAGAAGGAAGTGATCAAGAATAATATGATTAGGCTAGATCTTATTGAGGACTTGGCCCATAATAGAAAATTTTGGCTTACTAGGATATAGGTAAAGGATCTCTCTTAAAGAGAGCATTCACATTCTTGTAGGTTATATTAAACCCTGTCCTTTGCATTTATTGCGTAGTACTTACCTCCTAATTAGTTTAGCTTAGTTAGTTTCCTACATAGCGTAATTAATGTAATGACAGACCTAGTTGAAGTTAATCGTATATTGGTCTTTTTTGGTATGTTCCTTTTTTGTCTTACCATTTAGTGTCATTCATTGACAAATTTTATGTGTACGTTATTTTGTATTACCTTACCTTTTTATTTTAGTTTATTTTTATTTTTTCTCTTTATTATTTATTATTATTGTTTTTTATTTTTAGATTTTCACTTTTGTATTTAATTACTTTAATATTTTATCATCTTTTTATTTTTATTTTTATTTGATTTAAGTATTTACTTATTTTATTTTATTTATATGTATGCACATCCTTTTATATTTTTGTAGTATTGTCATGACGCATTGCATGTGGGTTTATCAGAAACAACCTCTTTATTACGTAGGGTTACGTTGCATACTATCGTACTTTCCCAAATCCTACGCCTTAGTGGGACTCCACTAGATGTTGTCGTTGATGATGATAACAACTTAAATGAAATATAAATATCATAATTACAATCTTAAAAAAATATATTTGTAAAGTTTTTTTAATTCTATGAAATTTACCTTATAATTTGGTTTATTAAATAATCATACGTAAAATAATTTTTAATGAATTATGCAATAAGTATACAACCAATCTAGTGGTTGTAGTTATAAACTAGTAGTATACCTATTTATGTCTATAAAAAGATAAAATGCATTAATGAATTTTAATATATTTTAGTAGTATGAATGAACAGAAGATCATGAATAATCTTAATTTTAGAAGATTTACATCAAAGGGATTTTTCAATTATAATTTGTAAATTTGCAGTAAAATTATTAATTTTTTTAATAATATCACTTGTAATTTTAAATATGAAATTTAAGAGAATTAAATAAGAAATAATAACACAAAATTTAAAGGGATCAAATAGAAAATGATCCAAATTATATGAAATACTAAAAAAATTATTTTCTTCTTAGTTGTCGCGTTTTTATGTAAGATTGTATAATTTAATGCCCGAATGGAGATCAATTAAACAAGTTTATATAAGTAATGTTTCTCTCGAGACTTCAAACACAAGATGCAAGAATGGACACTTGAGAATTGACATATAAATTATTAGTACTTTTTGCTATTTTCCCAATTCTTTATGACTGAGAAGCAGCCATTAACGATATATATGAAAAATTAAAAAATCTCATTATAATTTCATTTGTAATGTAAAATTATCCCATGGACTTTATCATATACATCTAAATTGTACAAGATAAAGAATGCCTTTAAATAATTTGTTCCTAAGTTACAATCAAAGTGATTGGTTGTAGGGCATAAATCAACAATCTCTCACTTGTACTAAGTCAATCGTTTAAGTATCTCATACCATATTACCATATGACGATTATTTTACTACTGAGATAGTAGCTTAATGAAAGAATTCTACAAGATTCTCTATAGTGAGGCACTCAATTAAATCTTACAACTCCAATCTTAATTATCAGCATAATTAAGAAAATTTGCCTAAACACATTCTTGCATCTTTGATAAGACATTAGCTTCCATGCATGCCCAATAGCTCTAATGTTTTACAGTACATTACTGTATTAAACAATGCAAAGAAAATATATCAAGTTCACTAAATAACTTGTTGATCCAATTAATCATTTCCACTAAATGAAAAAATGTATTATGACTTAATTAGAAACCAATTGCTACATTGGAACTTTTCTAATCCTAAATGATATTGTTCTAATTAAATAAACCTTAATTAGGATTTATGTTTAAAGTTATATCCTTATCATCTTGAACTCAAATGTACATATAGAGCCATGAATATCTTTAATACTTCACAAATATCTGATATCTTAAATACTAAACATCTTTAATATATTATCTATGTACTTGGACTTAGACATAGTCAACAACGTCCAATCTATCTCTATAGATCTAACTCCAAGAATTAAGTTGTTACCTTTTTATATCTAAAAAGAGTTATTCTTGAAAATTATATGTTCGACAACTAAAAGTTAGAACTTTTGTTCTCTATGAGCAATATGTCTCCACATACTCCCATTGAAGAGGAAAACTGTACTCTCACTTACTTCCTTGTAGACGTAATAAATTCATAATTATCTATAAAACAAACTCTTTGAATTCATCATGAAAGTAAATCTTTCAATGTCTCGTAGCCTTTCAACTATACATCAAATGTATCATTAAAGGCATTAGTTCTAATTGGATGTGATGTTATAAGATTTGAACCTTTTAAATTCCTTCTTACTCCTACTTACTTATCTTGAGAACATTTCTCCTATAAGTATACATTGAATCAAACAATTTGTTTAATAGGTCTGTAAGATTATATCCAACCTTTTGCATATCTCATAACCCTTTATTACTCAATTTAGTTCTAAACTAAATGGATAATATATGCTACAGCTTAGCATCATATCCTTAAGTCATTAGATTTAAATCTTTCAAAGACTTAACATTTGATATCTAATATGAAATCTTGTTAATTGATTCAATTGGAACTATAAAAGGTAAGTCATTGTACCAGGCGCTACTATAAAAGAAATAATATTGCATTATACAATATCTCATATTTTATTTTACTCTTTACATAAATCCATACACTTATGAATTTAGTTGTGAAGGTATTCACTTGAGAATCTTATTCCCTATAGATAACCGAAAATTTAAAACTTGCCACAACTATCTCATTGAAGTGCTTTAGCATTCTTAATACTTTATTTTTACTTAGATTTAAACAACTTGAACTTTTCAAATTTTTAAATCATTATTTCATTTAATACGTATGACTATATCATATGAAGTCGTTAGTAATTTAATGAAATATAAGTATTATCCTTTTATGAATTATTATTATATCCAATACATCACATGTATAAGATTTAACAATTTAATATCATCATCATCCTTTCACTAAAGGCTTATTTGGTTATTCTTTAGCTTGAAAGGTTTCACAAGTTTCATATGATTCATAATCAAAAGCATACACGTATCCTTATATGTAACTTTATGATTCTCGTTTTGTTGATTTAACCAACATGACATAAAAGGATTGTCTTGGTTAACTAACTTTTTATTCTTGCCATTTATGTTAAGCATAAGTCTGACTTTGATCCAATACATATACAAACTATTTGCATAAAATTAGATCAACTACTTTAACTTAATAATCTATTTCTAACTATGCATTGAATATTACAATAATGTTGAATCTAAATTCAATATCAAATACTCATAGGCATGAATTAGAAATAAATATGATCTATATCATATCACATATAGGCAAGAAATATCATGCAATCATTTTCTTCTAATGACAACTATTATCATACTATTGTTAAGCCTTTAATTGTAGTCCACAATTATACTTTTAGTAGGCTAAATTAAGTGGAACAATTTCATCAAGGTACTATACCTTTCAACCCTACTTTATGCATCCCGTTGCATTTTGCTATCATGCTGTTGACATACATCTTACATATGGTCGTGAAGGTTTACGAGACATTAGTCAACTCAAAATATCAATACATTTTGTCATCTATATGATTTTGACATATCTCTACAATTTGTCACCATATCCTCAGTGGGGGTTATAGCAAAATTGCATAATGAACATACAATTTTCTATCTAACTTTTGAGAACTTTTCTCAAACATATCCTATGTCC
>JANSVA010000003.1:16054779-16066936 GCA_025504915.1 Erythroxylum reticulatum
TCAATGTCTAGATCACCTCCGTTTCAATGATTGTTCCCAAACCTAAATTCAATCAATCTAATAAGACCCTTCACCCCCAAAGCAGCAAGGAATTGGTAAAAAAGAGTATAAAGATTGTAGGAATTGAATTAATGCCACAAGTTAGAACTTACTTGATTAGTTGAATCATTCCTTAAGGTAAAACAAGCAAGAATTTGAATTCTCTCTTGTAGAATGCTTTCTAATTCTATTCATGTCTTAATCTGGTGTTCATGCCTAAAGCAAGGGTTTAAATACCCTTGTGCAATACAAACCCTAATAAAGATAACCTAAAAAATCCTAAAGAAAGCCCAAAATATCAAGAAGGCTTTCTTGAAACAAATATGCCCAAGAACAAATCCCACACAGATTTGGATTTCAAAACTAATTAAAATTGACTAGTCCTAGTCAAAATAGGATAAGGGAACAACAAAAAATAGAAGACTAACTTAAGAGGAGCGAATTGGGCTTTTAAATTAGGCCCACACGCTTGATTCCTTAAAATAAAACATACACGACTTTTTTTAATGAAGTACATGCACACTTAATGCAAATCAGCCCATGACAAAGCCTAAAAGAAGTCCACATGCCCTTTATAAGATGAAATAAGCCCAAGCCCATTGATTAGACTTGTGCTTGTGAAAATTGGCTAAGTGTTAGCCCTCTTAATTTGATGCCTCCAATATGCACACACATTTAGGTGTCTTCCTAAGCTCTTCCCTAAGCTTGACCAACAAAACTTTTTGAAGTTCTTGTGAAACAAAAGCTTGTGCATAAACCTGAAATTCTACTTTGATCTTGTTGGAGCGTGACCTTGTAATTGGACCCAATGGCATCCTCAAGTCTCCATTGCCTTGGTGAGTTGCATCAAAGATTGTAATCACAGTATAGCATTTAAAAAGATAAGAGAATGTAAAAGAACGAGAATCATAACGTGAAAAATATCCTTCTGACTACATTTAATCTCAATGATTAAAAAACTTAATCGGTTCAGCTAGTTTAATTGTAAAAACTTTGAACCGTCTAACTTTTCGATTCGATTTTTAACTTTCCTGTTTGATCTACTTTAACAACTTTTGTTGTTAAAAACTGATTAATTAATTAATTAATCAATTTTCGTTAATTAATAAGTTCTTATGGACTAAAATTAATTAATTAATTTTTATTTAACAATATTTTTAATTAAGTTGAAATTCTTTGAAGGATAAGGACAATCTTTTTCGGTCATATTTTAAATTCTTTAATTTTATTCAATTTTTAGCTAGTTTTATAATGATCTAATATCGGCTAAACCTTTTTAACATTAAACCTCTTATCTTACCGATTTAACTTCCGATCCATTTTTAAAAATATTGTCTAATCCTATATTTATAATAAAGATAGTGTAAACTTATTTAAATTTTAGAATTTTTACTTATTATTGTCTATATAAGACTTGACTTCTTATAAATAAAAGGTCTAATGAAAGATTGAATTATTATCCAAATTAAGTTAAATATCCACGTAAATAAATGAAACATTATGATATAATCATACGACACCATTCTTAAAAAGGATTCATAATAATACAATCTTCGGATTGGAACAAAGTTGCAATCTTATATCACGATCTCACTTAAACTCCCATATTCATGCAACTTGTTTGGTGTTGTAAGCCGTATGAGCTTGATAATGCTTTGGATCCCATAAGCGATTTGTGAGTTATTGAGTCATATGCATGGAGCACTTTGATGAGAATCTTGTTAAGATGATTGATAGACTTATTGCTCATAAACCTAATAAGCTTTTAACCAGTTGCCACTACTACAAGGTAGCCCTTTGGCTACATTTTTAAATTTGTGCTAAAAGTAAGCCTTTGAGAAGATTTAGTAAACCTTTTAACGACACTTTTGGGAAATCATTGCAAAAGACTTATCTTTTGGCAATGCTTTAGTAATATCATCTCCATCATCACCAAAGGCATACCTTGGATGAAGATTTTAATAATCTTCGCCAAATGGTTAAATAACTCTCTTTAAATTCTTCAAAAGAAAATAACCCTCTTATTTATAATTATGAATTTACTAACTTTCACTTGATCATTTTGTGATTAAACATCATATTCACAAAAATCAAATTTAATATTATTAACAATGATTCTAAGTTTAAAAATACATTTAGCTAACAACAATCTTGTTTCAAAAATTTATGAAACTATAAACTCAAAATTTATTAATAATACATAGATTTATAATTTTTATTTTTCTCTTTTAAAATATATGATTTGACAATTTTATATGATGTCACAAAATTTTCATAGTTTTCACAAGAAATTTGTAATTCTTATTAATTCAAATGTATTCTCTATCAATTCTATTTATATATTCTATTTAATATTTATTAATATCTAATACTTAATTTCCATTTTTAACTATATTGCAATTATTTTTAAATATATTGTAATTAATATAATGATATATAAATGCATAGATAATAGATAAATTTCCTCATATCTTAGTTATCATATTATTTTATTTAAACATATTACTCTATTTATTATATATAAATTCTATACTGTTTTACATAATTTCTATATTATATGTAATTTCTATAATATATATAGTGCAATATATATAAAAAAGCATTTTGGTGACGAATTTTGAAATTGTCGCCAAAGGATGATCCTTTGGGGATGAAATTTGAAAAGAGTCGCTAAAAGTGTAGCCTTTGGCACCAATTTACCAATATCCCTTTGGCGACGCTTAACCAAAATTGTCACCAAAGGAAAGCCTTTAGTGATGATTTTTGAATTCGTCACCGAAAGTGCAGCCTTTGTCGACACTTTATCAATATTCATTTGGTCATGATTTTTGAATTTGTCACCAAAGGCTTAAATAAATCTCTTTTAATTTATTCTTAATATTTAATTTTAATTTTCATTATTAACTATATTGCAATTATTTTTAAATATATTGCAATTAATATAATTATATATTATAATAAATGAATTTAAAGATAATAATTGTAATTCATATAATGATATATGAATGCATAGATAATAGATAAATTTCCTCATATTTTAGTTATCATATTATTCTATTTAAACATATTAATCTATTTATTATACATAAATTCTATGCTATTTTATAAAATATCTATATTATATATAATGTTTATAATATATATAGTGTAATATATAAAAATACTTTTTGGTGACTAATTTTGAAATTGTCACCAAAGGCCGATACGTTGAGAATGAAATTTGAAAAAGTCACTAAAAGTGTAGCCTTTGGTGCCACTTTACCAATATCCCTTTGGCAACGCTTAACCAAAATTGTCGCCAAAGCTAAGCCTTTAGTGATGATTTTTGAATTCCTCACCAAAAGTGTAGTCTTTGGTGACACTTTATCAATATCAATTTGGTGATGATTTTTGAATTGGTCGTCAAAGGCTTAAATAACTCTCTTTTAACTTATTCTTAATATTTAATTTTAATTTCCATTAATAATTGTATTGTAATTATTTTTAAATATATTGCAATTAATATAATTATATAATTATATAATATATAAATTTATAGATAACAATTGTAATTCAAATAATAATATATGAATGTATGGATAACTGATAAATGTTCTCATATCTTAGCTATCATATTATTCTATTTAATCATATTACTTTATTTATTATATATGAATTCTATACTATTGTATATAATTTCTATATTATATGTAATTTATTATATAAAAAAGCTTTTGGTGATGAATTTGGAAATTGTCACCAAAGGTTAGCCTTTGGCAATCAAATTTGTGCCTTTGGCTACGATGCCAAAGGTCTACTTATTTGACGACGAATTTTTGTATTTGCCACCAAATATCCGTAAAATAACGTCGTTTTTCCTATTAAAAACCTAATTACCAAAGGTTTATTCGAAATCATCGTATTGTTGATGTCTTCTCCTTCCTAACTGCGGGGTTTGTTTTCGTTTAACAAGCGTCGTTGTCCAAAATCATCGTTCCTAGCATCGTCTCTTTCTCCATTGTGTGTCTTCATCTTCGTCGTTGATTTGCATACTCGAAATCATCTCTACACGATGGATTTGGTTTTCTAGGTAATTCATTTACGTAATACCTATACATAGTGAATTGGACTTATTTGGGTGTGTCTTTTTTATTTTTTTCTTTTTTTCAAATTTTTTGAGAATCATTGTCAAGAAATGTCACAATGATTATACCATTGGAGGGTGTGCGGATATGCTGCTAATGAAAGGAATCCTATCTGAGATTAATTAGTATTTTTCCCTATTTTTCATTTAGTTTTCATCAAGTTGTCTCAATTAATAGACATCTCCAAAGTCATTTCCTCACACTACAACATTCATCATTAAAAGTCCTTCATTCTTCGCTGATAATATTTAGTGATGATATTAAATTTTTGCCTAAAGCATTGCAAAATCCTGATAAAAAATACTATAGGAGACGTTTTTACCTAATCGTCACGAATTATTTTTGTTATGAGCTATATACGTAGCAAAAAGAGATACATGATGATACAGAAAATCATCACCAATGATACTTTGGTACACTTAGTTTTTGTGGCTAAATGTTATTAGCTACGTTACTGTAAACATACTTAATAATATTTAGCAACGAATTTTGAATCGTCGTCTAAAATTATTTGCGACGATATAGCAGATATAACAAAAAAATTTAGCTACGTTTCCAAAGTTATTGGCGACGTTTTCAAAATATAGCTAACAATTTTTTCTAACAATTTTAAAAATATAGGAAAATTTTTTTAGCTACATTTTTAATCATTTAATAAAAAATATTGCTAAAAATTTTATCATGTTAATTATAATTATTGATGGCATTATAAATCCATGTTATTGTATTTAATATTTACTCGTTTTGTTTTATAATTTATTATACAAAAATATAATGAAAAATAAATACAAATTATAAGCATTTTATATGAACAATAAAATATCATTAAATGTTGGATATAACTATTAACAAAAATAGTTAAGTATAAACTAAGAATCGTTTTCATCATCAATACTACTTACATAACTCGAGCCAAGTATTTATTTGACCATCTTGTCAAGCTTGGCTAACTTTTGTTCATTACATTCTAACTTTTGTTCATTATAAGCTAATTTAGCCTTAAGCAATTGGTTCTCTTATTCAAGATGGTCAACATATGCTGGTATGATGAGGTTGAAGTAGTTGGCTTAGGGCCAAACCCAAGAACTTTGATGTAGTTGAATTTTGTACCAAGCACGTTGTTATAAATCTCATCTACATTTGGCTCATTTTTGTCAGATAATGATTTTTGCAACAATTTTTGCATCTTATTCTAAAGTTTTTAAATAGTTAGTATAACATAAATAAATAAATTTAAAATTTAAATAAAATTTATACTTAGTTATTTTGCACTTCTTCTAACATCTACCTTTGACCTTACTTATAGTGAGTGAATTTGTATAGTTGATCCTATCACACTCTTCTCCATATAGTTTTGTCTCACTTTGTTTTATGAAAAAAAGAATTGAAAACTCAATAAATAATATTGTATTTGCTAATATAATTATAACTTCTAAACAAAGAACTTATATATTAATTTCATACGGCAACAAATGATTTGGAGCCTTGGTTGTGAGGAGTTTTCATTTTTCCTCTATTAACCTTTGCTTTCCAACACTTTTCTTATATAAAGAAAAGAAATAGTCATTAAATTATGTGATAAGGTTAATAGAAGCAAATGTGAAGAGAAAGGAGTTAAATCTTAATATTGGCAAAGGCCTAGTAGTCACACATTTGGGTCCAATTTTTTAGAAACATCCATTTGGGAACATGTCTCCTTGCCTCCTCATTAGAATGAAAAGTTTTGTAGTATTTATTTAGTCAATAATGATGATCTTTGGTCCTTTATTTCAACAGTGAAGTCTTACAGCTTAAAACTTTAGGGTTGTTGATATTGACGATATTGAGCTTCATCTGTAAACAACAAGTAAAAGTGAAATTAGTCTTTAAATAAGTGAAATAAACATGCTTTTAATTAAATAAATAAAAATAATCGAAACTATGTCTAAAGCATTTTATAGCAATGGTCTTCCTTCAACTGCTTGGTATGCTGAAGGCAAGTCAATTTAGTCTTAGCAATGACCCTTAACTCATTAGACAATTTTTTCGATTGGATCTTATCAATAGGATGACCTTGTGAGGTATCAATATGTATAGACAACTTATTGTTTATTGCAACAGTCATGTGCTGCAACTCTCAACCTTTAATGATACCTCTATCTCTTTTTTCTGATGGCTATATTGGAACTTGACAATAAAATAATATTGATAAGAAAAAACCCTTTAAACATGTAAATATATATTTGAACATAAGTCTAATTATAGGTGGTAAAGATTAACATACTTAAAGATTCCTCAGCATTAGTTAAGATAGATTGAGATTGTTGTTGACTGGCTTCATTGGTGGATGAAGTTGATTATTATTGTTGGCTAGGGTTGGATTGATCTTGTTGTTGTGGGGGAGGACCAATTTCAATAGTTGCCACCTTCTTTCCTTTGTTTCTACTGGTTGCCATTATATTGGATAACTATAACTCAAATATCAACATTATGTATAAACATAAGTTGAACATTAACAATATGCATAAACAAAACTTAAACATCAACAATCCATATAAACATAAGTAAAACATCAATATTATGCATAAACAAAACTCAAACATTAACATTCTGCATTAACTTAACTCAAATATTAACAATACACATAAACAAAACTCAAACATCAACAATCTGCGTAAACATAACTCAAACAACAATATTTCGCATAAACATAAGTCAAATATCAACAATCTACATAAATATATCTCAAACAGTAACGTTCCACATAAACATATCTCAAACAACAACATTTGCATAAACATAACTTAAAAAGCAACATTCCATATTAACATAACTCACACATTAATGCTCTACATAAACATAAGTTAAATATCATCAATCCGCATAAACATATCTCAAACATCAACATAGTTAGTCTCTAGTTATTTTAGTATTGACTAAATGAAATGAGGCTAAATGGTATAAACGTGTTTATGTCGAAAGGGTAGTTCATATTTGCTTATTTCAGTATTATTATTATGTGTAGATATTAAAAACACATCAACAATACACATTAACATAAGTGAAACATCATTAATACACATTAACATAAGTGAAATATCAACAATACACACAAATATAACTCAAACATCAACAATAAATTTCAAACAATATAAACAAAACATTTTTCACCTTTAATCATCATGATTGAGATCTTGAAAATCATCATCATTAATTACATTAGCGTTCAACTCTTCATCACTATTATATTTTGCCAAAGTATCTTCATTTTCTTATAATTCATCCTTAATATAGTCTTTATCTCTTTCTACAATAAGATTGGCTTGTACTTCAACCACTTGTACTATATTAGGATAAACATCTCTCCAATGGAATAATGATATATCTACATATTTTATTTGCATGGCTTCATTATTTAATTCTTATTCAATCTCTTGATATACTTCATCACCATCCTCACTCATTAGACCGTTATCCATCTCACAAAAATTGAAGAGATTTTATTGTTGAAACTTTTGAACAACCTTCTAATTGCTTCGCTTGATTTGCAAGAACACAAAGATCATTATCATACCATGTCTTACTAACATTGATGTTAGTAATATTGTCATTAACTTTTATGTCACCAAGATTAATCCATTTACACTTAAATAGAACAACCTTTTTCTTATCCTTGATGTAATGCAACTCTATTATATCAGAGATGACAATATAGAAGTCAATAAAATCATCTTCATAGCGTCCCTCAACAACAACCCTATAATTTTAACTTCTATGTTAACTTGATCTTGTATATGAAATCTAACTCCTTTAATAATGCAACTTATATATTTTTACCATACATATGAGGATCACATGCCAAAGAATATAATGTTGTTGTCACCTCTTGCAAGTTACAGCTATGTAATAGTATCATCTATATGACAAAATATAATTAGAACTTAATTTAAGATACGAATTGTCATAAGTTCATAATATTCCATCAATATATAACTTACTCGAGTTTTAACCATGATGAGAACTTAATCTTATGTCTTTCCTCAACATTAAAAATCTATTTACTTCGAGTTGAATCTTTGTGCTCTTTATTTAAAAAAGTAAGTAAAGATTTCGAAATATAGATAGAATCATTAAATTTAAATATGAATTATTGAATAAAAAGTAATATACATACTCCATATATATTGGCTTCCTCATAATTATTTAAAATTTATCCATGGGCAATTTTAAATTCGTCTTTAGTTAACTCCACATATTTTCTAATACCAAGTGGCCGACCTTTTGGGAGAAAATTGATAAGCCACCATCTTGTTCAAAATCAAAGTTACATTCTTATCTATTAAATCTTTTCTTAATGTCATTTAAGTACATCGAACAAAATGTCAAGCATTTATTCGCTGTATAAGCCTCTACAATAGACCCCTCACGTCGAGCTCTGTTATATACATAATGCATAAGAGAGCAGAAAAACCTAAACAAAATATAAAACATTATCAATTGTTACTAACTTAAAAAAGTAGTAAATTTCCTTTCAGCGGGGAACATCCATCAAAATTGAACCGGTCTATAAAGTTTTGCTTCGTATGGTAAGTAAATTACCAAATCCACCATAACATCCGAAAATGATAGGGCGAATGCTAGTTTAAGATTATATAGAAACAAAGCTATGTATTTTTCCATTTAATCAATCTCTTTAACTTAGAAGTGTCTTGCAACATAATGGCTTTAAAAAATCACCTAAATGACCTAGATTTATGGACACAACCTTTGTAAACAGCTATGTATTCCAACAAGAAGCAATTATCACAGAAGTACATGACAATCATGGTTTTTTAACCCCGATGCTTTTCCCTCTTTAACATTCACACAACGGGCTATACTAGATGCATACCCATCAAGAAACTTAACTGATTTAAACAATTGACAAAAATTTTCCTTCTCCTTTTTTGACATGTTTTAACAAGCAAGTGGAATAATGTATGACCCGTCATCTCTTCTTTTCAACTGACAATCTTTTCTTATATTCATGTCTTCCAAGTCTAATATAGCTTTAATTGTGTGTATCGATTTGCCATCAGTTCCCATCATAGTTCCTAAAATATTCTCACAAATATTTTTTTTATTATACATCATATTAAGATTATGCCTCAATAACAATTCCTTCCAATATGACAAATTGAAAATATGTTTTTTATTCCAATTGAGCTCATCAACACTTCACTTTCACTTTCTATTACTTGTCATTTGTTAGGTGTAATGTCACCCAAATATGATAGATGGTAAACCACATAATCACCAGATAAGTGCAAATGAGCTTTACCCAATTCTACTTTTCCATTAAATAATTTGCTTCTTTACCATTTATGCCTATGTTATGTCCCATATAACATGTTTTACTTCATAGCCTTATTGAATAAGTTTGATGGTTACACATAGGAAAGACGATATACCCTTTAGTGCTCCATCCAGACAAATTCCTATAAGTTAGAAAATCATTTATATTCTACAAAATAGCTGCATGTATTATAAATGTTTCCCCTTTAACAACATCAAAAGTTTCTAATCCAACCTCCCATAGATGGTTTAAGTCATCAATTAATGGATGCATGTATACATCGATGTCTTTACTAGGAGCACTAGGTTCTGTAATAAGTAAAAACAATAACATAAAAGGCTCCTTCATACACTTCCATGGTGGTAAATTATATGGCACTAGAATTATTGACTGCATGTTATAAGAATTACTCATGTTACTGAAAGGATTAAATCCATCTAAGGCTAAACCAAGTGGAACATTATGATAATCCTATGCAAACCGTGGAACTTTCCATTAAAGTCTTTCCATGCCATTAATTCTGTGGGATGACACATAATGTTATCATCAATGTGTTTCTCTTTATGCCACATCATATCTATGATTGTTTTTCTATATCTGTATGCATAATAAGATTTGGTTTTTAAGGTTTCATTTTATTTCTGCTGCGTATATTTGATATATATTATGTACGAGATGTATGATCGGAACCTAACAAGCATTACAACAAAGAATAGAGAATTAGATAGTGCAGTGTCGGTTTATGGATAAGAACTAACCAAGCTAAAAATGCTCAACTAAGGTCAGAAAATCAAGGACTCACATCAAACAAACATTTTCTTAAATAGATAGTGGACATAATGAATAATAGGATCCAAACATGCTAATTTATTGCAAAGATAATGTATATTGCGTGGCCACCAAACTCGCCGGTCATTATTTCAACCAGCTCTCAGCCATCTCGCAACCGTGCTTCAGTAAGCCCCAAAAAGAAACCCTAGAAATAGAAAAAGGAGAGAGGCATGAATAAGTGAGAAATTTCAAAGCAAGAAAGTGGAGGACTGAGTGGATTAGGTGTGCTTTGGGCTATGGAAAAAGGCACAATCTATAAGAACAAGCTAAATAGAGATAAATAAGGGAAGAAGAAAAGGGTAGTGTCAGCAATAAAAAATATGAAAGAAGAAAATAGTAACATGGAGTATAGTAACATGAGGCCTTTTTACATAAAGAGGGATTGGAGTGTTTGATTGGACCAACTGGAGAAGCATCTTAATGATCTTTCTGAGAAAAGTGATCATAGTTGAAAAAGAAGAAGAATGTGTTTTCGTTTCCTCATGTCAACTTTTTCATTTCCCTCCTATATTATTGTTAGGTGCTTAATTGATTATGAAATTATTCCATAACATTTAGCGATTAATGACATTAAATTACTTAAGATACTCACTTTAACTCATATGTGATTTTAGGAATAATTCAAAAGCAAAGAAGTTGAAGTGAGTTGAAAGCACAATATTTGGGTCATTTTCCAAAGATTAATTTTTACTTATCTATGGAGTAAGAAGAATAAAATTACAGCAAAAAGAAAACAAATTTAGCCTAAAAGAAGTGGAACCATAGAAGCTGGAAAAATAAGATGGATAAAGAAAAATATCAAAACGATAGTGGAAGCAAAGCAAAACGCTAAGAAGCAACTGAGTAGGCAACATCTAAGAAGCTGAATAAAACAACACAGAAAAATGTTGGACCAAATGGTTAGAAGAAAACGATAGAGCATAGAGGATAAAACATAAACTTAAGGGCCAATATAAAATCAACGTGTGTGTTTCATACACACACATACATTGAACAAAACTAACATAGCTAAGGGAAGAAGCAAAGGACTAAACGATAAAATAACTAGAGGCACAGACCAAAACAACGTGTAGGTGGCTGTACAACCAAGCTACTAAGGCACCAAAACATATAGTAACATGTGGAAAGTAGGTGCGTAGGTTTTAAAGGGTTAATAGTAAAGTGGACTAGAAAATAAATACAGAAATAAAACAGTAATATGGAAATAGAATAGTAGCGCAGAAGAGAGTGGAGACACAGTAGCAAGGAGAAGGAGGGTTTTAGCTGGGAAATTTTTAAAGGGAAAAGCTATAATCAATTGGAGACCCATAGAGGGTAACATCCTAATGCCATTTTCGAGGTGACATCAATGCTGATGATGTATGTTAAGTGTATTTAACTATTTTTGCTGTTTCTTTCTGTTGGACTCTGCTTCTGAATCCCAACATCAGAGTCATGAGAATGTGAGCTTAATACCCTGTAGTTTACGGAGTCTAATAATCCGGAGTCATAAAGCGTGAGCGGGCTAGCCTAGCATCGGAGTCGTGAGAACGTGAGCCTACTGCCCTGTAGTTTTTGGAGTCCAACAATTCAAAGTCATAAAGCATGAGCAGGCTTCCTCGTGGGGTTATTTTAATGACTCCTTATTAGACCATTGTCCCATAAGGGGTGATGTGCCCACAGCAGTTAAACACCAAATCACAATTTGACTTCTTTAAAACAATTGTATCTCTCTACCTCTTGTTTGTTTTGAGATAAGAACCACCTTATTCGGAGCTCTATAGCTCAAGATATGCCTAAAAATCCAAGTACGTTCATATACCGGTTATGCTCTTCCAACCAATCCCTCATATTCTTTACACCAATATTT
>JANSVA010000003.1:16084959-16095439 GCA_025504915.1 Erythroxylum reticulatum
AACTCTTATCATATTCATCAAGCAACCACTTAGGTTCCAATTTCATCTTCTTAAGATCATAGCAATTTATGTTTTCCATACATTCTACCAGATCCTTCTCTTATTACCATTTCCACCAGGTCAGACTCTTAACAATTTTTCATTCGTGTACCTCATACATATGCGTCCTGAATAAGGATCAACTGCTGCTGTATGCTAAAACACGTCAAAACGCCATGTAAGATCCTAATTTTGGAGTTTTGATACCATATATGTTGGCTCCCGTTTCCGGAACCCAACTCGTTCTCTGATATCATATGTGTTGGGCACTATTTTGGGAACCCAATTCTTGCAAAATCATAATTACTAAACTTATTCTAATGAGGTTTTGTTAACCATCATCGAATCCTCTTCTTGTTTTGATATCATATGTGTTGGATCCCATTTATGGAACCCAACATTCCTTATCATAAGTTGTGTGCTTGAGCTTGTTACCATGCAAAGTTATTCCCATTTAACCCTCATTAGTCATCCTCAGTTCATCCTCATTTCTTAATACCAAGTATCGGGCCCTATCTTTCAAATCTCTCTTATACTGAATGAAATATTCTATGCTCAACATTCATCTAGATATTGAGCATCTTAAAGGCTGGGTTATAATTTTATTCCTTAAGATCATTTGATAGCTCTATGTCTTTATTTTTTCTAGACACTAGGTTCATCTTATTTGAAGGTCGGATAATGAAGTTATGGCTGAAAGAATCAAACAAGATTTTAACCTCAATCATATTGCACTTATCTTGGGGCCAAGGTATAACTTGCTTTAGGGTTTTCAGATCAAGGTCATTCTAGGAGGGCTCGAAAGAGGACTTCAAGATCTGCATCTTCTATGAATGCTTAAAGATGAATTATATCATCTGAAGGGTCTAAATCAAAGCAGACAATAGCATCAAATGAATAGTGTACAGAAGAAGAAGTTCAGAAAGCAAACGAAACAAGAAGCAGATGAAGAAAAAGCGCAGGCGAAACAGAAAGCAAACGAAGCAAAAAGAGCAGATGAGATAAAAAGCAGACGAAATAAGAAGAAGATAAAGTAAAGCAGACGAAACAAAGAGCAGATGAAACAAAGTAGACGAAACAAAGAGCAAACGAAGCAAAATATAGAGAAGCAAAGCAGACGAATCAAAGCAGATGAAACAAAGAGCATATGAAGAAAAAGGGCAGATGAAACTTGAGTCAACTTAAGATAAAGCAAAGTCAACTTAAGATGATTTAACTCTTAAGACGATGCGGGGTCAACTTAAGACGAGGAAAAGTCTTAAGTCGATGCGGGGTCAACTTAAGACGAAGCAAAGTCTTAAGACAATGCATCTTTACAGACGATACAACTTTATAGATGATAACGACATCACAGATGATGTGACGTCATCACAAATGATATGTCTTTATAGACGATACATCTTTACAGATGATGCACCCTACAGACGTAATGATGTCATCACAGACGATGTGACGTCATCATAGATGATACGTCTTTATCCTCATAAGCATTTCACTTTCTAAGGACCCTAATTCTTGATCCAGAGGTCCAAAAATATCATACTACGTACTGTTAGAAAGCTAAAAGAAAGACTTACAGCTTTCTAGAAGACAATTTAACCTTGTTCAACCTAGGTCAATCCAGTTTTTTCCTTGCAGTCATAACACAAATTTTCCCTATAGAAGGCTTGTAATTTTTGTACTTCGCAAACTTGGAATGTCCTGAGCTTAACCATTCAGTTACCAAATTGACTTCATTAAACTCTCAGATCTCAACTTATTTGTCTCTTCATATCCAACTACATCTGATCAATCATAATTCCTGTCTTGCCTTCTTATGAATCTCACTTAGGCGTACGTTTTTGTATGTACATATATATATATCCATGATTTTTGCTCAAACCATCTGTTCAAAATGACAATCATCTCAATATCCTCTATACACAATTCATATTTCCATGACATAAAAAGAATAAATTTTTACAAACCCTTAATGGCATTCTAATCCATATTACATCCTCATCTCAAAGTCTCAAATTACAATATTTCTTAAACAAATAAACAGGGTATACAACTATAACATTGTGCATTACCAAAACCAACTCAAACTACAAATTAAACAAATTTGGAGAATTTCCCCTAAGGCTCTTGATCACTTGATCTCTTAGCTATCACCTGATGATGGGGTAAAAAGGGTGGTGAGCTTGAAAGCTCGTGGGTAACAGTTTATAACAAAAATAGATAAGCGGAACTTTTGAAACCATTTTTCTTGCCATGGAAAACTTTCATTGAGTTTATAGAAAACGAGTTTCTTAGGCTTTCAACCAAAATCCACAGTTGCAAAACATGAATGCATCAAACTTGTTAACATGACATAAGCATATAAGCACAACATACTAGTTTGGGTAGATCTAGAAACAGAACGTACTACCCAATCCCTATAAGGATCTTATGTAGCTGTGAACTTAGGAGAGTCCATGAAGGAGCTCCATGCCACTAGTGGATAGGCGAGAGAAGCCTTTAACTTGGTCAACATGCACGTGACATTCTTAAGGGACTACCACAAATCCACATAACCCATAATTTATGGCTTGTAAACTTGTTGCCCAAAATGAAACTTCTTAAAAACTTGCTTAACTTATACTTAAAATTTTCTTGAAAACATGTTTCCATGAACATGTATCTTTTTTTAGAAATCATTTACAAAGTCTTTTCATAAATCATCACACAATTCATATAACCAACGTATAACAATTTCACAAATCATTCAAAAGCAAAAGATGCAACACTTATGATGCAATTGAAATCAGCAAACTTCTTTGATTTAAAGAAAACAACAGTAGCTTATTTACTCTATTCTAAACATATACCCACCTTAATTTCCTTGCTTAGAGACTTACCCAAAATGCCTCTTGTCTTTGCAAACAACATGAGGTATCTAAGATTCTTTCCTACTGTATCTTTAATGTGTACTCCGTGAGATAATCTAACTGAAATAGGCCTCGTTGATCCCCTTGGTTCTTCATCAAATGAAAAGATCTTTTGCTCAAATAGAAGCTCTTCTCTTCCTCTACCTTTTTCTCTTCTTGAACAACCTCAAAATCTCTATTTAAGGTTAAGTAAATTGAATCCCTAACTTGTTTTCTCTTTTTTCTTCCTTTCATTCTTTTTTGTGCTTCTCTCTCTCTCTTATCTCTTTTTTCATCTACGAATTAGCTTCTTCTCCCTTCCAGGACAACAAATCTTTTCCTTTTTTATATTCTTAACAAGTTGCACAATGTCTATTTTATCCTTCCTTATATGTCTTATGTTCTTTATCCTTAATTGTCTTGCCAAAATTACCCTTGAACATTCTTATAACCTTAACACTTTAATTCGATCAACCCATATCATATAAGCTTTCTAATATCAACATAAGAATTAACTTCACAAACTTTCATAAAGATCTTATAATTGATGTAAATCACACTTATTCATAAATTTTTTTTGGGGGGCCAACAGGATAAGTTAAGAAATTGTGTTGGTCATTGATCTTCGTTTGTTCAATTAGCAACCTCTCCTTTTCCAAGTCTTTGACGACCTGTTGGTTTAAGCACCTTAAAGAAGGTCTATTTCATTGACTCGTGTAAAAAATTAGCTGGTTGAAAAACTTTATTTTGGTTTCATTTTTAACATTTCAATTTGAATAAGTTTATAAATTAATCAAATTTTATAAATTAAAATTAATTTTATTTAATAATTTATTTTTAATTAAATTTTAAATTTTTTGATAGATAATAATAATAATCTTTTTCAATTATTTTTCAACATTTTTAATTTTATTAAAATTTTATCCAATTTTATAATAATTTAATATTAATTAAACCTTTTTAATCATTAACCTTTTATTAAACATATACATTATGTAGTCCGTAGTGTTTTGATTTTTTAATCTTTTGGTATTAGGCTTCTCATTTTCCTTGTTAACTTGTAGTGGTCCCTGATGTCGAGAGTGACGTTTAATAACTGCATCGTAGCTAAGTCTTTGAAATTAGACCCAAACAAAAAAGAGTAAATTGAGTGTAAAAGAGGGCACACTTTCTTTTTAATTTGATTAATATGGTTTTAAAATTTGACTAATATTTTTTATAATTTAATATTTTGAAAATAAATACTCTAAACAAATTAAATATAATTTGATTAACTTAAATTTGGACTTAACAAATTTTAAATTCATATTAATTGTAAAAAATTAGCCAGCTATTGTTTGAAATTAATAAATTAAATTAATTTTAAAATTTAAAATTTAAGATAAAAATTTTAATTTAAACAAATCCAAACAAATCGATTGTCAATAGTAACGGTAACAGGAAAAAAATATGCCAATTTGACTCAAAGCTTGTCCAGGCCCAAATATGTAAATCATCATTAGTTCACCATCATCCTGCTCTCTCTTCCTTTCAAAGTTATGTATACTAAATATTTATGATATGTAAAATATTATTTTTGGATTATCAATATATGTAGTTTGAATGTTAATATATTAATAGTGATTATTAATTGTGAATGTACTAAATTGTAACAATTCCCATTGTATTAGTGACAAAAATAAATTACCACAGTTAATCCAAACAATATTATCAATTAATTGTTTTGTCACAATAAACTTCGTATCTGTGACGAAATAATACTTCGTCAATAAACTATTGTCACTAAATTACAAATGATAGTGACTATAGTTATAGTTTGGTGATTACGACAATATTAAGTAGACATTAATTAATTGAATATTTATTGAAAAAGTTTTCGTCACAACAGGTAACATATTGTTTGACGATAAACCGTTTCGTCACAACAATAAAAAATATTAGTGATCAAACTATGTTGTTACAATAAAAAGAAAATATTAGTTACCAACATATATTTTGTCATAATTACAATTAATTCCCGCCAAAATTATTTTTGCGCGAAATTTCATAGGCTTCTAGTGACAAAACTTATTGATAAAATAAAGTTTAACACTATTAATATATAAATAGTGACAATTTAACTGTGAAAGGTACTAAATTGCAACAATTACCATTGTATTAGTGACAAAACATATAAATCATCACATATAATTCAAGTAATAGTGTCAATCAATTGTTTTGGCACTAAAAAATATCATATTTGTGATGACAAAAATATTTAGTTACAAAAAATTGTTACTAAATTACAAATAGTTGTGATCGTAGTTATAGTTTGGTTATTGTGACAATATAAAGTAAACAATAAATAATTAAATATTTATTGACAAAATTTGTTGTCACGACAAGTGAAATATTGTGTGACGATTAACATTTTTGTAACAAAAAGAAATAAATATTAGTGACCAAATTATGTTTTGTTACAGCAAATAGAAAATATTAGTTATTAACATATGTTTCGTCACAATTACAATTTATTTTCGCCAAAATTATTTTAGTGCCAAATTGCATAGGCTTTTAATGACAAAACTTAGTGATAAAAGAAAAGTTGTCACTATTAATATATTAATAGTGACAACTTAATTGTGAAAGATACTAAATTGTCACAATTACTGTTGTATTAGTGACAAAAAAATTTATCATCACAGTTAATCCAAACAATAGTTCTAATCAATTTTCTTGTCACAAAAAACCTCGTATTTGTGACGAAAGAATAGTTAATCACAAAAAAATTGCCACTAATGTCTTAACTCTTGTAGTGAATATTAGAGGTCACATGCTTGTAGGATTATGGTAAATTGCTATTAACGTATTTGTAAAGTTGATTTGAGAACGACAATGAAGATTTCTGGCCAACTAAGTTCTTATGTTCGCAATCTTTTATAATTTCCATTATTCATGCTATTAGAATCAACGAGATTTCGATTTATAAAAAAATAAATAATTTTAGTTTAATTGTGCGCATGTATGATGATATTACATTCTTATTTTCCCAAAGCATTATTTATTGGAAGTTTGTAATTATCGTAGTCCATTAGATGAACCTCAGATTATGTCTACCAAAAATTATGTCCCAAGTCTCTTACAAATGTAAGGTATGGGTGGAATGGTTTTATCAATTTTAACTAATAGAAATGACACTAACAATGCGTACTGTTACAGAAAGTTGGCAGTATTTTGGTTAAGAAGATTGTAAAGGAGAAGATTTTCACATCACGTTTTAAGAAATGTTTAATTTACAATATCATGGTATTTCATACATATTTGTATCGTGATGCAGAGATCTTATTAACACCTTCAATTTGAGATTGCGGTGTTCAAATTTTTAAGAAAATTTCACTTTCAATTTTTGCTTTCCACTTATTTAAAATTTACTTTAGCCCCATCGCAATTATATGGCTCCACCCGGTTCCAAAAGTACATAAATACACATATATATGCTAAATTGTTTGTATATTTCAGAATTCCAACTATAAAATCCAAAAAAAGGTCCTTGAATAAGTATTTAATAAAAAACAACATTGTAGAATGAATTATTACAAAATCAATCCAATGTTCACAATTTTTGAATAAGAGCAAAATGAAACAAAATAAATTCAATAATAAGGATAATAGATGGTTCACAAATAAATCACACGTAACGTGCAAGGGCTACAGAAATATCGACAGAAATGCCGAAGAGTAAGATTGAAAGTCCAATGAAGTTTATCAAACGAGACTCGTTGTGACCATGCAGATTCTGAAATGTAAATTTCTCCATCAACCCAGTTAACGCCGCACATACCGCCATGTACATGAGTGCCCTTCCTCCGCATATGTGCCATGGAAGCATGGCTGCCCTTGTTGGTTGCGACGTTTGTGGATTCATAAATGTCAACAAACCGAGCAGCCACTGCAAAAGCACTCCACAAGTGTGCAGTTCGTTTATTTATTTATCAGCAAGTTTCGATCTCGTGAAGTAAGGTTGTTCATAGCTAATGGAATTACCTGCAAACCGTACAAACAGAAGGTTGTTAAGCCAATCCAAGAATGTAAGCTGTAGACGTCCTCGGAATTCACCATGTCATGAAACTTGAAAACGGCACATATTCCCACAATCCCAAGACATAGAGCGATTAGATGAAGAATCATGTGAACAGACTTTTGGACGATTCTTGTCGACAGTACAGTCTTGTATGCCATCATTGCTGAATGTTCATTGATGAAAAGTTAGTTAAGATATGGCTTATGCTATTTATGAAATACTAATTCTCGGTAAATCTTAATGTACCTTCGCCCGCAAAGAAGATGAATCCACAGAACATAAGAAATGGATGAACCTGCCACAAAGAATTGCATATATTACTTTTTTTCCTATCAACTAAAAGAAAATTTTTCAGATATTAGTTAGCTCTATTACAGGGACACTGGCTAAACACAATAATTGTCAAAGCTGTTGCAAATCTTATTGTTGTCATTTAAACCTAAGTTATCTGCCATCGCGGTAGTAAACCTTACAATAAATGCAAATCAAAACCCCTACTTTAAAAATATATTCGTATCCATAATAATAATATTGTATATTTATATATCTCGAAAGGAAAGTCACATGGCACCCTTATCTGGTAATGAAACGGATTAAAAAAAAAAAAAGCAGACGGCTTGGTGATAATGGAAAACTTTAATTACATTGAAAACACGATCCACGTCATTAGAGTCATACTCTATACCCCCACGATAATGGAGCAACCAAACTAGCATAAGAATTATTGTTAAGATGCCCAACAAGTGAGCAACTAGAGTCAGACGAGAAGCTGACTGGTAGTAAAAGCCCGTTGTTGGCATCGGAATTGAACAATGTAGCTTAGCTAGCAATGGAAGTCTGCATTTGTTGTGACTTACGAATAACTGCAATATATGTAGATGAATTGCTTATATATAGAACGCACTATAAGTAGGCAACAATTAAGGTGGTTGTGGGATAGCTTGTCTCGTTGGGTTTGGTATATTTTTAATATCACTTAAGCAAAAAACCTTTATTCTCCTTAAAAGACTTAAAGCTCGTTCATCATTATTTCCAATGAATCCAGCCTTTAAGGAATCACTTCTAATTTCAACAGTATCTACATGACGAGGCTAAACAAATCAATGAATTACAAAATTAAGTTTAGTCTTCTACATGTTTTCAGATTACAAGTTAATAAAGGCTAGAAATTAGAGACTTCTAGCAATGGAGTGAGAAAATGTAAGCCCGGTACTTAGTTATGCATGATTAGGATAAGTATGGAATTGTTGCATAAGTAAAAGGAACAAAATGAAGCACTAGAAAGAGATAAAGATAAGGACGGCTAATGTTGGTGAAAGAATCAAGCAAAGAAAAGTATATAAAGATGCCCGTCCAATTGTGCTACTTTACTCTTCCAGGACTGAAAGGAGCTCGAGCTCTCGACCTGTCCTGTATCTTTCTTTATGTGATGGGTCGAATCTAATTTCTTGAACCTATTGAAAATTAACAACATTTAACATGCCAATATAGTACACGCACGGAAGTGACTCCACATTAGGCTTAACGAATTTTTGCAATTTTTCTCAAATTGCCTAAAAATAATGTTATTTTCAGAACAAAAATAAAATGTCTATACAGAAATAAAAATTATTTATTTCTATTTTGACTCTGGGTGTCAAGTAGCATGATTTGTTATCAACTTCACAAATCAAAGAAGACTTCAAAAGAAATAATCTAATAGCCACATACATTCAACTTAATTTCATGACTAACTCTCAACTGTTACAAATAGAGTGGTTCAACATATTTTAAAGAGGAAAAGATTAAAACTAAGAAGCATGATGAAACTCTCACGCAATTTCACAAGTGTTTCTAAGTTATAAAATACCTTGAAACTCCATTAAGTTTACAAGGAGAAAGACCTAACTTAAAGGCAACTTATCACCATTCATATGGAAATTGAACATCACAAAGACAAGCAAGATGCACGAAATTAAGTCAACTAATGTTCATGCAAATAGAAGATTAAAGGATTCAATCAAAAAATTCATTAAGAGTGAAGGCTTTCTGATTATGATAATTATCAAATTGATTTTATGAAAAAATTTGATTTGTAATTTATGCGGACATGAAATTTGTGTATGCAATTTTTGGTATGCCTAGTTGAGCAACTCTTGCTCCTCATAATTTTCCATCACTTTACAAAGTTTCAAGGTTTACCATTGAAGATGTCTTTAAATTGTTGTATGACAATGAAAATTGTCAAGAAGGTTGGAGAAAGCTATAATGTCCTTTAGATTCAAATTCACTTTTTGAGTCAGTTATAAACAAACACTACTTGTGGTGATTTATGTTGTAATTAGTGACATTCCAACTACTCCAATCGAGATGATTCTTACAACCATTCCTTTAATTTAGCTTCATTATTGATCATCACATTCGAAATATTAGATGCTTCAACAAACAGAGGTTTAAACCTAACATTTCAAGGCAAACCTATTGAAGAAATTATATCTGCTAGATCACTAGGCTTGGCACTCCCTAAATTTGGTTCCTATGTTCTCATGGCATTTATAATGATTTAGACTACCATCTTGGAAAGGCAAGTCATGAAAAATGAAAAAATATTGGAAGAACTTGCAACTTTGAGTAAAGAGAAAGATTACTAACTAAATTATATTATAAAGAACTTGTTAAAAATAGAGACCGGGGTGGTTGGTGTTAATGACCCTTAAGTTATTGCAACAAACTAATTGCCACAAATGCTAGGTGGAAACTCTAAACAATTGAAGTCATATAATAACCTGCCTAAGCTTTTATTATGGAAGGGCTTTACATTATAACTTTGACAACTTACTAATGAGGTGGTTAAAGTACAACTAGAAAGTTACTTTATCATGTTACACATATGCTAGTCAATGTCTCTGATGCATTGACAACTTAAAGATGGATTTAAGCCAAAACCATCAAAGTTTCATCGACTCAGTTGGAAAGGAAACCTATCGTAATATGTTACCCACATTGTACATACATGTTACAAAGTTGGCATTAATGTTGATTTGATGTTAATTATGTTAGCCGCTGAAAAAAAAATTTTAGCATGATGAGACTAATTTTGGGGTCTTGCTAGATTATTTATGTTGGAATTGATTAGCTTGTTAATGTAGGTAAGATAATATAGCATGGGTTAAGGACATTGAACTATTAAAGTAGTGGGAGAGTGTAAGGCCAATTTTGGCAATTCACTTAAGTTTAAAAAGCCATTAGGCATTAATGAAAGCGCAAGGTGGACTTTTATCATTCTTTAAGGGTAAAATGGGAAGAAAGAATTGTAGTTTCCTTCCTTAAGAGGGGGAAAAAAGAAAATGGGAGAGGAGGAAGTGAAATAACAAAACCAAAGAGAGGAAGAAGAGAGGTTTCAGTGGTTGAGAAGAAAGAAGAGGGTTGAGCTAGGGTTTCATCTTTTCTAAGCCTTTTAGAGAGATTTTGGTGTTATGCAAGAAGGGAAAAAGGTAGAGGAAGATAAGAGCTT
>JANSVA010000003.1:16102387-16133982 GCA_025504915.1 Erythroxylum reticulatum
ACTTACCACTACTATAGTAGTAGTCTAGTTTTTTTTTAACTAGCATAATGACGTGCAGTCAAATTTTGACACCGTTGTTGGGGAGTGTGGCAGCTTAATTTTTGAATTTGATTTTAATTTGTATTTTATGAATATATTTTTTATAAACCTTCTTTTTGTTGCTTATTAATTTTTTTGTTGTCCATTAGTGTTGGTGCATGGCAGTGACCAGGTCTCCTCGTAGAGAAATTGAGCAACTTGATCCGAAGATCGAGAGAATATTGCATAGATTGCGTAGGGAAGCAAGGTTAACTTTGGTAAATGAATTGGAAGCAGAATTCGAAGACACAATGGCAAATCTGAGAACTCTAAGGGAGTTGGCTACATCTAGTTTAACTCATAGACCATTGCACATAACATTTCTGAATTTCGCTGAACATGTTACCTTTGAGTTAAAATATGGACTTATTCATTTATTGCCTCACTTTCATGGCCTTGTAGGTGAGGATGCATATAAGCATCTTAAGGAACTCGATATGGTGTGTTTGAGCATAAAGCCTCATGGGGTGATAGACAAGCAAATCGTGTTAAGGGTTTTCCCATTCTCGCTCGAGGATGCAGCAAAAGATTAGTTATTTGATTTACCAGTTGGAAGTGTGAATACTTGGTTGGAAATAAAGAGATTGTTTTTGAAAAAATATTTTCCAGCCTCAAAGACAACAAGTATTCGAAAGGAGATATACGGTATTAAGCAACAAAATGGGGAGTCTCTTTGCAAATACTGGGAGCGATTTAAGAAGTTATGTGCCAATTGCCCACATCACAACATACTAGAGCAACTTCTCATCAAATTTTTGTATGAGGGATTGCTGCCAATGGAGAGGAGCTTGGTTAATACAGTGAGTGGTGGGGCACTTTGTGAGAAGACTCCCATTGAAGCTATGATATTACTTGAGCAGATTGACACTAACACCCAACAATTTGGCACTCATAATGATGTTCGACGAGGAAATGAGGTAAGCACTTCATCCATTGAAAATTGTTTAGATGAATTAACATCTTTTGTGAGACAGATTGCAGTTGGACAGGCACAAGTGAAAGTGTGTAGGATATGTTCAAACACAAGTCATCCAACTGACGAGTGCCTAGCTTTATAAGAAGGGAGTATGGAGTATGTGAATGCTGCAGGAGGGAACTTCTCAAACCAATACAACCCATACTCACAGACGTATAACCCCAGTTGGAGGGATCACCCAAGCTTGAGTTATGGAGGTAATCGACAATAAAATCACTTCCAAAATTGGCCGCAAAGGGCACCAAGATTTCAACCAAGGCAACAAGGAGCACAGGGAGCTTCTTCTTCCAGTTCAGGCACATCTTTAGAAGAAATTGTTAACAAACTTGTTGCTACCAATTTGCAATTTCAACAGGATATGTAGTAGTAGTTACAACAATTTTGACAGGACACAAAAGCAAGCCAACAAAACATGGAATACCAAATGGGCTAAATGGCAGTAACGCTGAATCACTTAGAATCGTAAGGTGGAGGAAAATTGCCATCATAACCCGAGGTGAACCCGAAGAATGTCAGTGCTATAACCCTGAGGTGCGGAAAGGAGATTGAAGGTCCTAAAAAGTACCCCATCAAAGCTTGCTACCGAGGAAGAGATTGAGAAGGAATTCGAAAAGGAAGAAAATTTATCATCAAGTGCGAAGGTAAATGTCGAAAGTCCCAACATTACTAAAACTAACCTTCCACCTTTTCTGAGTAGATTAACAAGTTCAAACAAGTAGGACAAGGATAAAGAGATATTGGAGACTTTCTGGAAGGTATAAGTCAACATACCTTTGCTTGAAGCAATCAAGCAAGTGCTAAGTTATGCCAAATTCCTTAAAGAACTATGTACACATAAAAGAAAATTGAGGGATGATGAGAAAGTGATGATGGGTGAGAATGTGTCGGTAGTATTCAAAAAGAAGATGCCTAAAAAATGCCAGGGTTCAGGATGTTCACCATTCCTTGCAAAATTGGTAATATTGTGATCAATAAAGCAATGTTGGATTGGGGTGCTTCTATTAATCTGATGCCTCATTCGATTTATGATTCTTTGAATTTGGGCCCTTTGAAAAAAATGAGTGTAGTCATCCAATTGACTGATCGCACTAATGCTTGTCTTGATGGTGTGGTTGAGGATGTATTGGTGCAGGTGAATGAGTTAGTGTTTCCTGCAGATTTTTATGTTATGGATATGAATGGTGACATGTCATGCAATCCGATACCTATCCTATTGGGGAGACCATTTCTTAATACGACTCAAACTAAGATAGATGTTCATAAAGGCACCCTCACAATGGAATTTGATGGGGAAGTAATTCATTTCATTATTTTTTATGCCATGAAACATCCTCCTAATGATCATTGTGTTTTTTCTATTGATATGATCAATCCTTTGGTGCAAGAAATGTTTAAATTAAGTTACAGGGATCATTTGGAAATAGCTTTAACGGAGGATATGGAAGTAGAAACCAACACTGATGTTAAGATGGGAGAGGAGCTTGTGGAAATGACCGCCACCTTGGACTCATTAGAAAGCTATCTAAAAAGGTATGATTTGGTTTCTATACAAATACCTGAAGCTCACCAGAAGTTGTTACCTTCTGATGTGCAAGCACTAGAATTCGAATTGAAGCCACTCCCTACATATTTTAAGTATGCCTACTTGGGAGATAAACAGACTCTCCCAGCTATCATCTCGACAGAGTTGACTTCAAATCAAGAGGAGAGGCTACTTCGAATGTTAAGGGAGCATAAGAAGGATATCAGGTGGACCATCGTAGATATCTAAGGGATAAGCCCTTCCATATGCATGCATCGCATTTTTTAGAGGATGATGCAAAATCTATAAGGCAAGCTCAGCGTAGGCTGAATCCTCCAATGATGGAAGTTGTGAAGAAGGAGGTATTGAAGCTTCTAGATGCTAGGGTTATCTACCCAATTTTTTACAGTAAGTAGGTAAGTCCTGTCCAGGTGGTTCCAAAGAAGTCTAAAATCACCGTTGTGACAAACAAGGAAGGTGAGTTAATTCCCACCCGAGTGCAAACCAGGAGGCGAATATATATTGATTATAGAAAGTTAAATGCTGCTACTCGTAAGGATCACTTTCCCCTTCCTTTTATTGATCAGATGCTTGAGAGATTGGCTGGATATGACTATTATTACTTTTTAGATGACTTTTCAGGTTATCTTCAGATCCCGATCACACTGGAAGATCAGGATAAGAACACATTTACGTGCTCATTCGGTATGTTTTCCTAACGAAAGATGTCATTTAGATTGTGTAATGCACCTCCCACATTCCAAATGTGTATAGTGGTAAACATTTTTCTGAATATGTTGAGAAGATTATCGAGGTATTCATGGATGATTTTAGTGTGTATGGATCTTCTTTTGATGAATGTCTTGAGAATCTTGCCATTATCTTGGAACGATGTATAGAAACTAACCTTGTGTTAAACTAAGAAAAATGTCATTTTATGGTGGATGAAGGTATAGTTGTAGGTCATGTGATATCTGCTAAGGGTATTGAAGTTGACAAGTCTAATGTTGATATCATTTCTTCTTTACCTTACCCCTCTACTGTGAGGGAAATGTGTTCTTTTCTGGGGCATGTAGGTTTTTATCAGAGATTCATAAAGGACTTTTCGAAGATAGCCACTCCACTATACAAGCTTCTTCAACAAGATGCCTCATTTGAGTTCAACGAGAGGTACAAAGAAGCATTCAACAAACTTAAAGAGCTTCTGACATCCCCACCAGTGATTCAACTGCCAAATTGGAACCTCGCATTCGAGATCATGTGTGATGCGAGCGATTATGTGATGGGGGCAATTTTAGGGAAAAGAGTGGGAAAAGTTTTGCAAAGACTTTAAATCCAACTCAATTGCATTATTCCACTACTGAAAAAGAATTGTTATCTTTGGTTTTTGCTTTGGAAAAATTTTTATCGTATTTGCTTGGTGCTCAAGTAATTATTTATTCTGACCATACAGCTTTATGATACTTACTCATAAAGAAAGAAGCAAAACCGAGACTGATCAGATGGAATCTTCTCCTACAAGAATTTGACTTAAATATCAAAGATAAAAAAGGGGCAGAAAACATGGTGGCGGATCATCTTAGTCATTTGATAAAGGAAAAAGATGATATCCCTCTACGAGAAAGCTTTCCTAATGAGCAATTGTTTTCTGTCGATGCGAAATCACCATGGTATACAGACATCGTCAATTTTTTAGTAACTAACGAATTACCTGTTGGTTTGTCTAAGGCTCAGAGGGATAAGCTACGAGGTGAAGTGAAGTACTATGTTTTGGATGACCCCTATCTTTAAAGGCGCTATGCAGATCAAGTTATTAGGAGATGTGTATCAAAAAATGAATCATCATCAATTTTAGCCTTCTACCATTCGTACGCTTGCGGAGGACATTTTGGAGTAAAATGGACAGCTCAAAAAGTTCTAGATAGCGGCTTCTACTTTCCAACATTGTTCAAAGATGCATATACATTCTGCAAATCCTGTGATAAATGCCAACGGTCAAGTAACCTGTCCCGTAAGGATCAATTGCCATAAACCCCTTTACTTTTCTATGAAATTTTTGATGTTTAGGGCATTGATTTTATTGGACCTTTCCCTCTGTCTTTTGGCTTTACTTATATATTGCTTGCGGTTGATTATGTTTCTAAATGGCTGGAAGCAAAATCCACTAGGACTAACGATGCTAAGGTTGTTAAAAATTTTGTTAAGGCTGACATTCTTTCTCGGTTCAGGATACCGAAAGCCATCATTAGCAATAGAGGAACCCATTTCTACAACAGGGTGATGGAAGTTAATCCTAGAGAAAACTATGCAACCCAATAGGAAGGATTAGAGTGTAAGATTAGTAGATGCATTGTGGGCCTATCGGGCGGCTTACAAAACCCCAATTGGAATGTCTCTGTACACGCTAGTGTTTGGAAAGCCATGTCTTCTTCTAGTAGAATTACAACATAAAGCATATTGGGCTATCAAAAGATGTAACATGCACTTGGATGATGCGGGAGTGCATAGGAAGTTGCATCTTCAAGAGTTGGATGAGATGAGGAATGAGTCATATCAAAAGGCAGTGATATATAAGGAGAGGACGAAAGCTTTTCATGATAAGATGATTTCAAGGAAAAGTTTCTCGGTGGGCCAAAAAGTGTTACTATATCATTCCAAACTCAAGCTCTTTCCTAGTAAGTTACATTGTCGTTAGGTTGGTCCATTTGTTATCACTCATGTCTTTCCTTTTGGTGCAGTGGATATACAGAGCCTCAAAACTAACAAGACATTTAATGGTCATCGCTTAAAACCGTATTATGAGGGCTTCCAAACAGAGGATTTGGAGGTGTTGATGCTAGAGGATGTAATTGGCATCACCTAATGTATGCAACTAGAGGTCGAGCTAACGATATTAAATCAAAGGCACTACTTGGGAGGCAACCCAAGGGAAGTTAATTTCTGTCTTTTACATTTTTAAATCTGTTATTTTTGTTAGCTACTCCATTTCTAGCATTTGATTTTACATTGAGGAAAATTCAAGTTTTAAGTGTGGGGGTGGGGTACATTAGTTTTAATGCATATTTTTTAGCTTAATCGTAGCTTATGTGACTCCTTAGGCAGTCTTTAAAATTAAACGAACAAAATCAAAAATTTTCTTATTTTTTATTGGTTTTAAGATTATTTAGTCATAATTAGAGTGTGAATTGATTAGTAAATTCCACAACAAAATTTGACACGTATTTTTGCTCTTATGATTTGTTAATATGCATTATCTTTAGAAGAGTAGTGACTAATGGTAAACAAAGCCAGTGAGATTTTGAGCCTTATTTGACTGACACATCCATATCAGTCTTATTGCCTTTTGATAATGGTGACCTTCATGACATGTACATCCTGATTTTGCGTTGAATTTCTATTCGAGACCACATTTATCACATGCATTGACATGTATATGATTAGGCATTCTTTGTTTTTCATAAACTACATTGGCCAAATAACCTATCCTATCGACATGATTTTTCCCTTGATACACGCCTTTGAGCTTCAGCCTTTCTTTTTGTATAAACCACATTTTATGATTTTATACTTAACCAAATGTCCTACCCAAGTCATAAAGCTAGTGGAACATTTGTGATTTTTGAGTTTGTGGATGTATAA
This sequence comes from Erythroxylum reticulatum, assembly GCA_025504915.1. Classification (NCBI taxonomy): domain Eukaryota; kingdom Viridiplantae; phylum Streptophyta; class Magnoliopsida; order Malpighiales; family Erythroxylaceae; genus Erythroxylum; species Erythroxylum reticulatum. Next base: position 16,108,603 of record JANSVA010000003.1, read on the forward strand.
AATTCTAAGAGTGGGGGTGTACATATCTGTGAGGGTTGGTTATAATGTTTGGAGGTTATTTTATGTCTTATCATTGAAATTCCCATGTTGATGTAGTTTATTTTAATTTTTACAAAAAAAAGAAAATAAATAAAAATAAATGTATCAAGGAAGAACAACATATGTGTTGAAAAGTTGTTTATGATTTATGCATCTTCCCAGAGTTATAATGGATGTATTATTTGAGTATGTTGAATATAAGGTAGATGTTGGCTTGGAAGGTTTGCTCTTGTGATTTCATTGGCATAATTTGTATGAGTGATTCATTCAGATTGATATATGCTTCATGTGGTTTGTGTATGAGAGCTGAATGGGGTTATGAAATATTAATGTTGCATTTTTCATAACTGACAGTGCCCAGTTTTTTATGAGTTTTACTTTGTTTCACTAGCTTTGATGACTTTCCTGCTACTTAACCCAAATACATCTCACCTTACCTTTTCCCACATTACAACCTTTACAAGTCCTTTGATTCATGATTTTGCATGTGAACATTAGTGGTGGAGAAATGAAATAATATGCAAAGTTGTGGATTGTCATGATCATGAATGGTGTTAAGTGTACCTATGAATATATTTTAGTTAAACACATTTTCCGAGTCTACCATTAGATTGCTCAGTTTTTGAAGATATTGAATGTTGAGTTTTTGATTAGGTTTTAAAAGTCATTCACCTTTACTTATGGCTATCTATTCTTAAGAAATGTGGAATATGAGTTAAAGTTTTAGTTTGTGATTTTGATTTTGACGATTTGTCCAAGGACGGTCAAAGACCAAGTTTGGGGGTATTTGATAGGATTGAATTATCTTATTTTTTTATGTATTTTCATGTGATTTCAATCCTATTCTTAAGATAAATTACTTATTTTGTGTTCAATTTATGTTGACTATTAGGTTAGATATGATGATATATTTGAGACCAAAAAGAGAAGATTTTCAAAGGAAATTGGAGCACAATTGAAAAAAAATCCATGCGTTTAAAACACAGCAAACGCAAGCAACGGAGGGATTTAAATAAAGGAAACTCACCTTTATTCTTCACATCAAGAGGCTACAGTGTCGGCGCAAAAAGAAGAAGAAACGAACCACTAACGCAGGAGCCGCTGGAGACTTTGGAGGGATGAGCCACTCTTGGAGCATAAAAATAGACATGTAGTGCTAGTTTTCCTATACCAGTTCAACGAGAATATCGACACCAAGTCATGGTTAAGCTATTTCTATCATTTTGAAGTTGTGATTTTTTTTCGAATTGTTGTGTTGTTGGTATTGATTTGGATGGTTTTGGGATTAATGATCTTAATATATTATTTTGATTGTTTTATTTAAAACCTATTGCTAAACACATTGATTGTAATCTGTAATCGTTGTTGTTGATGTTTATGAGTAGCATCTAAGGATCATTAATTATTCGGAACAACATAACATAGGTTGGATAATCTGAACGTGTGAGATTACTGCCTGTATTGATCATTTTCAAATTCATAATGCGATTGCCAAATTGAATCTAGAGATCGTATCCTAGGTTATTTAGTAGTTAGGCTTAATTAATGATCGTATCTTTATTAAATGCAACCTAAGGGAAAACTAAGATTTGTAGAGTGTTCTATTAGTCTGAGATCAATAATTCGAAAAGAATTGTAAAGAATTTAGCTTGAAGAAATATGCTTGATTGTGTATAGGCCGAGATTGACCCTAGAACTGGACCTTACTTATACTAAACACTTTTCTCATTTTCGATTATTTGTTTTAATTTGTTTCGATAGTTCACTTTTACTTTAATTTTAAAATTGTTTGAAAAATCCACCCCCTCCCCTGCGCGCACGCGTTAAGTGTAAACACGAATTAAATTCATTTCATAAACTTTACACACACTCTCTGTGGGATTGACCTAAACTCACCACAGCTATAGTAGTAGTTTAGTTATTTTATTTTGACTAGCATAACAACGTGCGATCAAGAGTTAAAACAATTTGTTAGCAATCCATTGGTTTAAGTCTCATGTCATTTGGATATAGGAAGCAGAAGTTATAACAAATATATCAAAGGATGTTAAGAAAAATGATTTTCAAAAAAATAATTGAAAGTCGCGATCATGCATCTGCATGATCACAAGTTTCATCTCCGGGTCACAATCGTGCTTCTGCACGATCATAAGATCACCCAAACACTTACGATGTTGCAATCATGCTTATACACGATTTCAAGATCACACCTTGAGTCATGATCACGATTTCAAACATCCAAAAACAGCTTATTTCTTTCCCTCATCTCATAATCGCGACTTTTAACCTTCATTTACAACCTAGAAATGTTTATCACAAGTATGAGATTTTCATGCACACCCATGAGTGGTTCATACCAAATTACTATAAAACATTTCTGTCCATTCAAAAATCATATAGTCTTCATTCCTAAATCATAAATTCAGTCTTTCTATGTGTAGTACAATTTCTAAATAGATCAAATGTGATTTTATAAGATAATCATCAACAACCTGAAACCTCACTCATGCTTCCTCTCACTACTGCATGTCTATAACCTCTGCAATTTTCTATCTTTCACCTGATGCATTTCTCTCCATATTTCTAACTCTTTCATTTCATCATAAATTTATCATTTAAGCAACTCTAAGTCACAACCTCACCAAAAATTCATTTTATATCAGTAAACTCATTTAAATTCATGTAAGTCCATTTCTAAAAATACTTCACAAATGCATGCATGAACAGTGAAATCACCATATTCAGATTCCTCTGAACCAAAACAGAGTATATATATTTCTACATCAATTTTCCAACAATTTTGCATACTCAAGATAGAACCTATTTCATATCCTTATTTCACAAATCATTCATCTTATTCATTACCACAAAAACTGCACTTCTAAACTTCTCATGCATGTATTCATTTATATACAGAATCAACAACAGTATAACATTATCAATTTCACTTACATGAATCAATAACAATTCTAGCGATAAGGGTGAATCAATTTCCACACAAAAAGCTATTTGGTGATGGGTAACAAAGAAGAGAACTTTAGTTCAGTGAAGAACAAAGCTATAGTAGTCTCTTCCTAACCAAAACATAATGATACGTGTGAGAAGATTCCATCGAAGCTAGGATTTTACTTATGCTCATGGACACTAATACCTAACAATTTAACACTCGCAATGATGTTTTTCAAGTAAATGAGGTAAGTAATTCATCAATCAAACATCGTTTAGATGAGCTAACATCTTTTGTTAGACAAATTATAGTTGGATAGGCACAGGTAAAGGCATGTGAAATATGGTCAAACACAAACCATCCAACTAATGAGTGTTGGACATTACAAGAGGGAAGTATGGAATACGTGAATGCTGTAAGAGGGAATTTTCCTAATTGGTACAACACGTACTCTCAGATTTATATCCCAAGTTGGAGGGATCATCCCAACATGAGTTATACGTAGAATAGTTAGCAAACTTACTTCCAAAATAAGGCCTAAGGAGCACAATACTTCTAACCAAAGCCACAAGCTTCTTCTTCTAATTCAGGTACATCTCTCAAAGAATTTGACAATACTCTTACCAATAACACTATTCAATTTCAGCAAGATGTCAAATCGAGCATACAGAACATAGAAAACTAAATGGATCAAATAATAATAAGGATCAATTGTTTAGAATCATAAAGTGGAGGAAAGCTACCATCTCAACCTGAGGTGAACCTTAAGAATGTTATTGCTATAACTTTGAGGAGCATAAAGGAGATTGAGGTTCCCAAGAGGACCTCACCTAGGATTGCAAATGAAGAAGGAATTCATAAGGAGCTAGAAAAGGAAGAAAACCCCTTATCTAGCACAAAGGTAAACTTTGAAAACCCTTTCCTAGTAGATTGGCAAGACTGAACTAGAAGAGGAAATACAAGGAGATATTAGAGACATTTTGGAAGGTGGAAGTGAACATTCCTTTGCTAGATCTAATTAAGCAAATACCTTGAGGAGAAAGACAAGGAGATATTAGAGACATTTTGGAAGGTGGAAGTGAAAATTACTTTGCTAGATTCAATCAAGCAAAGGTATGTAAAATTCCTTAAGGAATTGTGTACATATAAAAGAAAGTTGACAAGTTATGAAAATGTGATTAAGGGTGAGAATGTATATGAATTTTTTAAGGAAAAGATGCCTCCAAAATGTCAGGATCCTTGTATGTTCATTATTCCTTACAAATTGGTCACACTGTGATTAATAGAGCTATTTTGGATTTAGGAACTTCAATTAAAGTTATGCCACATTCAATTTATGCTTTCTTAAATTTGGGCCTTTTCAAAGAAAGAAGTGTTATTAGGTAAGAAGTTGCTTAGGTATGTTATGATAGGGACAACTAGCAACTTCTTAAATTGCTCCCCATACTCATAAAGGGATTCTTCGCTATATTGATTTATGCCATATATTTTCTTCTGTATACTTGTTGTCTTTAATGTGGGAAAATATTTTTCCAAAAATAGCCACTTCATCTCTATCCAAGTGTTCACACTCCCAATAGGTAGATTGAACAACCAATCCTTTGTTGCATCTTTCAGTGAGAATGGGAAAACCCTCGACATGATTTGCTCTTCTATCACCCTTAGAGGCTTCATACTCAAACATACCTTATCGAGCTCTTTAAGATGCTTATGAACATCCTTACCTACAAGACCATGAAAATTAGGTGTAATATACCACTCCCATAGTGCATATGCCCAATCATATCCAGGGATAGTCAAGAATATACTCTACGAAAATGGTATATTAGAACAATCACATTAATACAGTCATAGGCATCAATATAACTTAAGCATTCCAGATACTTATTTCCTTCATAATCATAATAAGTCATATATCTCATTAACATTCCAAATTCAAGTAGCCCATACATAACAATTTTGAATTCAATCCCAATACATCATATAGTATAAAAATTACATACTAGATACAATGTGTGTCATAACATGCAATGCTAATACAACAGACATCAATCTAGAGATTGCAGGTATCAACTGACCAGACCTTTGAGTCATTCTTACCCTCAAAATAACCGTACTATAATTCTATTAGATCATTTTAAAAGTTAGATCTCCCTCAAACCTGAAAATCAATGCTACAATTTTGATGAATTTTTTAACTCAGTGAGTGAACCACCATCGATGTGCTCACTCAAATCAGAACATAAAGACAAGTATATAACTCAATTCACCAAGTAAAACACATTATTCAACATTGAATATCACATCACATTATATCATATGTTAACAAGTACAACATGTATTCAATTATTTGATATCAACATTTCAAAAAAATCTAATAAATCATCTCAATCATTCATATAATACATGTAAAGTTGTATATGCAAATGTACATGTGACTTCATTTTTATTTTCTTTTATTATGACCTATTAACTTAATTTACTATCCCGTATCTGATATGGATATTAAGTTCATTTCATTTAATGTTCCGTGTTCGTTATAGATACCGGGCTTATTATTATTTAAGCCTATAGATTTTTGTGCACAATCCTGAGCTTAAAGCTCTTTTTCTCATATTAGCTACTCTGTTCTCAAATCATTTATCTGATCATGCATTTCAATTTAATGAGATGCATCAATTCACACATTATTCTTTAAGTACTTTTCATTCAATGTCTCATGTCGTATATCAAATTCTTTTGATCTAGCCACATTACACATACAATTCAACAAGAGCACATATAATTAAGTTTATACAACTAGGTCAATTAACAATACGCTCTAGATGATTTGGCAATGTCTAGATGTTGGTGATCAACTTGTGTGTCTATAATCAAGAAATGCACATATAGTTCACAATCACTAATTTGTTCAATCATATGAATATACAATCATGCACATATATATGTGTCAAGTTCAATGCATGCTGAATTGAACTTTTTGAGTATGTATTCTTAATCACAAATCTTGACCGTTCAATTATTATAGCTTGGATATTACCACTTTGTATTTAGGTTTATACCTTGAGTAAGTTTGATTACTCTAAATTCATCAATCATACATTCATCAACCTTTTCTAGCAATACACATTCACACAATTTCCCAATTCTCGTTCATTCATACCAAATACACCTTTCTCATATCCTTTGGATCATATTTGCATTCATAAGAACACCTTTATTCTATTAACAACTCAAAATTTCAAATTTTAAATACATCGATATCAAGACAATCCATTCATTAAGTAATGACATTAATTAACAACCTAAACTTATCAACCCTTAACCAATTAATTAAGCAACAATCTAAGTTCATTTCAAGCCTGAATCAATTCCAAATACACCAATGTAGAGTGACTTATCCTCATTTGGTTTAACAAATTAACAAAACAGAAATTATCATTTCAAAGCTTTGGTCACGATCCCAATGTGCACTATCCAATTTCCCTCAATTCTCCACAAATTTCATCTTCATAGGATCATCATTAACACTTCAAATTTTCTAGAATTGGTACTTTTAAAAGATACTTCAATTTATATTAATATAGCTTCCATCTTGGTTACACAAATCTCACAAAACTCTACTTAATTGATTCATTATCATTCACTTAATCCTATCATACATGTAGTCTTAACTTTTCCAAATTCAATAAAACTTCAATAGCACCTATCTGTAGCATAAATTCAGCTTCATTTATACTTTAAACCTTAACTTAATTCATTTATATAATAGCCTATAACCTACTATTTTCGTACATTAAAAACAAAATATAAAAGTAACCAATTCATCCATCATATTATAGCATAACTTCATCATCAATCCTACATGTAGTTCATCCTAATTCAATCATCATAAAATTGCTATTACAACATACCACAAAGATCATAATTTCACTTACTTTTTTAGCTTAAATTTCACCTTAATTATCAAGCTATCCTAGCCCTCCAAGCTTGTAAGCATAATTCTAGAAACAAAGTAGAAGTTGAATGATTTTAGTAACAAGAAGACAACAGAGTATTGGAGTGGCAAAGTATAGAATTTTGGCAAAACTAGTTGTGTAGGTATTTTGGTAATGAGAGAAGTAAGAAGAAAATAGCATGTAGTAAAAATAAGAGAGAAGATAGCCATCCATATGTGTGGCTCGTGGCATGTAGGTGTGTGGTGAGGGTTGAGACACTTATCCAATAAAGGACCATGCTATATGTCCTCTTCTTAAACTACCAAATGACACTTAAATACCTAGTCCACTTATCACTTAGTTTCTTAAGCCATTTGTCACTCAATTCCATAGCCACGTGTCACTATTTCATAGGCCTAGTCAACCTAATTTCTCATATTTCAACCTGTCTTACCATTTAACATTTTTCCTAGACTAAATGTACATTTTAATTCATCACTCTTCCAATTATAACAATGAATTCCAAATTACTAATTATAATCCATCAAACCAAAATTCAAGACATAAACAATACACAATCATATCATATCATAACCATTTTAAACCTTTCATACCCTCGGAATATGTCAATTGAGTGCACATACAAACTTTGCAATGTTTTCTAAATAAACATTCATGTGTGTATATGCTCATGTTATGCATGTGAATGAAATGCACCTCATAAATTCTAAAATGAGTTGACTCAAAAGTCTAACATTTTAACTCTCAAAAACTTTTGGAAACCAGCTATTACATTAGGCAACAAATGTATTAACCTAGATTGAAGTTCAAAAGTAACATGCTCATCAAAATTAGGAAATGTAATGTATAAAGGCCTTTAGGTAAAGTTTGGTGTGGTTAACTCCCTTAGCGTTATTTTATTTCCACTGTTTCTTTAAATTCATGTTCTAGTTCTAGTTTCATATTTGGTCTTGCCTCCCTTCACAATCTCCATAACGTCCTCTTAATCTCCAGGTCAAATAGTAAAGGTTCTCTATGAGAAGATTTCGTCACTATTATACACCAACATTTACAAATGTTTAAAGATAAAAAAAGAACTAAAATAAACAATTATAAACAATATATACACAAAATGACAATTAAAATTAAAAACAAAACTTGTATCATCACATGTCGAGTGTACTGCAAAATTTACCTAACTCTGCATACTAAAAATTTGTAACTATGGTGAGACAAGATAGTATCCACAAGGAATGTTTAATTAACTTTTGCAATGAAAATAATTAATGTAAAAGGAATCAAATGGGATGTTTTGGTTTGATGCAATTGAGAAAACAATATCAAATTAAACTAACATAAGCAATTTATCAAAAAAAAGTTAAAAATGACAAGAGTGATGAATGTGTGTAAAACCCAGTTCTTTGTTTTAATCTTAGCCTACATCCATTTTAACATACATCATTGCATTATCATCTTCACAACTTTCTTCAAAGTATTGATTATGAATTAAAAATAATCTCTGCTAATCCTGAATTTTCCTTAAGTCATAGTTAATTAAATAAGCTATTTAATTGAGCCTAATCATAAGATAACCTAGAATAATCTCTTTAACTTTAATCAAACAGCTGCATTATGAAGGAGAAAAACATATCAATCTAAGGAACAACCACACAAGATCGGATTATTCAACCTATGCTATATTATCCCTAATGATTTAAAATCATTTATTGCGACATACAACTTCAAAAATGATTATTATGTATCGCATTCAAGTTCTAGCAATTTCATGAAAAACAATCTAATAGAGCATTAAGATCATTCTTACAAAATTCTCAATCAATAAACACAAGATAATGTAAACAATACAAAAGTAGGGAAAGAACATGATACACAGAGACGATATTCCTAATCCTGGGTATTGACTTCACCTCCAAACCAATGTTGGGAAATTAGCCTTCTATCTTCTTTATTAGTCTCCAAGAGATGAGGTTCTGTTACCCCTTTCTTTCTCCCAAAACCAAAAAATGAAGAATGAGTTGTTTCTTTCCTCAACATAACTTATTTATAGAAAAACTAGGTTTTCGAGTGAGCTGGCAAAAAGTCACGGCTGTGACACTACACCATGAGAGGCTCATGACCATGATCCATAGTGTTAGGGTTATGTAAATATAGTACCATAGAAAGCAAGTGTATTTACATATAACTTAATCTTCTTGCAGTTATTTTTGTAATGAAAATATCTATTATTAATAAAACAAAAGAGTTTGGTTTTATTTGCATGAGCATGTTATAACTAGTCATAAGGTATTTGTAAGGAATATACATATGCATAGAGACGTATGGGAAACATGTATATTACTAGAATCTAAATTAGTTGATTCACAGTTGAATAATTAAGTTGGTAGCTTGATTATAGTTTAGACTGTAGTGTTATGATTTATCTCCATGTAAGTAAAGGAGTTTACTTTAAAGGAATGATGAGTTTCATATCATGGTAGTAGTTGACTATCGATAATGGCACTATTAAATGAATTTCAAATCTCGTATGCTTTTTAAAGAATAAAGTAGGTTGTTTCTTTAACCTTGAAACATACACTTTAGCATTCTTTTATTACGAACCACAATCTTGATGAATGGTGAACTCATGTGCGTTTCATAATAATTCTTAATATGATCAGAATGGATTTTTACAGAGTATCAATCTAGTATTTGCATATTGGAATTATTAATTGAAACATGTATCAGGGAATGATTGAACCCAAGTTTTCTATAATTATTTAGTGACCTTTTCATAGTTTTCATTATCCTTTTCGGCTCTTTTTGTTATATATTGTGCTTAATCTGACTTAAAAGTGCTTGTTTTGAATTAATGTAATTTAAGGATCAAATTGTCATAATTAGTTAATAATTGCACTCACTTGACTTATATGGCAATTGATATCACAAATTTCTATTTTCATTGCAGGAACCTCAAGACATAGGGCCAAAAGTGGAACAAATAACTTGAAGTCACAAGATTAAGCATGGACATTTCGGGCAAAGTTCATTATGATGAAGTCAGTGTTTCACCGCGACACAACCGTTAAATATCACTACAACAAAGTCAGTGTTTCTCCGCTGTGACACCATTAAAGATTTCCGCGATGAAACTATTAAAGATCGCCACGATGAAGTTTGTGTTTCTCCATGGTGAACATTCAAATCAGCACAATCCCAAACTATTTCCGTGATGAAACTATTAAAGATCGCCACGATGAAGTTTGTGTTTCTCCATGGTGAACATTCAAATCAGCACAATCCCAAACTATTTTTGAAAATTTCACATACTGTATAACCCAATCTACAACACATTTTGGAAGGAAAACCTACTTTAGGATAAGTAACAAGAGCAGCTGACAGATATACTACACATTCCATTACCTTGGCTCCCACGGTTCCCTCAAAAACTTGTTCCATATTTTTCTCTTCAATTTTTCACCGCCAACTTCCACTATGGTTAGCTCATGTTCATTCCTAGTTGTGAGGCTTCCGGCTGCAATACATGGTTAGCTGATTTCTTTCCTCTTGAAGATGTAACGATGGCTGGAGTTCAGTGTTCTTAAAAGGGGAGTAGCTTAATTCGTAGTGTAGCTATGATTTATGAATGTCTAAGTCTAGGATTTGTAACTTATAGTTAAGCTACTTGATTATGGTTTAATCAAATGTTGGATTTTGTGTAGTTGGACTGGTTGATGTAGAACTTTGAGTTTGAATATATGAAGTCTCATATATGTCATTTGTGATCTTCTTGATTCTATTTATCCTTGCATGGCTGTGTTTGATATTGAGTTGATTAAGATTTCATTTGACCTATTGCATAGGATGATCCTACTACACACACTAAGCCATACTTAATGAGATCTTAAGAAATGGAGTCCCATTGATTAGGATCTTGGACTTAAACAGTTCTTTAAGGTTTATCATTTTGAAGCTTAGTGATCACTACTCATAGAAAATTTAATTTCAGACTAGGATTGCCAAAGCTCATTTTCAAAAGGATTATATTACTTTTAATCACTTGTTTTAATCTTTCCATTTTTTCTTCCCAAAATTCCAAAAATACATTTTACAAACTTTTTACAATTCAATTTAGTTTGGATAGTGTTTTCAAATATCAAAAATCCCCTTTTCCCAATTAGCTTGCATAGCATGACATACAGGTTAACTTAGGTCCACTCATTTTAGGTTCCAATTAAGTGAAACAACCCAAGGTTGCACCCTATATTGCAATCCTTGGATTATTTTTTGATTTGACCCCAAGGGTATGAACAAGATCTGAATCAAATTGCGTCATTGCTAGGGAAACAAGCAATTGGTTCTTTAGGTTAACTTTTTTCAATATGCAGCTAAGTGAGGTTAGGAGCCTTTTCTTTTTAGTTTGCATTCTAGATAATTTAGCTCTACAGTTTCCATTTTGCATAGCAGCATAATTTTTGGCAATACACTTTTTGATAGTTAGCATTTTACATTTGCTTTCTCTGTGAATTTTCTTTTCGCCGTGGAAACTCTTTACTTTCGCCACGACGAATATTTTCTACTTCTCCATAGCAAATCTCATCTTTTCCATGGCCAACTTCCTATTCATACACACTTTCACACATACTTTCATACATACTCTCATATATACTCTCACACATATTCCTATACATGCTTTCATAGATACTCATACTCACATACACTTTCATCCTTCACGTTTTATCATTTTACTTAGCTTTGTCTACTTGCAAGTCAATTTTGTTTTCTTTTATTCATATTTGAATTTTCCCCATTTTTTTCTTGCCCTGCAAAACCAAACTTCTACGTTTCCAGCCTAAAATTGAGAGACGTTTGAGAAAAATTAGAAAAGAGAAGAGACAAAAATGGAAAAGCAAGATAGTCTTTAGGGAGGAGAATTCAATAGAGTCTAGACTATCAAGTAGTGAGAGTGAGTCATTAGCAGGTGAGATAATGGCTAAAAACCATAACCTTAATGTTAACCAACCTAGAAATGGCGAAAATGGAGGTAATGGGGAGCAAGAGCGAGTTGGTGAGAAAAACATAAATCATAGAAGAAGGACCATCAGGGAAGCTACTACTTTTGATGTGAATTATGATCCTTTTACTATTTCTTGCCTTAATTTTGATGTGAATTTTAAGGTTAAAGGATTGATTATTAACTCTCTTCCCAAATTTCATGGTTTGATAGGAGAATATCCCTAAATTCACTTGCAATTGTTGTCCATGATTTGTTAGAGCATGAAACCAGTGGGAGCTTCTCTTGATCAAGTGCTATGGAAAGTGTTTCATCTATCCTTGGAGGGTAAAGCAAGGGAGTGGTATATGAGCTTTCCAAGTCATGTGGTGAATGCCTACCACAGTTGGGCAAATTTGAGAAAGGCATTCTTAGAGAAGTACTTTTTGGCCTCCAGAACTTCATCAATGAGAAAGGAGATTTACTTGGCACATCAAGACTATGATGAGTCCCTATACGATTATTGGAACCATTTTTAGGATCTACTGTCTAGATGCCCTCACCATCAGATACTTGATGAGCAGTTATTGTAGTACTTTTATGATGGACTAAAGAGTCAAAACAAGGGTATGTTGAATGCGGCTTCAGGAGGTTTACTGATTGATCTCATAGCTGCAAAGGCATGGGATCTAATTAATAAAATGGCTCTAAATCACCAGCAGTACAGTGTTAGGGACACTAGAGGAGTTCATAAGTTGGGAGCTTCAACAATTCATTCTAAAAGAATGGAAAGTCTTGATTCCAAGGTCGACTCTTTGGAGAGTAAAGTGACTTCGCAGTTGTCTTTCATTACTGCAGAGTTGAAAAATATGAGTGTGCATCGTCCACCATCTTTTATGGATATTACTGCACCTAGTTATGACACTTTTGGTTCAGTAACGCATATCTCTAGTGTCTTCCCTAGTCGTTATGAAGAGGAGTTAGTTGTTTATCAAGGTCAGCCCAATCAGAAGTGGGATCCCTATTCCAACACCTATAACGAGGGATGAAAAGCAAATACTAGACTCAATTAGAGAAATGAAGAAGGTAGGGGTCCAAACAGATTTTACCAAGGTGGAGGGGCTGGTTCTTCCACAAACCAATTCCAAAATCAACAACAAGCTTTAACTGTCCCACGAAAGGAAGAAACTAATAAACTCTTGTATAATATGATGGCGTTGATGAAAGAGGAGAGGACTTATTATAACAACCAGTTCAATGCCACAGCCTCTCTGATTCACTAAGACTCTTCTAAAAATGTTGCTAGATTCAATGATCTAGAGAAAAGAATGGAGCAATTGGAGACGAAGGTTGAAAATATCAAGTCCTATGTCACTCAGCTATCCAATAATATGAGTGAGCACCAAGCTAGGAGTAGTGGCACTATTCCCTTCAATATTGTTATGAACCCAAAGAGTTTGAATGCCATCACTCTTCGAAGTGGGAAGCAAGTGAGGTTCAGTGATCAAGATGAGGAAGTAGATGAAGAGGAGATTGAATGTGAAGATTTGCCTTCAACATCTACAAGATTCAGGAAGTCTGAAAGCTCCAAGGAGAGAGCACTTTTAGCTAAAAAGTAGTCTACATCTTTAAAAAGAAAAGAAGTGAATTCTGAAAGCAACCAGGAATTGAGCAAGCATGGAGCCCGTAAAGCCAATGGTTAGGAAGTAAATCTTAAAGGCCTTCCTTTTCCTAATTCATATTTGATGAGCAAAAGAATGACTGAAACTAAACATGAGAAAGATATCATTGATTTGTTTGGTAGAGTATAAATCAATATTCCTTTGCTTAATCTTGTGAAATAGGTTCCTACTTATGCCAAATACCTTAAAGACCTGTGTACCATCAAAAGGAAGTTCAGAGCAAATGAAAGAGTGTAAATCAGCTCAAATGTGTCTACTCTGTTTAAACCCTAAATCCCTGTGAAATGCTAAGATCCTAGATCTTTCACTATCCCTTAAACTATAGGTAAAGTTACCATAGGGGGAGCCTTGTTAGATCTAGAGGCAGCTATAAATGTCCTGGTTAAGTCCATCTACATGTCATTAGGTGTCAAGAATCTTAAGTCTACATCTGTAGTTCTCTAATTCGCTAATAGGTCTCTTAGGCATCTTGTGGGCATTATAGAGGATATTTTGGTACAGGTTAAGGGTTTGGTCTTTCCCGCTAATTTTTATGTGCTTGAGATGTCTTTTGAAGTTATGCAAGACACCACACTGATTCTTGGTAGACCTTTCTTAAGGACTGCTAGCACTATGATTAGCATGAAAGAAGGTATCATCACCATGAAAGTAGGTGATCAAAAAGTGTGTTTTAATATGTATGAAGCCATGAAACATCCTCATAAGGATTATTCACTTTCCGAAGTTAACATGCTTGATATTGCTATTGATGATGCCTACTCTGAATTTGAATTCCAAAATGGTTACTTTAGCTTTGCACTGTATTTATTGGATTCTTCTAATTTCAATGATGACCCATTGGGAGAAAGGTTTTTGTTAACATTTTAGGTGAATCTGGTATTGTGGACGCTAACACCGACGTGGCAAGTAGTAAACCTGTTTCATCACAATGTAGCTATCTGTCGGAAGTTCTCTAGGAGAATCAGAAACCTTCATAACCACCAGGTGGTTTCTTTCCTTCACTTCTTACCTACTTTTACCCTGTGAATACTTTTCACATGCTAGTGCATTAGTTGGTTAAGTAAGTGTGGGGGAGAAACAACCCCAATAGAAAATTGCTTAGTTTTTAGCTTCATTAATATTTTTTCAATTCAATAATTTCCCTTTTTAGTTCTGCCTTTTGACTTTCTTTTGCTGCATATAACTGCTTGATGCATGATATCCATTCCAGTCTGACCATTGATATGCATTTCAAGGTTTTCTAAGTATCCAGCCGATGTCCTATATCTGTTTGTTTGTTTGTCATGTTGCTATTTCTTTATTGAAGCTTTCTGTCTCATTGAGTTTTAGGCTACTTTTTGCCGCGGTATGCATTCATGTTACTGCAGTAAAATAAGTTACTTTCATTGCGGTGTGCATTCACATTGCCGCAGCAAAATAAGTTATTCTCACCAACATACATTCCACATTGCCATGAAAAAACACCCCAGTTTCTTCTTAGTTTGCTCTCAAGATATTTTTTGCAATGGCAATCACACACTTTCACCGTGGTTACGAGAAGAATCTACACATACGATTACCTTTCTACCCCTATTTTTCTTTAACCATTCATCTTCCTTCTATTATTTTCGTCTTTTCACACCAATCTTCCTTTAACCATCTGACTTTCCCCTCCCTTCTTCGGTTTATAGGTGAAATATACTCACAATCCATACCTTTTCTCATCTCCCTCCTCATGATTTCCCCTATTTTTCTGTCTTCCAGCTACAGATTACTTCCTCCTCTCGGTAAGACTCATTTCTTCTCTTCTTTTCCATTTCCATTTCCTTTTATTTCACTCTTCTAGGGTTTCGTCGTGGCACGAAGTGTGATTTTGCCGCAACACATCGGAGATTTTTACGTGGCACACAAGCATTTTATTTCACTGTGGCATAAATGAATGATTTCACCATGGCGAAGTATTGGTTTCATCACAGCACAAACAACTGATTTCGCCGCGGTAAAGAAATGATTTCATCGCGGCATAGGAATAGTTTCCGCGATGAACCATATTCATTTTCTTATTTAATCTCTATTATTTCTTTAATTTGTTTATTGTGTGTTCTCTCTCCAGGAAAATGCCTCGAACCAAAAATCATGGACTTCCCATTAAGTCAGACTCCCCTGCTGACCACTTTACATTCGAGGAACTGTATGCAAAGATCAATGATCGACCTATCATTAAAGAGCATCCTTTTCCTCTCACTCCCCCAAACATCCCCTTTGTCCAACAACTCCATGCCTTACAATTAACTGATCTAGTTTAGCCATGTGCCCTAGGAAATGACAAGTTCGTTCGTCATTTCTACACCTATGCCCGCTTTCACCACCAACTTGCCATTCACTTTTGGGGTATTACAGAACCCTATGCCTTTACTATAGTTGCTATCTGTTGCCATTATGATCTTCCCTCTTGTCGCCACTGCCACTATGACCAGTTAATTCATGACTACCCTATGGCTGACGTTGCTCACACCCTCTATCAAGAGGGCACTGATTGGCATTGACCACGCAACGTTGAGCTTTACCTTAAGCACTCTGAGTTGAGGCCAGAGACTTGTCCTTGGCTGTACTTAGTTTGCAATAACATTATCCCTACCCTCCACCTCGCTTATGTCACCAAATATTAAGCCCTTTACATCTACCTTCTGATGACAATGCGTTCGGTCAACATAGCTGACGCTATCATCTCCGCCATCCATGACTCAATCCAAATAGCTAGATTCACCACCACCATAGCCTTCCCTCATCTCATATCTGACATTTTTCATGCCCACAACATCGTTGAGTACAATAACGACAGCTATTTTCACCCAGCCCCCTCCTTTAGGTACGACTACCTTAAGCAACCTGCCCTTCACCCACCACCACCTACTTCCTCACCTATTTCTGATCTTGGTGCAGCCCCAGACCAGCTAGCTCAGGAAGTCCCCATGCTTGTCACCTTAGAGACCCTTATAGGTAAGATTGATGGACTATTTGCAGAGCTCTATCATCTCCGCATGATCAAGATCGACGTTATCGACGTCGTATGGATGCCTTACTAGTTGAACATTTACACTTTTAATTTCCCTCTCATGAGGATGAATCGATGCCTGATGCTGGTACATTTGAGGCGGGCACATCTGACACAGGCCCATCTAGTGCCAGTCCATCTCAGTTCGATGTTGACTCTCCTACAGACTAGTCTCCAGTCTTTTTGTTTTCTATGATAATTTTTTATTTTGTAGTCTTTATGTTTTTAGTTTTATGTCGCTGGATAATTAGTTAGCTTTTCTGATGTATTTTCCTAGGCTTGTACTAACCATTGTGGATAATGTCATTTATTTCATCAGTTATTCATAGTCTGATTGTTGTGTTGAATTGCACTTTGTGCTTTCTTCCTTTATGCTTTATCTTTGCTTGTTAAGCCCTTGAGACATCTTTTTGAGCGCATGCACATGTCTTCATATTGATGTAAATATTTTATATACAGTTTTTCTTTTTAAGTTCAAGTCAAAAAAAGGGCATGTTGTTTGCCTCTGAATTATGAGTTTACCTGAGCAATTGTTTTTAATTATAGAATTCGATTGTGTACTAAAAAATAAATCAAAACAAAAAAAGCTTCTATGGTCAAATTTTAAATCTTTTCTTTATAATGGTTGATGCTTGTTTGATGACGAGAATACTTGTAGTGCATGTTACTCATCTTTTTTTCTTTTATTCCTTCCAATTCACTTGGCCTTTATCCATCATTACAACCCTTAAAGTCCTTTTGATTTGCGAAATTATGGTTCTTGTAGTGGTGAGGTAGAACTATCACAAGCTTATGGTAGAGAATGGACTCAGCAAATTTTAGAGTGAAATTATCCCAAAACAAGTGAGTTAAGCGTTAAATAGTTTTCCTTGAGAGAAATCTCTTTTACCCAATCTCTTGGATTAAATTCTTGCAGTATTTATCTTCTTAGTGTTTTCTCAATCTGCTTTGGTTAATTTATAACAAAGTGGTTTTACTAATTGTCTGCTCTCATTTTTAAGTGTGGTCGGTATTTCTTTTGTACATGTATATCTTTAATCTTTCATAAGCTTTGTCCAGGAGTAGAAAGGTCTAAATGTGGGGGAATTTGATTGAACCCAAATTTTCTATATTATTTAGTGACATTTTCATAGTTTTCATTACACTTTTTGGCTCCTTTTGTTAGATATTGTGCTTAATTTGACTTAAAAGTGCTTATTTTGAATTAATGTAATTTGAGGATCAAATTTGCATAATAAGTTAATATTGCACTCACTTGATTTATATGACAATTGATATTACAAATTTCTATTTTCATTGTAGAAACCTCAAGACATAATGCCAAAAGTGGAATAAATAACTTGAAGTCACAAGATCAAGCATGGATATTTCGGGCAAAGTTAACCGTGACGAGGTCAGTGTTTCACCACGATGCAACCATTGAATATCGCCACAACAAAGTCAATGTTTCGCCTCGACAAAACCATTAAAGATCGTCACGAAGAAGTCTGTGTTTTTCTGTGGAGAACATTCGAATCAGCGTAAGCCCAAACAATTTCTGGAAATTTCACATACTATATAACCTGATCCACAACCCATTTCGGAAAGAAAACCTATTTTGGGATAAGTAATAAGAGCAGACGATAGATATATTACACATTCCATTACCTTGACACCCATGCTTTCCTCGGAGACTTATCTCATATTTTTCTCTTCCATTTTTCACCGCCAACTTCCACCATGGTTAGCTCGGGTTCATTCCTAGTTGTGAGGCTTCCAATTGCAATGCATGGCTAGGCAATTTCCTTCCTCTTAAAGATGTAGCGATGATTAGAGTTTAATCTTCTTAAAAGGGGAGTAGCTTAATCCGTAGTTTAGCTATGATTTATGAATGCCTAATTCTAGGATTTGTAACTTGTAATTAAGCTGCTTGATTATGGTTTAATCAAATGTTGGATTTTGTGTAGTCGAATTAGTTGATGTAGAACTTTGAGTTTAAATATATGAAGTCTCATATATGTCATTTGTAATCTTTTTAATTCTCTTTATTCTTTCAGGGTTGTGTTTGATATTGAGTTAATTAAGATTTCATTTGACATATTGCATTTGGTGATCCTACTACACACACTAAGCAGTACTTAACGGGATCTAAAGAAATGGAGTCCCATTGATTAAGATCTTGGACTTAAAGAGTTCTTTAAGGTTTATCATTTTGAAGCTTAATGATCACTACTCATACAAAAATCAATTTCGGACTAGGATGGCCAAAGCTCATTTTCAAAAGGATTCTATCACTTTTGACCACTTGTTTTAATCTTTCCATTTTCTATTCCCAAAAATCCAAAAATACATTTTACAAACTTTTTACAACTCAATTTAGTTTGGTTAGTTTTTTCAAAGATCAAAAAAACTCCTTTTCCCAATTAGCTTGCATAGCATGACATATAGGTTTACTTAGGTCCACTCATTTTAGGTTCCAATTAAGCGAAATGACTCGTGGTTGCATCCTATATTGCAATCCTTGGATTATTTTTTAATTTGACCTCCAAGGGCACGAACAAGGTTCGAATCAGGGAACACTCACTTAAATAAAAAGTTTATAATGATATCATCACTTCTAGATGTTTTACAGAGATTGGTGATTAAACTGGTGCCAGTAGTTTGATGGATTAGCTACCTATCAAGTCTTAACACTAAGATGAGATCTTGTGTGTTAATCACCATATAGAGTGAAGCAGGAGATCTAGAACGAAAAACCAATTAAAAGCAAAACTGTAATTTTTCCTTTTATTGTGCAGATGGCTATAACATGATTCATAATAGAGTTTGCAATTGGACATCTAATTTGAAACATGTGTTCTCATAATATTTAGTAATTCAAGAGTTCAATTACTTATCTTTAGTGGAATGACAATTGGTAATTAGAAGCCCAAAATGAATATTCAATATTGGGCTGGATTTTGGTTTGGTTTGATTAATTTGATTAATTAAATTGAAACAATATTTTAAAAGAAAAAAGAAGGGAAAAACCAAAATCTGCAATGATTTAGATTTCGATTTTATATAGCTAAATGGATAGCTTCACATTTAGCATTGAATTGTTAAATATAAGGTGGGTTTTTATCATGCTTCATCATCATTAAATGGTTTAATGGTGTCCTCATTAAATGGTTTAAAGGACTGATCATTAAATGGTTTAATAGTCGTCATTTAATATTGGCATGTAGAAAAACATATAACCTTTTAGCATTCATTTGATTAAAGAAGGAAGTAGTGCATTTTGCTGCTCTCTCTCCCTTCTTTCATCATATAACCGAAAATGAGAGTGTCTCATTTTGGTTTTTGCTTTTTCATCCATCCATATTAAACAAATGAGATCATTTATTGGCCTCTCTTTCATTTTGATTAAAAGAAAGATGTGGTGCATTGGTTGTTTAGTCTTCCACTCCTTCCTTTCATGAACTAGTTGAAATTAGGAATGAGAGTGTCTCATTTTGTTTCTTTCAACTAGTTGATCATAAAAAGAAAACCTCTACAATATTTCTTCTCCTTTCCTACCAAAGGATCTTGTTAACTAAGATATCCAAGGATAATAAGCGGTAGATCGGATTAGTTAAGGATACAATAGCAACGAGATGACACAATAGTGAGGAGTCAAAGTTGTAGCAAAGGAGTCGATAAAATTTCCATCATGTTCTTATGTTATTTATTTTTCTAATATCATATCATGTATGGATTAAACATGTTGATTCAGTTATCATACTTTGTTTTGATTTTAGAAAAAACTTTTGAAATCTACCTTTTATGTAAATCTATTATGCTTTTGTTTTCGATCCAAAAATTGGTATCAAAGCTAGGTTATTATACATGATTTGGTTCCTATATGTTTTATGGGTTGGTAATTATATTTATGTATGCTGTATATTTTTTGTGATAGAAATATATATGGTGTATGTTTTGCTCTTTTAGTTGTCCACAGAATATAGATTTACATTGTAAGTTTTCTTCGTTTGGTTTGTAGCAAGGAGGGTGGCCTATCATTGTCATGTTTCCTCCTTGTCTTCATTTTCTATTTTCTTTGATTTTGTAACGTACAAATTTCTGTAATGTTGAACATGAAACAACCATGGATCGAAGAAAAGAATAGGTAATGGTTTTAATTTATGATATGGTGTAATGGTCGTTTCGTGTTTATGAGTTTTTTAACTGCTAGAATTTTATGTTTCTCTTTACAAATTCGATTTTACAAGTTTTTCAAGTGCTAGAATTTTGTGTTTCTCTTAACAAATTCAGTTTTGGGAGTTTTCCAAGTGATGGAATTTTTTGTTTTCCTATCGATAAAATTCAGTTTTGTGAAAAACAAAAAGTGTTGTAAAATTAATGCCATTACACCATTTTATCAAATGGGCTGGGTCATGTGAGTGAAGAGTTCAAAAGCAAAAGATCCAAGTCCAATAAATTTTTTATAGGCCAAAGAGCCTTGTAATTATTTATGCTCTAGGATGGACAATCAAAAGTAGATTTATAATTCATAAGATTAATGGATGGATGGATGCTGATAATAAGCGATTTTATGTTAATGTATGCCATTTAGAATAATTGTCAACCCTAGGCTTTACATGCATTCATTATGTATGAGATATATAATGAAACAATATAGGATGATTAATAAATTGCATCTAGACAAGATGTTTTTTATTAAAACTGTAAGAAGAAAAAGATTGAGTTGGAGAGGATGCTCATGTGAGAATCCACGGTCTCCATATGATGGCCCGTTTGTATATGGTAAAGTGTTACTTCCCACTGGAGAACATGAATCCTAGATCTTGCATGGTTTGGGTCTCCTTTCATATGAATATGCTCCTTTGAAATACAGTTACATAGATGTTCATTCACTTTGAATGTTTTCTTTTTAACATTCTCCAATTCTAAAGCTTCATGTTTATATGCTTGGGTTACTTTGAAGGGACCACTCCAACGTGAGTTGTTTTTTCATAAAAACAATTAAAATTGTGAGTTAAATAATAAAACTTCATCCCTTACCTTAAACTCCTTTGTTCTTGATATGAGAATCATGCCATTTCTTAACTTTTTTGTTATATAACTTGGCATTTATATAAGCATTTAGCCACAACCCTTCTAACTCCTTTAATTGTAGGAGTCTCTTTTCAGCATATGTCTTCTAATTAAAATTACCCCCGACAATTCCATTCATACCAATTGCAAATACTTCATGGATATGAAACATTCCTACTAGGGTATAGTTTGGGGCCGAACATTGTAAATCATTTGCATGTAAATGTTAATAACTACAGAAAGTAGTCGCCATCTTGTATTATTCTTTTTTTCCTACTAAGCTATATGCTTAGCATGGTGGTTTTTCCTCCATGTAGGTTTTGGTAAACAAGGTTAAGGCTATAACAACCACAATGGCTGAAGAAGGATGATTTTGTGCTTAAGCTTTGAGTTATATTTATAAATTTGTGATAAATTTTGTAGTATGTGTAAATGGCCTATAAGAACCATAACATAGGATGGGTTTTTTTTAATGTAAGGATTTGATATATGTATATTATGTCCCTTTTAAAACACAGTGAATTATGAAATGTGATGTACGTTTGTCTTCTTTTGTGTGGATTGTTGGATTGTCTTGGTTTGTTCTAAGTTTGTTTTATATGGCATCTGTATATCCTCCTAGGGTGTTACATATGACATATCACATAACAATCTTTGATTATGCTAATTAGAGAGTATTTTGACTATCAATTTGTAAGAACATATTAAATATTAGAACATATACATAATATTGTCTACTAATCTTTTAATGGGAACATAACAAAAGATACCTATGATTGGTATCTACGGAAGAGGCAATAGCCTCTAAAATAAAAGAGACTTAAGTCTCTAATACATAACAGAGTAGTTGCAAACCCTTTTAGGCATTCCTATTTACCCACAGCTAAGACTCAGCAAGTTAAAACCAATCATCAAGGCATTATAATTACATTTCAAAATCACATTATAAAGTAACAAATTCGTAACATACAAAATCAGTCCCTTATTCTTGAATTATAATTTGAAAGCATTCATCATGACTAATCATATTTAATATGCTTTATGAACATATTCCTTTTCAATAATGTATTAATGAAATCATTTAATTATTTACACATTACATGTATGATGAGTCTCATATTACCCTTATACTAGGTTTGTTAAGTTTTCATTGACATGCATTTGGGTGAGGAAAATTTATGTTTGGGCTAAAAAGGGGTGATGCACAGCTGTACCCAAATTTCTAGGTTTTTCTCATAATAGGTTTTCAAGTTAGTTTTATATGATTATTTTGCCATAGAACTAAGGTTTTTAGGCAAAATAGTCCTCTAAAAAATATTACTGCATGTCTTAATTTTCTAATGACATAAATTTAAAGCAATTTGGTTAATTATTCTAAGATTTCGACCCAAAATACTACAAGTTGTTTTAAAACAGGGATAGCAACTAGAACTCAACTTTTTAAGACAGAATTCAAATTCTTTATGAAAGTTTTAGAAGTATGTCTCTATTTTAATCTCCAATTAAAATTATCCCATTTGAATGTCAACAGCTCAATTTATAGCTAAAACACAGAAGTCTATTCAGTTGAAGCAATCCATCTAGTAAGGTATACATTTTAACTAGCTAACTTTAGTCTTATTATGTAAGAGCAACGCGAAAAACACATCAAAATGAACCAATAACATCCCATTTCCTTATAGCATACTAATCTTAACAAAACCCTCATGTTACACTCAAAAATCCAAGCAACATATCAGAATTTCCATATCTTTTAAAAGAACATTTCAAACCCTTATTCTTCACTCCACTTGCTTCCCTTTTATGATCTTCTCCTCCGTTAAACGTAACACACCCATTCAAAACTCATATTCAATAATAAAATACATAAAACAAAACCCTAGATGATGAGGAGATGATGAAGGAGCTAATTTTCACACCAAACCTTGAAAATTAACTTACTTAAAACTTCAAATGCACAAAGTTTATGTGTTCCTTTCAAATCCCTTAAGAGATCAAATTTCATAAGACTTTGTATGAAGATAAAAGGCCAAACTTCCTATGGTTGAACCCCACCCCCACCCTATTCGTTTGCATATGTTTAGGTAAAGCTTGTGGTGGGTGACATGCCACATGGCTAAATCTTATGATGTGGGACATGACACATGGCTCAATTTTAGTGGTTTCTACTTTTCAACTTTCATTAATTACAAAAATAATCACACCTTTTTCTTATTCAATAAAATTACATGCCATCTTAATACATTTAGCATTTAAGTCCAAGATTAATGTATATTTATGCATTCATAACACAATTAACATAAATTACCCCTAACAATTCCATTTATATCAATTACAAATACTTTCATGCCCAACTATTCCATTCATACCAACTACAAGTACTTTCATAGACATGAAAAATTCATACTAAGGTATAGTTGAGGGCCTCACAGAGCCTTCTAAAAGAGAGAAATAAAAAAAATTATATCTTACTCCTAAGATCTCTAGGCCCTCTTCTTTTGACAATTTCTCACCTATTGCTTATAACAATTTCATTGATAATAATATCATCGTCAAAATATTGACAAATAGATTGATATTGGTGTTTTAATCTATTATAACTGATAATCAGAGAGCATTCCTTAAAGACATGCAGATAAGGGACAACATACTCATTACATAGGAGCTCTTGAAAGGCTATTTCTGGAAAAATTACTATATGAACTTTGCTATCAAATTAGAATTAAATAAAGCTTTTGATAGCTTAAGTTAGAAATTTATTCTTAATTTTCATGAGATATTTGACTTCCCTCTCATTTTTAGAAATTGGGTGCCAACTGGCATTTCCATCGCTTATTATAGTGTGTTGGTTCATAATGTCCCTTTAAAACTTTTCAAAAGTGCTAGGGTATTACAAAAGGAGATCCACTCTCTCCTTAAATATACATACTTGCTATTGAAGCTTTAACCTTTTTCTTGATAAGCAATGATAGTAGATATCATAAATTCAAGCATCATATCAAATGTAAGAAGATTGAGCTAACGATTTTAAGTTTTACATATGACTTACTATTATTTTCTAAGGCTAAAACAAGATATGTTAAAATCATAATAAAATTTTTATAGAAGTTTAAAGAGTTATCAAGCCTAGATATATTTACAACAAAATCCATATTATTGTTGCTTCTAGTGCATTACATTTTGTTAAGGGACTTAATGCATTAACTGGCATGACAATAAACCTTCCACTGTACTATACTAAGGTCAGCCATTGATGACAAAGTCAATGCAATTTGAAGAACGTTTGCCATTAGTGGAAAGAATTCAAAAAATGTTAGGGAGTTACTAATAAGGAACTTTCCTATGGATGTAAGATCCAACTCATCAAAGCCATCTTAAACTCTATTAACATTTATTAGAGTGCTTCTACATTCTTGTCTAAAGAATTTTGAGGATTTGATAAAGAAGTTCTTATAGGTAAATATCAATGGAAATAAATTTAATGAAAAAAAATCAAATGATCTAAGGTATGTAAACCTATAGATGAGGTTGGTCATGGGATAACTCCTATAGATGTTGGACCCAGAAAATTTTTCCAATTTTTGTGATTTGTTATTTAATTTTTTTATTTAGGTTTTGGTTGATTATTCCATTTTCTGATAAATTTTGATTGTAGTCATTAATTTAGTGGCATAAATAGAGATTAGAAATTGATG
>JANSVA010000003.1:16139277-16161227 GCA_025504915.1 Erythroxylum reticulatum
TTAGTCCAAGATACATAGGCCCATATGAGATCATTGAGAAGATTGGGCCTTTAGCCTACAAGTTAGCTTTGCCACCGAAATTATCTAAGATACATAATGTCTTTCATGTATCAATGATGAGAAAGTACCGATCGGATCCTTCACATATAGTTCAACCTTCTAAGGTTCAATTAAGGGAGGATTTGCAAATGAAGAACAACCAATAGAGATCTTACATTCGAAGGAAAAAGTATTGAGAAATAAGATTGTGAAGCTGGTTAAAGTCTTATGGAAGAACCATTCAATGGAGGAGGCAACATGGGAGCCTTTGGAAGCAATGAGGGCGAAGTATCCACAACTTTTGGTAGACTTAAGTAAGAATTTCGAGGACAAAATTCTTTAAGGGGGAGAATTGACGGGCCCTGAAATTTTTTCCAATTTTTGTGATTTGTTATTTAGCTTTTTATTTAGGTTTTGGTTATTAATCCATTTTTAATAAATTTTGATTATAGCCATTAATTTAGTGGCATAAATAGAGATTAGAAATTGATGGAAGGATTTGAATTAAGTTAGAATTAATATGGGAAGGTTAGAAGTAAGTTAGATTAAAGAAGTTAGTAGATAGATTAGATGAAAGAAGGGGCAAAATGGGAAGGACAAGGTAAATGAAGGATAAAATGGGGGAAAAGACCACTTAAAATGATTTTGTACAAGAAGAAGAGAGAAGTGTTGTGAGAACCAATAAGAAAGAAAAAAGAAACAAAAATAGGAGAGAAGAAGAGAAATTTCGGTGAAAAAGAAGAGAAGAGAAATCAAGTTGTTAAGGTAAGTTAACCATCTTTTTTTTGCTTTATTAAAGGAATGGGTTGTATTGAGGATAAAGGGGTTAAAGAGCAAAGAGGTTTTATGGGAAGAAGATGGATTAGGAGAACCCAATTGATTTTAGGGTTTCTAAACTAGGTCTTAAACTAAACTAGATGGACTGTGGGTAGATTAGATTTGAGTTTTATTTGTGTTTATTGTGATTCTATGATTTTTCTAAAGTCTATAAATTTTATTGGAATGTTGGTTTTGAATGGAACTTTAGTTGTGATAGGAAACCAAGGGAATCCTACCCAAGAGCAAGGGGAAAGGCAAGCTTGACTTGAATTTTTGCAAACCTATTAGGTAGGTAATGTATTTATAGTTATTGTGTAATTGGGCAAATTCTTACCTATGTGTATGTATGGGATGTGCTTGAAAATGAAATTGTTAAATTGTGCATTACTATGATGCGTTTTAAGTTATGCATGGAAAGAAGTATGACATTTTTGATAAAATTGAACTGTGATTTTGATCATGTTATGCCTTGATATTCGGTCATGCCATTTTTATAAACAAAAAGAAACGAAAGAGCATGAAAGAGTATGAAAGCATTTCATAAAATGATTTAAGCGTGATTATATGCTTCTGTTTGGGCGAGAGTGGAACCATTATGTTCGTCACGTGCACATTGACAAGAGCCTTCTCTCGGCTGCTCGCTTATGGCATATGAGCTCTGAAATTGGACTCATTCTATTCATGGGGTAAACTTCGATTTCTCCATTTTGTTTTTATGGAACCCTCGAGCCAATTGTTGTGCATTGCATCTTTAGATGTTCAAGTATGGTGCATAATAAAATGTTATGTTTAAATAGGTGAAGTTTATGCTATGTATTAAGTTTGAGTTATATTGATCAATGTTTAAATTGCTTGAATAAAGTACGAATGCTAGTATTGCTGAATATACATATACATATGCTTGAATATATGGCCAATTGCCAATAGCTATATATATATATTAACCACTGAGCTGTGTAGCTCACCTCATTTTTCCCTCCTCAGGTATAGATCAAGAAGATAAGTGATCCTTACAAGGCAATTAGGCAAATTCCAAGATAGTAGCTTTTGTTACTAAGCTAGTTTATTCACTTTTGGAATAGCTTCTTAAGCATGTAAACATTGAGCATCCTGTATATGTTGTATTTTAAGGTTAAGCCCTTGTTCAAAGTGTATTGATGTTATTAAGTGTTGTACAAGTTTCTATTGCTTAGGCAAATGAGTTAAACAAAAACTAAAAAGTCCCTAGGCGTATGCACATATTTCTTTGGTAGATGTATAGTTATTGATCTGAGCCTTTCCTAGGTGTAAAAGTTGTATGCTGACTTCCATGGGAAACTAGACTAATTGAGGCTAAATTAGTTAAAGTTGTCCTCTGAAAAGTTATAGTTTAATTGTCTAGTTTTCCATCGACATATGGTATTGAAACTTTGAACTTCAGAGTCAAAAGTTATGGTCTTTATAAAGGTAAAGATGTATCACCTATAAATATGTATCGTTTGTGATAACTTCATATCGTCTATGATGACATCATTCGTCTTAGAAGATGTATCGTCTGTAAAGATGCATCATCTATAAAGATGTATCGTCTGTAATGATGTCATATCATCTGTGATGACATCATTCGTCTTAAAAGATGTATCGTCTATAGAGTTGTATCGCTTGTAAAGACGTTTTGTCTTAAGAGTTGCATTGTCTTAATACTTTGCTTCGTCTTAAGTTGACGCTGCATCGTCTTAAGACCAA
Organism: Erythroxylum reticulatum; assembly: GCA_025504915.1. Lineage (NCBI taxonomy): Eukaryota > Viridiplantae > Streptophyta > Magnoliopsida > Malpighiales > Erythroxylaceae > Erythroxylum > Erythroxylum reticulatum. The sequence continues at coordinate 16,141,861 of JANSVA010000003.1, forward strand.
GCTTTGTCTTAAGTTGACCCCATATCATCTTAAGATCATGTTTTGTCTTAAGTTGACTCCGCATCATCTTAAAACCATGCTTCATCTTAAGTTGACCCCATCATCTTAAGAAAGAAAAAGTGTCATGTTAATCTAAAAAAAGAGTTCATTAAAGGTAACATTATGGTAGCTTTTTAAGCAAAAGTGGTAAATCCTAATTGCCTTAATCATTTCAACATTTTCATAAGATTATGTGATCTCAACTAGTATTTGCAAGCAAATTCTAGAGTTCCTTAATCATGAAAGAACACTCAATAAAGAATAATTGAATTTGGTGTTTAATATTTCAAAAAGACTCAAATTCTTACCAAATGAAAATTTTCATTCATCTATCCCAACAAACTAATGCCCTTTTAATCAAAATCCAAGCCAATCAGCCTAAGCATGTAAGTATGCTCATTGACTCATATTATGCCTTTCTAATTTAGATATAGTTCATTTAATAACCATAAATCTTTAACTACTAAATAGGAAAACAAACACACAATACACAAATAATAAATTATTTTTTAACTAGTACTCCCCCCACACTTGAACATCACACTATTACAGATATGATCCAAAAAAGTAAAATAGGGGTCTAAGAAAAAAGACAAAAAATTAACACAAACAAGGATATGAATTAAAACTAAAAGAAATTAAACTAACAAGCAACAAAGAAAGGAATAGAAATACAGTATAAATGTGGGGGTGATCATTGCATTGATCTAATGTGGAATATGGTGTATTGCGTTGAGGAATAAATAATAGCTACAAGGAAAATAGATAGAAGAGTCGAGAGAGTAGGCCTGAACACAAAAAGAAAACAAACTAAGTTAAGGTTCACCAAGAAAATTAACAACAAACATATAATTGAAAAACAAACAGAAATTAAATGGGTTGCTTCTTTAATGTATTGTAGCTAAATGCGTCGATAGTCGTGCTCAAGATGGGTTGCTCAAAGTGATTGATTACACACTTTCCTCTTTTTCATGTGTGATCTGTCTCCAAGAATTTTCCAAATACTTCCACAGCTGCATCCATTAGTAATTGGTCGCATTCATCACTCTCTTTAACTAAGTCCAACTTCTTTTCTTCTCCTTCCTGTAAGCCAAAATCAAAATTGCTAGCATTAACTTGATCAACAAGAGAACCACCTTTAGAAACAGTAGAAGTAGGAATAGGTTCAACTTTAAAGATTGAAATTCTACTGTTTCTCCTAAGACTGTTATGGTCAATTTCCCATTCTTCACTTCAATCAAAGTGTTAGTAGTGGCCATAAAAGGCCTCCCTAGGAGTATAGAGTGCTCATTTTCTTTCTTCTTCACTTCCCCTATGTCTAAGACAACAAAGTCTACAGGTACAATCAATCCTCCAACTTTCACCAACACTTCTTCCACTATTCCTTTCGGATAATGGATTGACCTATCAGCTAATTGCAAACACATGTTTGTAGCTCTTAATCGTCTCATATCCAATTTCTCATAAATATAGTGAGGCATAAGATTTATGCTTGCTTCGAGATCAAACATACCCTTATCCTCATCACCATTACCTATTGATACTTGCACGATAAAAGGTCCTGGATTTTTCAGTTTGGAGGGTAAATATGGCTGCAAAATTGCACTTGCTACTTTCAAAACTAGCACCTTTTTGTTAGGCTGAACCTTTCATTTCTTTGTGCTTAGGTCCTTAAAGAACTTGACATAAGTCAGAATGTTCCTAATCACATCTAACAAGGGTAGATTAACATTGACCTTAGAAAGCATGCGATATAGATAAGAAAATTGCTCATCTTGTTTCGATTCCTTAAGGTGACTTAGATATTGAATTGGAGGTCGATAAGTATATGCTATTTTGTGCAATTTTTGTCCTTCATCATCTTTGGTGTCATGCTTAACTTGTTCACCCTTTTAAATGTGACTTGAAAAGTTTCTCCCATTTCTTTTCTAATTCTGCTCATCTTCTTTTTGGGTGAGGCTTTCCTTCTCTTGATTATTAGCTTCAGACAACTCAAAAGGAAACTCAACATAATTGTCAATCACTTTACCACTTCTCAGAACAGTAATTTCTTGAGCTTGCTCGGGTTAAATAGGCAGCCTTCCCTTTTGATTGTTATGCATTTGAGCTACAAATTGCCCCACTTGAATCTCAATCCTTTTGACAAATGCTTCTAAGGAGTTGAATCTCTTGTTGTTTGATTGCGGTTTTCTGATATGTGTAACTTTTAATATTTTAACATTGATATTCCACAAGTGTACAAGTCATTCGTGTAGTACCTAAAATGTTGATCCCATGAGGAGCATTAATCTAATCTTAAAGTCTAAGGTCAGAAACTATTAAACAAAACTTAAGCAAACAATGGATTTAAACATGAGAACTAAATAAATCAAATAAACCGATATTAAGTAATAAAACACCAATTGACAATTAATACTTAACAAAAACAATCAACAAATAACGATTAACAATTTCAAATTGAACGTGGATAACCATTAATGAAAATTGATTGATTCATTAAACAATTATAGCACACCCTAGAATTCATCTTAGTGAATTGACCAAAAGAGAGAAAGGGAAATTATCTATCGTTAATTCTAACCTAAACGATTAAGATTTATCGAATTAATGGTTCTAGACGATCCTAGGGTCAATTATTCTCTCTCAAGTTATAATTCAACCCTAAAGCATAAACCTTAATTAGATTACGAGAAGTTGTAATCTCTTAATTAACAACCTATCCAAAACCTAATTAGTTCTTAAATTATCTAATAAACAATTAGAAACCTATATGTGATCTCTCTACGCAAGTTTTACCAATTTAATTTAATTCTGAATCTATTAAATTACTTAACTCTCGTTCGCCTAATTTAATCATTTTTTTAATTCACCCTCTCAATTTATTATCGAGATATGAAGTGCAAAATTAAACACAATTAATTCAATAAACATATAAAAACTCATATTTCATTAAACCAAAAATAACATTCCAAGGGTGGGTATAGAACATCAATCAACAATTTGATTCTATCTTCAAACTATAGCTATTAACTAGTTTTAATGAGCTCCCACGAGCTCACCTCAAGCTAGCTTTAGATACTTAAGCTAAGGGAAAGTCATGTCAAGCCACTTATAGCTTACATAAGCTTTATTGAGCTCCCTTAAGTTGAAGGTTAGCTCTTTATATGAAACCTAAGCACTTTCAAATATATCTTATTGCGTCAAATGGAATTTGTAACACTTATGCTATAAAATTCCAACATGAATATAGCCACCTAAAAATTTAAATTACATTTTGTCTAAGGTAACTAAATATTGAATTAACTAAATTTTAAAGTAAACTAACAAAAATTGATAACTAAATAAGTAAAAGATAACAAAGAAATTTAAGTTACTCCATGAGATTATTTTATCCTTGTTTTGTCTTCCGTTCACCTTGTGAATTTAACTATGTTTAATCCTAGATATCTGAAGGTTTTGATTACCCTCTCTTGAGATTTAATCAAGCAATCCTAATTGAAATAGATAATAGTTTAGTTGCAATCTCTTGATTTCTCAAAAGTACTCCTAACTACTTAATTGGATTTGAAGCAGTGTTAAGGATAATTAACTCATAGTTAAGATCTCTCCTCAATTGCTTATTAACCTAATGTTTGTGAGTCTATTAAGGTACCATCTTTCATTGTAATTTAAAATAAATATCTTAATTTAGGTCTTGTTTGGCAATTAGCTGATAGCTGATTTTATCAGCTGTTAACTAATAGCTAATTCTATCAACCGATTTGACCAACGAATTAAATTAGTTGTTTATTAGAGATGTTTAGTAAAATTAGCTATTTAATATTAGCTGTTCATGTGTAAAATGACTTATGAGGATATGACTTTAAAAAAATTATAAGGGTATGAATATTATTTATCTTAGTATTTTGTTGAATATTCTTATAAAAATTTAGATTTTAGAGAAATCATGTTTACCTGTACTGTTTCATTATCTATGAAAAATTTATGTTACTCTTTCTATTTTTATTTTCATTTAAGGGAAACATTTTATTTCTAACCTATAACTATATAAAGGTTATAATTGACTTTTACCTAAAATTTTAGTTGATTGTTGAAAACGCTCCTCCATATGAGCGTTTTTGTTTTTGGCTGTTTACTTTAAATCAATCGTTCAAAAAGCTACTCACCAAACAACTTTATTAGCTTTTTCAAAAGTTAATTACCTAAGACAACCAATCAACTAAAAAATAGTTGATTAGTTGTCTACCAAATGAAGCCTTAATCTCTCGATTCAAATCAAGTGTGAGCACAAAAAATATCATAAAGGAGTAAAATATTGAATTCCCTGAGGTAGCCTTAATCTGGATAATCTATAAGGCTAAAGTTGATCTTGATGTTTCCACTTTTAGTATTCTTCTTTTGTGTTGTGTAGCCTCTTTTTTGACCTTTTTTGAACTTTGAAATTTGCCTCCTCTCTATAACCTTCATAACATCATTTTATAGCTAAAACTAGGTTTTTTGGAATATACATGGTCTCCTACACGACCTTACACATCTATGTAGGTGATCCTGTATCTCAAAATATCCTATAAATTGTGATTTTATATGGTTGGAGAAACTTACACGAGCACATACATGGTCATGCATACAACATACACAGGAATTTATCTTTACACAAACTTAAGCAGCATCTTCAAAGCTCCACACATTCACATTGACTTATACCATCCTTATACACTGCTGTGTATCTCTAATATTGCTTCAATCCTTCTGTTTTATGCCTTAGTTTCACCTAAATAATTCTCCTTTTTTGTCTATGAAGGCAATTATCACCTAGAAACAAACTTGAAATAAAATAAGCACCAAACATTCCTTGATATATATATAATTAAGATCAACTATTCCTTTAAATAGCAATTAAGTAAAGGCAATGAAGTTAGTGTTTCATCCTTATCGTCCCTTATCGTCCCTCATTCTCAACTTAAACGTGTAACACACAAATAACAACAACTCTATTTAAGATTAGTAGATACGAAAAATGTAGATATATGTTACATCTACCAAAAAAAAAAAGAACGTTGTTATTGTTTTTGGATTGTAATTGTATCAACTTGCAAGAACACAAAAGTCTTATTTCTTTCAAACTAATTTGGAAGTAGTAAAGATGTTAAGATAAAAATTTTCGTGAATTGTTAAAATTACTAGAACAAACTTAATTAAAAAGAAATTTGCTTTTGGAGTCGTTTAGTTTCACTTTTATTTTTTGTTATGATTTTTTGTTTTTTAAATAAAAAGAAAACATGTTTGAATGTTAAGGTCAATGTTAATAATGAAATATTGGATAAAATTTAAAGATAAATTATTTTTACGAATTAATTAAACAAATAATTTTATTTGAATATATTTTATATAAAATTTACTAATCATTATTAGAGCAAGATCTACTACATTTTATTTAACTAATAATTTAACAAGTAAAATTATTTATAAATAAAATTTATTTTATTGTATATTTTAATTGTTTATACTAATTTAATTTAAAGTTTAAAATTTAAGATATTTTAAACTTAAAGTATATTTATTAAATAATTGTACAATTAAAATATTTTATTTTTGAAAAATACTTAAAGTAATTATAAAATTAAAAATTTTTATTTTAATCTTTTGTATAATACTTATTGATAAATTATAAATGAAAATGATCATTTTTATTAAACTAATTAAATTAATAAAATTTTTATTGTTTAATTTATTATAAAATTGAATTAAATTATTATTTATAATTTTATTACGAATCAATATTAATCGCAAATAATTAAATAAATAAAAATCAAAAATAAAAAACAATAACTCGAGACGTGCGAGGACTTGGGAGAAACAATGAACTAGTTTTCTTCTTTTTTTTTTGGATATAAGAAACAATGAACTAATGATACTGCAAACTTTTAACATTTAAACCCCAAACAAGCTCACAAAGGTAAGAAGACCTGCGAGGACTTGGGAGAAACAAAGAAGTAGTGCCGCCAAAATTTTAACATTAAAACCCTAAACAGGCCCTTTCGCTTCATCTCAGAAGTCCTTCTTTAGGGCTTTCCCTGTCTGAGGATTGAACCGCTGCTACTCTCCCGCAATACAACCATCTTGTTCGTGGTAACTAAAGCGCTGAGACTATAAACCGTAAAAGCGCCGTTGATTTTTGCATTTTTTTGTTTATTAATTTGATTTTCACTTTCAGCACCTTACCTTCCGACAAGAAGCAGTACAGTGGCCGTCTGGCCGACAACTCACCCAGAGATCAGCCACTCCTACGAGGTGTTTTCTCTCTCTCACCCCACTATATGATATATCTTTATTTTCATGAAGCCCTGAGATTTGTTCAGATAAAAAAGGCTATATGGATTTTGTGGTGCAATTGGAATTGGAATTGGAATTGAAATTATTGTCATCTTGAGCTTATCGTTCCAATTTGTTTCTCTGGAGTAGTAATAATTTTCCATTAGTAATTATTTGTTCTGTTGCAGGACGAGACCTTTAATTTCAGCAATCAGACATTCTAAGATGGAAAATTGGGGTAACATGCTTCATTTTCTTTAATTTCAGCTATAGAATGCGTCGGAACTTGTATATGGTTACAGTAGAAATCATAAAATGTTGGGTTTGACACTCCCTATATGGCAGCCTCGTTTGTGATGTCTGCAAGCATATGTCTGTTTTGATAGTTGCATTATGGGGAATGAATGATGCTATTTATGCTTTAAATTAATAGGTTTCATATTTAATACAATTTCAGTTTAAGGGGTCTTCTAGGATTACAAGAGCGGTTATTTCATATTTCCAGAACATTGGCTATATTCTAGGATGATTTTAAATCCACAATATCTCAGGTCTTAAATAAGAACCTGTACATAATAATGTCCTGACTTTGTAGAGGTTAAAATTGAGGGTTATACATAAACAATTGCAGTTGTTTCAAGTCAGGGAGACAGACTATTATTTCGCCAGCAAATATTAGAAAAGATTATTGTGGAGTGTTTTCATGTCCTTTGTTGCATTTGACAAGGTTGTTTTGCATTAACTCTTAACTAAAGCTGGTATACATACTTGAGTTTCTAGACAGAAGGGTTTGAATATAATAGTGTGTCAATGCCAAAACGGAAGCTGAAGAAAGTAATCTGACTTTGAGTTGGTCTTACCAAATTTGCTATCTTACTATTCCTGATCATATTTTCTTCATTTCTGATCACATTTGATCTATTTTAATCTATTATGGGTGTTACTAAAATGATACAAGAGGATGAAGACATTCCACCTATTCTTCCAAAAGAGCATTCAAGAAGTAAGTGGGATGATGAAGACATGGATGAAAATGATGTGAAGGAATCATGGGAAGATGACGATGAACCAACTCTGGTACTATTCCTGACCTAGACTTGATAATGTATAATTTCATTTTGAACATTCCTTCTTCCCACAAATAGGCTATCCACTATCCAAAGGAAGATGTAGTCTGACATACTTGGTTTGTAATTTGAGAATATGGTTTGCATATTTTGCCATTGTCAGTTAAAACTTAGGACATTAATATTAAATTTATCTGAAGTATATTACTGATGCCACTTGCATATTACTGATGACACTTTTACAGTAGAGGATAATTTGTGTAGATGTCATACTTACTCATTTCATGCATAAAGTTAGGCAACTTTTCTGTCATGTCATGTTGAAATATAGCAAAGAAGACAGCTTATCTTTTTGTGTCATCCTAAGCAAGCTTTGATTTACAGCTTGTTCATTGTTTAAACTCATGAATAGGGCTGGTAATATTTTGTCTGTTGCTTCTAAATTACCAAATTTCTGGGTCAAAATCTAACTGCGGTTATAATTTTCATTACTCCCCTGAGCTTACTGTTTAATTTTCCTTAACATCCATGCTTCTTTTGATTCAATGTGTTTTCCTGCTTGTCATGATATTGTAGTACTACCAAATTCATGATATGTTGCGAGTCAAAAAGGCATTCAACTTATTTTCCTTTTGCAGCCCCGAATGATGAGTTGACATCCACATTAGATATTTGTTATGGTTAATTTAGATACACATGTTTTTGGTTAAATGATTAGCTGTATGTAGCCTAATGTGGGTCCCATGAACTACTAGTTCTACACAAAAGCTGTTAAGTTGGTTTCATGAAGATCAACAATCTCCTGATGCATACTGTGTATGGTGCCATTTATTTCTTTCTGCTATTGTTTTAGGATGGATTCTATGATTCATTTTAAAAAGTGATCTGTCTATAAGAGAAGCTTACGAGAAACAACAGATTATTTCTTTTCCTTAGATTGATTATTATTTTATTTTCATTGAAAGTGCTTCCATCATGTGCCAACTACATTGTGCTTCATAAAGGGTTTGAAGAAACTACTTAGTTATGAACATTAAGCTCCACCTTAGGGTTAATTTCTGAAATTGTTTCTATAGGCTGATCATATACATTCCATTTGTCTGAGGGTGCATTTAACCTGTTCCGTTGTAGTTTTTTATATGAAAGAGGCAGGTTGTTGGATTTAAATTTCTTACGTCATTATGCCCTCATGCATTGTGCAAAAAGAGTCCAGACATGAAACATGTTATCTCATGTCTTTATGTTACATAGGATGGAAAACTCGAACAGTGGGACATAACATAAGTCATTGCTAATTATGCTGGAATTCGAGGAACATCTAATTCCAGGACATAACTTCTTTTTTCCTTTACATGACACCGGCCAATGGAAAAATAATGTCAACCTGGGAGAATATATGAACCTTATTCATATATGGATGCTGGTTTTTACACTCAGGAACAAATTTACCTTTCTTCAATCATAAGAGTTAATATGTGACGCAGATTTTCTATAGGCATACAGATATCCTCTCGATAATACCTGCAAATCTTGATATTATATTCTGAAGGATTCTTGACTTAACACCTTGGGCGGGTAACTAGGAAGCCGGATAAATTGCATAAACCAATTTGATCTTTATTTAATAAATACTAATGGTGTTGGAATTGCTTTTGAAAGTGTACTCTGTATTTCATTAAACCTCTATCTGTATCTGTTGAATTATGTACTAATGATGCTTTCTTTTTTTTCTTCAATCTGGATTGTTTTCTGCTGGATGGTAACAGGCCTCTATAGAAAAGCCTCCTGAAAAACCTTTCAAGAAGACTGCAGGAAAATCTACTGATAAGAAAGGAAAAAATGTGGAAGTAGTTAAGCACGAACCACTAGATCCTGTAGCTGAGAAACTTCAGCAGCAAAGGTACCAACTACTGCTTTAAGCCAGCACGTTTTTTTGTTACACAATTTGTCGATCAGTGAAAATGTTACAAGTTGACCAAGGAATCAGCACCAGTTCTCTAAATTTGTCAACTATGTAAAGAAGGCTGATTGACACACCAATGCTGACTAAATGAAATCTAAAAATGTAAAAATATGAACTAATGCTAATAACTATTCTCTTTTGTTCATTACTAGTTGGTTTGTATGCAAATTTCTTGCAACCATGTCTCCCTTTTTGGCATTTGGAATAGCAACCCCTTTCCAGAATCTGGTGAAGTTAGCCCTAGCTAGGATTGTTATATATGATAGAGAAGAAGCTATTCAAGGCACTCACCAAAGCATATGATAAGGTGTGCTGCAAAAAAGGACTGGCGCCTATCTTTTTGTCTACATGGTGGCTCTTTTGACTCTTGAGTTAATCCACTTATTTGGACTTTTAATGTTTTAGCTTCTCATTTGAACTTTAAAGCCCTATTGTGGTTAGACTTTTAATAACTTGAATCAGGCCGTGAAAATTATTACAAGCACGGTCAGCTGATTAAGGTTCATGTGTAGATGTATTCAAGGATTTGTGAAAATGTTTTGGATAAAAATAGAACCAAGTTCGGAAACAAAGTAGCTGTAATTCTTTGGTTCCCCTCACCCCAACAGCATCCATTGGATTGAATTGAATTTCAAGCATAGTATCCAATTCGTTGCTGTAAATATTCAACTCATTTTTTTTTTCTCATTAATCGTGCCCAATAATGTCAATCAGTATCTCCTTCAAAATCCCATAGTTTATATTTACTAGATGTCTGCGGATGTTTCCATAATTAAGACTGCTTTGTAGCTCAAGTTAGTGCCTTTTTGACATCTTCAGCCTAAAGCAGTAGAAAGGTTCTAAGCTTTTGAGAATGTCCGTAACTATTAACTTATTAGGTACTGAGGCTTTAGTCAAATTGGAAAAATAAAATAGTAGTTGCTTGTTTGGCATTAGAGTGCAACAGGTCTTGATGTGAGGGTTAGTTTCATAAAGTGGCAATTGCTCCTCTGTCTTCTATTCCAAATAATCACCTTATCCTTATACCTTGGAGACAAAAAATTCAACAGATATCCCATCGTAGCACACCCTTTAAAGGGCCATGTAGGAACATTTATTTCAAGAAAGTGAAATGTGTCATACATTATTGAAGGGAGTTTTGGACTGGGACTGTTGCAGTCTGACCCTACTTAACCTCAACGATTGTTCAACTCTTAGGCCGACCTGACCTAAGCAAGAAACATCAAAACCGTTCCTTTTTAGGTCAGATTAGATTATCAAGGCTATCTGAACAGCTTTATTGCAGGTGAACATCCACATGTTTTCCATGTAATGGTAACACCGAACAGAAAAGAGTGTTTTCTTTTGGAGGCTTCTTGTTTGTCTAAGCAACTTGCTTCATAATTTTGGGTCCATTTTCAGTGAAATTTCCTACCAATCTACTGCAAGATTTGTTTGATATCTAAATATTGTTTACATTGGTTGCTCGGGATTTTAATGGCTTTTTTTCATGTTATTGAAGTTTTCAACTGAAAATTTTTGCATTGAATAGGCTGGTAGAAGAGGCTGATTACAAGTCCACCACAGAACTCTTTGCCAAGAAAGGCGATGAGAGAACTCTCGATACTTTTATACCCAAATCTGAAGGTGACTTTTTAGAATATGCAGAACTCATTTCTCATAAGCTTCGGCCATATGAGGTCTGTTACATGCATCTTTTATATTTTTCTTTTCATTGAAAGTGTACATATTTTTGGCTTGGCTTCATCCAATGTTCTGTGCAGAAAAGTTTCCATTATATTGGCTTACTGAAGGATGTGATCAAATTGTCAATGACTTCTCTAAAGGCAGCAGCTGCGAAAGACGTTGCATCTTCGGTGACAGCTATTGCTAATGAAAAGCTAAAAATGGAGAAAGAAGCCAATGCTGGTAAAAAAAAGACAGGTACATGGTTTACGTATTCCTTATAATTTCTTGGTGATGGACGTGAACGTTTCTTAGTTGTATTAGTCTAAATATCTAGCCTTGATTGCAGCCTTACAACTCTTGTCTTGCGCTTTTTACTCTCGTCTTGCAGCTCTTTCTTGCTGATAAAACAACAATAATTGGTGTAATTGCTTTACGTTACATGGACTTTGTCAGTAATTATTTTTAACAAAAAATCGCACAATTAAATCTATACTTTCAAAGATCATTTGAAGTCAATGAGCCATCGGTTTTTATCATTTTTATGATTTCATAAGACAAATGGTTTGTCTATGGATTCAGATCGACTTAGCGATGCATTTCAACCATTCTATCCTTGCAGGTGGGAAGAAAAAACAGCTCCATGTTGACAAGCCAGATGATGATTTGGTGGTTGATCATTACGATGCTCTTGACGATTATGACTTCATGTGATCAAACTTGCTGAACTCGTAAAAAGCATTTTAGCATATGGTCCATCCATTTGTTTCCGTTATGCTCGTTTACGCCCATGATTGAAACCTGTAAACGGACACCGAGAAAGTTGAATGAGTTTTCTTTTTATTTTTTGAGCTGTATGTTCCATTGTCGAGTACAGTATTATGTACACTTACGTACTTTGATGGTGTTTAAAAGTTGAAATAAAGTGTAGTTGCCAAATGTCCATGGCATGTTGACCTATTTTTATAACTACTTTTAACAATGTTAATAGTAAGGAAAAAAAATAAAGATGACTAATATTAATAAAAAGTTAAGTGATATAAAGTTTTGGTAGTTTGGGTATATTAAGGAGAGATAATATTTTATTGAGAAGATGTTAGAAGATTGTAATTAGAAGTGTAAAAGTAAAGAAAGGAAGGTTTAAAAAGATTAGAGGGAGGTGATTAAGAATGATATAGATTTATTGAAATTTACCGAAGGTATGACTTTCAATATAAAATTTTGACATTAAAATATAGGTAAAGGATTTTACATAGAAAAGTCTTTCTTTTTCTCATAGATCTTTTGAATACTTTTTATGTGAGTCATGTTTTGTATTTAGCTTAAATTTTTAATATGTAGTACTTCTCTTTTAATTATTTAGCTAAAATATTTTCTTAGCTTAAATATTCTCTCGTAAGGGCTTCTTTGATTTGTTTATTTATTTACTTGTCTTCTTTCTTGTTTGTATATTTATTTACTTTTTTATTTTTAATTTACTTATTTTTATTTTTGACCTTATTTAATATTTATTATATGCTAGTTGAGACACAAACCCTTTTTTAATGGGTGTCAATTCTTAAGTCTTAAGGATCTAAGTTGACCAATCCTCCTTATATAACTTAAAACTCAAACAAAATCATAGGTCCGATACATTCTAATATACAGGATCTTTATATAAAGGCAAATGCAAAACATACTTCTATGTATGTGTGACAGAAGTAAATTTATTGAAGACTCAAGCTTTTAGAAGGGAAAGGGTTTCTAAAGAAAAGCCATATAAAAACACAAGTTATTGAATGAAAATGTTTCCAGAAAACAATGAAGCTTGAATCAAACCTTCAATGAAAACTTAAAAAATGAAAACGTAAAACTTAAATACAATAAAAGAGGTCCTTTGATTATATAGGTAAAGGAGATAACAAAAGACATTTTTGGATAAGAATAAAGTCACATCACATCTGAAACAGATAAGAATAACATCACATCACCTATTCTAGATAATAATATTACATCAAACATTCTAGAAGAAATGATGTCACATCTCACAATAAATGGATAAGAATGAAGTTACATCATAAAAGACACAAAGATGAACAACTTTAAATAGAGGGATCCACAAAAATAATAAGAAGAATCCTAATCATCATCCTCGTTAGATAGGTCCTTGTCGTAAATGCAAATTGGATGGAGAAGCTCATCCACTCATGCTATCACTATCATCACTAGTCCTTCTTGGTCTTTTACTACGACTTGCTTCCTTTGTGTTTAATATTTTCAAGAATTTATCTCTCCTCTCCATCAATGATGGGAATATCATCCTCTAGGTCTTGAGCATCCTGGAAGGAGTAGGTTTGGGTTTAAGATGATCCAGCATTATACAAGCCCAAGTTTATAGGTTTGTTTGGAATGTCAAAGTTTGGCATTTCAGGATTTCCATGAATGAGTTCTCATAGGTAAGGTTTAATATATAGAGACAACTTGCGGTGCATATTTAGGAAAATGAAATAGGTCCTTAAGAAAGTACTTAATGTCATTAATGACATTTTCCTTATATCTTGGCTATTGAATGAAGGTATGCCTAAAAGACACTTGATTTTTAGAGTAGATGGATCCATCATGTGATATGCTATAAGGTCATTGAAGGACGAAAAAGGATTGCGTGATTTGCTTTTTTAAAGGAGTCCCTTACAACTTGAGATCCTCAATAATTTGTGAGAGTTGAGTCCTCCATCTTATCAGTGGTTGGTACCACTCAAGGAAAATCCATAAGGGGAAACCTTCATTTTCCCTACCACATAAATGTTGATAGATCCCTAAAGAAGGAAAAGAGATAACATATATATAAAGTGCAAAGAGTGCCTATAAGTTCCACAAGCCATTATCTGAGAGTGAGTTATTGATGAAAAAATAGTAAGATATGGTGCCTGAGTGTTAAACAGGAATGGGCAACAATATAATCCTAATTGGTAGAAAAAAAGGTGGAGGTAATAGAAGAGGCTTAGCTGGGCAAGAGAAATTATTTCATCATTGGTAGTGGGTGCTCTTGTATTGAAGAGTTTCTTTGTCTTAGTAGTGTTAGATAGGTTAGCCATTAAAAGGATGAGATGAATAGTTATCGAAGGAGTAATAAGGATGACATGCTTTGAGGCTGAGAGGGGAAACCAACTAAGAAGTTATAATGGCTTTTGATGTGTTTAATTGTGAATTTATAGTTAGAGAACCAATCTTTGCGGTGAAATTGGCTCTTTGCCAAAAGTTTTTGGTTTGGGTCTATTATCTTTAGGAAGAGACGTATTGTCCATTTCTACTATAAAGAGATAATGGCTAAGGTGAAAATTAAGTTTTTATTTATCTCTCTTGACGGACAAAATCTCTTTGTAGATTGCATGATAATGCTTTTCTGAGGGTTTAAATTATTCACTAGTATGTCTATAGTAAAATCTCTTTCCTTTTATTTCCTCTATTAACATTGCTCCCCGGAAGTCTTTATTAGTGTCAGTCCACCAGATTGACTTTCCTTTGTTAAGAATCTTTATTAGAGGTGGATGTTGACTAATTTTATTTACTTGCTTTACTATCTTTGTCTATTCAGGGCCTTATGGTGGTTACTTTTTCTTCAATAGCTTTGACAACTGGTTGAAAAATTCTAACATATGAGGGATCAAATCCCTAATATAGTTGATAATTCTCATAAACTATTGGATTTATTTAACAGTAAGGTTTGTGTTTGGAAGTTCAATAGTTCACCAACTATATGTGGCTAGTCTGATAGAAACTATCATGAAATTTACACCCAGAAATTCTATATGCATTGATACAATTTGGCTTTTGCAAGTTGAGAGCATAATCTCATACTTCTTTGTAAGATCCAAAAATTGCTTTAACAGGGCTTAATGCTCTTACTAAATTTGAGAATAAAGCAAGATATTATTAATGTAAATCAAAGCACTCGATATGATACCATCATAGGTCCTTGTCATGGCTCTTTGAAATAATGATGGGGTGACTTTAGCCCATATGGCTTGACTATCCACTAGTACTTAGAATGCAGAATGATCTCTTACGTCAATCTTTTAAGTTAATACCCAGTTGCCAAAATTCAACTTTTAAATAAAACTTTAAGAATATTTTTCCATTCTTAGAAATAACACCTTCTTATTTATCTTAGGAAAAAAAAGTTTGTCATTGTGAAGAAAATTATTAAGAGACTTATAATCAATAAGTAAACTCTTCTTTCCTTTATTTTTCTTTACTCAAATTTTCATATAAATAGCTTGACATGCCCAACATGATTTTGTTACCTTGATTAGTAGTTGTTTCAAAAGTATAGCGAATTCCTCTTTCTCTATCTTTAAGTCATTTGAATTCATTCCTTGATGAGTTGCCTTTGTTAGATTAATGTCCTCGTTCTTTTTGAATGACAATTGAGCATAAAATCTTGAATTATGCTATAATAGATTTGGGTGATCAAATTGGTCATCACTTTATGAGTGATATTGAAAGAGTTGATCCCTGATATCTTTATGGCTAGTTGGAGCATGTTATAGCTCAAAGATGTGGTCTTCATTGTACTCACAAAATTTTGATTTGTAATGGATTTGTTTCGGTAAGATTTATAACTTGTCCACTTGGCAATAGACATCCATCTTAATAAGTATGTTAGGACCAGGAAGATTGCTTCTTAATAGGTTTGTCTAAATGATACAAATTACAAAGAACTTTATCCTAATCCTTCTTTTCGTAATGAGGTGTATCTTGAAGGACTTGCCATCAACTGAAGTAAAGTATTCCTCATAAGGTTGAAATGCTTAGTAGGAAGAATATGTGGTTTCATAACACTCCTAGAAGGGCCTATATCTATATCACCAATAGCTGGGATTGGTTTATGATACTTAACTAGAAGCAACTAGAGCTTGAAATATGCCCATGCTACTCTTGGCTTTCTTGGTTCTACCTTCAAAAAAGACCACTTCATCGTTGTTGTGTCTAATTTCTGTTGACTTTTCCTTCCTTCATATATTGATTTTAGTTGCAAATTCTTATGTTTTGATCGAATAAGAGATGAATTGAGTGAAAATGGTGTAAATATTGCATGCATGTTAATTAGATTATTTCTTAAATTTTCCTTAAAAAAATAAAGAAAAGTGGTGTCTAAAGGTATCACCACTGTGACAAAGCTTGTCACGATGGTCACCAACCCTCACAGACCTTTTCACTCATGTTGAGTATGATATGTGGTAGCTGTAAGGTTGAAGGCTAAAAAACCTAAAGCTAAAATCAGACTACAAATAGAAGGAATAAAGGCTGGCGAATGGAGGATTATTCTTCACATCCAAGATGTAATAAGACATTTTGGGAAACAAAAACAAATAGAGAAAAAAAGGCGGGGAAGAGAGGAGAGAAAGCAAAGACCAATCAAGTAAGGTGAAGAAGAAGAACAAAAAAGAGTGGAAAAAGCTTAAGCATCCAATCATCTGGGTGAGAACCAAGTAGGAGTAAAAGACGAGAACCAATACAGAGAGCTTGAGAGTGTAGGAGACCATTGCAACTCCCTCATCTGATCTTTGTTTGATTGTTCTATTCTTCATTTGTTGCATTATTTCTCTATGTTTTACTTTTTTGTTGATAACTGAACTTACTACCCTTTTAGCTTAACTGATTGATACTTTGTAGTTTTTGATAGTTCATCTGGTTATTTACTTGGTTCATTGCTGTAATTCTTCTCTTATAATAATAAATATGGAATTGAAGTATATGAAGATGATGAATCTTGTTATTTCCAGATGGGCTGATATCTTTTTCTTGAGGATTAATGTAGCTATTTTAGTCAAATATACATGATTGAGGGACTGTTTATTGTCTTATGTTTGCTATTGTTTCTGAACTTAATGGATGTAATAGCTTGATCAAACTTTGAATCATTTTGGTATTAAATGAAGGATTGAGAAAAAAAGTTTAATATGGAACGAGGAGCTATAAATGCTTAGTTTGAAAAATTAGAAATATATTAACTTAAGTGGTAATTATTAGTTAGGTTTAATAATTAATTAGGATGATAAACTTGTAGAATATGAAAGTTAGATTAGTTTGTTATTCAAGTTGATTGTAGAACCCAATTGGTAATTTTAGTAAGATAATCATCTAATTATTTTACCCTAGTCATGTGTCGGAGACTAAATCAGTGAAATTAATTCTTAAGAGTTTCCCAAATCGATTAATCTATTCTTTTTTTTTTTGCTTTTGGTTGAATCATTTCACTTTTTAGTTTAATTTTTTATTTTCTTTAAAGTCATCACTCAAAAATCATGATAGAATGTTTAAGATTGCATCTATTTTTATTTTTTGTCCAAGATTAATTTAAGTGAACCAATTTCACCTATGTCGGAAACAACCCTAGGTAATCAACTACAACTAACTCGTATACTTGCAAATAAGATAGCCTAGGTATTTTTAGAACTTATTTTGGGCATAATAAGTTTTTGACACCATTGCCAAGGAGGTGTTTAGTGTTTTCACTTAGTTTAATTTTGATTGCTTTGTTTATTGTTTTGTCTATTCATGCATACATTTTTGTAATGTTATTTCATTGAGTTGTTTTGGCAATTTTTGTTGCTAATTCAGTGTTGTATTTATTTTATTTATGCAAGGAAGCAGATCTTAAGAAAGTGAACCTTCTTCCGTTATTAACATACATCAGCTAAGAGGACATTAAAGGGACTTTGAAGACAATCTTGAGGAACCCAAGCCTGAAGATTAAGAGATGGGTGAAAGGCTGCCAGTAATGGAGTATGCTATACTAGTAATTGGTACTGCCACCAGAGTCGACCCTAGGCAAGGGCAGGCAGGGTACCTGCCCAAGGCCCAGCTCTATGAAAAATAAAAAAAGCAATAAAAGTGCCCCATTTTATTTCATTTTGTTCTTTTATAAAGGTCCTGCTCTTTATAAAGAGCAACAAAAGGGCTCCTATTTTACCTCTTTTATTCTTTATAAGAGCCCACTTTTAATTATCATAAATAAATAAAAAAGACAAAATAGGAACCTTTTTTATTTGCCCAGGGCCTATAAAATGTCAGGACCGACCCTGACTGTGACTTTATGTATATGTTTGGGAGAGGCAGCCAGAAATTATGAATTGAAGAGCATCCACTACAACATGCTGCCATCTTTCTATGAGGTTTCCAATGAAGACTCTTTAAACTTTATTCGGGAATTCTACACCTTTCTCCATACATTCCCTTTAGATGGCTTAAATGAAGATCAGCTTAAGATGAGGTGCTTCCTATACACATTGAAGGAAAGGGCCAAGGTATAATTGATGACCCTTCTACCCGGTTCATTGACTATATAAAAGGAGGTGTATAACAAATTCATGGGAAAGTTCTATTCCCATCAAAAGACTTTTGAGTTACAGAAGAAGATAGCAACCTTCTCTCAGATGGAGGTAGAGCCATTCCATGAGGCATGGAAATGCTTCAAACTCTTGCTCATACAATATCCACACCATCATTTTCCACTTCACATGTAGAACCAATTCTTTTATAATGGATTGTCGCAATAATGTTAGTAAACAGTGGATAATGCATCAGGAGGAGATATGGGAGAGAATAGGACCGAAGAAATGTATGACATCTTTGAAATATTAGGGGCCAATTCTCATCAAAAGAGCGTGAGGGGGAGAACATCTTGAGTTCATGAAGTGAGCTCGAATTAAGAACTATCTATGCAATTATTTAAGATAACAAGGCATATAAAGATGTTAACCATAAACTACCCCAAAACATTCCAAATCAAGAGGTATGTGGTATATGTGAAAGTTTTGTTCATGTAGCTAATGTTTGTTCATATTCTTGTGAGCCTTTTGTGGATAGGAAAGAACAAGTGAACTCATTCAATAGTTTTTAACAAAGGGGGAAAAATGATTCGTACTCAAATACCTACAACCTTGGTTAGAGAAACCACCACAATTTTTCATAGAGCACCAGTAATCCACTAGCACAGCCCTAGCCATAATACCAAAATTTTCAGAGGCCAAATTATTGCAAAGGGAAATTCTCACTTCAAAACCCACCGAGTAAGCCTTCTTTGGAGGAAAGCATGAATGCATTTATTCAGGTCACAATTCAAAATCAAGAAATGAACAATAAGAGATTCGATTCTTTGGGGGTGTCTGTGAAGAGGATTGAGATCCAAGTAAAGAAACTCACTGCTTAAATGCACGACAAGCAAAAAGGGAAGTTACCCAGTTAACCCGAGTAAGCCCATGTTAGTAGTGTGCCCTAGGTCAATGGATATTTGTGATTCATGTATTAACATTATGACTTGTTAATAATATATTATG
>JANSVA010000003.1:16172902-16183082 GCA_025504915.1 Erythroxylum reticulatum
TCAGAAAAGTTTCTTACAGAACCTAGATTAGGGATTTAGCTAATTCAATCAATATGATTTACATGTTATTAAGTGACATTACCTCTCTAATAAAGTTGGAAGAAGAGGAAGGCTTGAGAGTAGTTTGCAATCCATGGTAAAGCTTGGTAAATGTCTTGATGATGCTCAACTTCTAAGTCTGGAATAACAAACAAAATGATCCTCATCTAATTAGGAAGAAATTGGACATAAGTGTTGCTAACTTGAGGTGCATGTTTGTTTTTCCAAATTGATTCTATAAGTTCTCAAACAATTATCTATCTGATCATATACCCATTTTATCCTTAACAAAAACAATTACATCCAATTTTCTGAAAACAATTATTCTAGTTAGAGCCTAACAAGTTTTACTTATACGGATCAGCTCCTTCTATTATCTAACTCTGTAGATTATTTTCCTTCCTGGCATTCCTTTCTTTTCTGATTTGAGTTCCAATTTGGCTCATGAGAGACTCATGAACGAGGGACTTAAGAAGGAAAGAATTTTAGTCCTATCTTATTTTAAAAATGATCATTAAGTAGATAAACTGTTGATCATTAAGTAGTAAAAGACAAAAGTAGCAAAAGACACAAGTTTAGGTAAGTTGGTAGACAAGACATTCATTAACTATATTGATCTTTGCAGTTTTGTTAGCGACCCTTTTGAAAATGCTGCAGATATGGTGGGATTGTTAGCTTCTCATGTCAATCCATAGATTGATAATGATTAGAAGCAAAGTTTAAATAGATTTTGCAAGATACTATCTTAGCCAGGAAGCTGACCTCTTATGCAAACCTATCACCATGAATGAAATTAAAAACAACAACCAAATCATCTCATCGATGCATCACAATCAGTCATTAAACTTTCAAACCTCCTTATTGCATATGGCATATGATTATTTTGTCAGCAAAACTTGATGGATGACAAACAAAGATCAAGAATCTAGAAAATTTTGTAAGTTTATGCTCCTATATTATTGTAAATGTGTGCAAGCATGCATGCAAATTTGGTTTTCAGGGAAGAAATGTGAATAAACTTTCTGTTACTTTTCCATTTGATAACAAAAAAGCAGAGAATGTGCAGATTTAAATTTACAGATGTAAATTTCATAAATGTGTTTTGATATGACAATGTGTATTGCATTTTCATGCAATTTTGATAACAAATTGCATTTTCAAGTAATTTGTAAATTTGCAAATGTAAATTTCAATTATTTTGATAACAAATCGTTCATAAATCTACACTATGAGTTTGCAGGACCCATATTAACAAATTGTTCATAAATCAATCCTAAAAGAAAGTAGAGAATGTGTATTGTATTCCTATCTTGCTTTCAACTCCTCCGAGCAAACAGAGAATGTGCAACTGTCCATTCATTATATGGAATTATCACATATTCCATAATTACCACCTGAGTGAAAGTTTACAAAAAGAAAAATTATAGGACTAGTAGAAAGTTTAAAAGACTGGGGACCTATTAAAAGAAGTCAAAAGGAGATTATTTGAACCCAAGAATACATATACCAAAACCCTAAAGAGGAGAGGACTACAGTTCAAAACTACCTAACAGTTATATACTTTTGTTATAATGTCCTAAAAGTTTTCAATTTTCCAAAATCAAAGAACTCTAACTTAAACATTGTTATATATGAAAGATCATATATCTAGGACCCAAAAATAAGCTCACCAGTATAAAGTTCCTCCACTCCTGCAATCTAAAGAGGAACAATAATGCAACAATATAGAAAATATTCCTCTCACATTTTAAATTTTCTGAACAAAATTTCACATACGAAATCTAACTTATGATGACAATGCAATAGATTTGGGTCAAGAAAAGATTATTTATCAATAGATTCTCATCAAAATCCAACTTAAAATGACAATGGAAATTATCTAATATTAATTCCTTTATAATTCAAGTCTATCATCTTCCTCACTAAATAAATTTCTAGAACTCATCTTCAAAACGGAATCACAAATAAATCTGTTCAAGAACTAAACAATAGCTCTTATCTTTTTTTCCCTAATAGCTCCAGGTCTACTTTTATCGAAGATTTTCACCCCAATAGAAGGATTTTGTTAATCTATAATAGTGAAAAGATTGACATCATTGCATCCACCATCACTGACCAATTAATTCACATATTACCTTCTTTAAACACATTCATAAACTATTGGATATAGTACAATATCCAATAATTATAATATGGGTTGCTGCATTACGTTAATCTAAAGCTTTGATACACATGTACCCTAAGTTATGAATATATCGTATAAGTTTCCTAGGTATAGACACAAGCATGTGTTGTGTTACACTTCAGGAGTTTCTCTACCATACAGGCTCTCTTTAAGTTATGTTAAGTTAGATCTTCATCAATAATGCTTAATTCCATTTAAATATATCCTTTTATAAAATCCATCCAACACTGCCTAGTTATAGACAAGGGTGTTGAAGTAATCTTAGAGTTGATAGTGTTTCATATTTACTTTTGTAACAAAATAAATTCTTCTTATTCATCATCACCAGTATAAAGTTACTCCACTCATGCAATCTAAAGAGGAACAATAATGCAAGAATACAGAAAATATTGATGCATCACAACAACCAAATCATCTCATTAATGCATAACAATTAGTTATTAAACTGTCAATAAGAGAAAGTTATTGACAAAATTTAATTGTACCTTTATCATTTTGGTGCCTAAATCTAGTGAACATGTCACTTTCTTTAATTTTAGGCCCATATCTTGTTGTAATATCATTAACAAAATCATTTGAAAGGTGTTAGCTCAAAGGTTGAAGAAAGTCCTAGCCAATTATATTGAATTATCACATTCAAGTCATATCATTGTTCAATTATGATCAGATTTACAATGATTCAGTCACAATTGATAGTTATGTCCATTGTGAAGTTCCTTATAAGCATGCATTATAATACTAGTCAGCATTATCTCTTATAGAGATCCAATGAATATTATTGATCATCTTACTTAGGAATATTTCCCAAGTATTCTATATTGGAATATTTTCATATTTTGGAAAATCAGAATTCACTTTATTATCCTACTATTATAAACAAATAGCCTAAAACCAAGTTAATGACAAGCCATTCTATCCTCTTTCAATTTCTACTGCATATTGGAGTCGAATGCTAAGAAGGAACATAGGAACAAAAGCAAAGAGATTATTCAAGTGTGCCTCAATGAAATTCTTCCTAAGCAAGAAGAGTGTGAAGATGTTATTTTCTCACATAAAATCTTGTTTTGGAAGCTTCCTGTACTGCACTAAGCTTTTCAACACAAAATTTGACCCCTTTTTAACTCACCTAGTATCTAAAATAGCTTTAAGGTCTACAATAATATCTCCACCATCATCAAGTAGTAGCAGTTCTGTCTTTTAAGGAAGATTAAATCTTGGAACTCTGCTTCTATTAACCATCGTATATCAATTGACAAAAAGGTAATAAAGAATGGTATTTTGTTATATCAGAGATTTTTGCATTCTATAGACAGGTTTTTGATAGAATTCCATGCAGAACCAGTGAAGGGGCATTCAGAAAACATATGATTCCCGGTTTATATGTCATAGGAAAGCAGATAAAGAAGACCTATACATTGCACACTACAGATAAGTTCCTTGAGCAGATGAAGAAGAAGGGTTATGAAGTCCTCTATATGATTGATGCTATTGATGAGTATACAGTTGGTCAGTTCAAGGAATTTGAAGGTAAGAAGCTTGTATCCACAATCTGTATAGAGGTACCAAGCTTATTTTTGTTCAGGATCTCTTTATCTTACGACATTCCCTAACTTTTGATATTTCTTTATTACTTTCAACAGATATGCAACTTTGAAGGAGTTTTAGGATTGGAAAAAGGAAGAAGAACATTAGGTCTCTTGTTTGGCATAAAAGTGTAAAAACCTAACTTTGTGAGTTTTTAAGGTAAAATTCTTCAGAGACTTTAATTTAGATGTGATGATATCATAGACATATATAAACATTGCATTTCAAGTTCTCACATTGGTCTATTTCTAGGTTGTTCGAAAGTTTATGGAAGAGCAAGTGTCTATTTTGGCTTTATACTTTTTTCCCTCATAACTATTTTAAGAGTATGTGATATTATATATATATAATATCACATACTCTTAACTGATTTTAAGAGTATGTGATATTATATAAGAGTATGTGATATTCTTATAGAATATCACATACTCTTATTCATATATGCAGTTTTAATCTTTTAATCTTATGTTATTAGAATTCTATCTTAGAATTCTTCAATAATGGGAATTTCTATAGTCCATCTGTCTAATTCCTATAGTCCATAACCCATCTTTCCTTCATGAGTATATATCCATTTCATGACCTATAAGGTGATCTTAAAAATTTTAGTTTTAAGGTTGAAAGATGTTCTCAAGGAGAATGTTAGCCCTTGTCAAGGAGCTTAGATCTAAGGAAGGATCATATGTGATCACGTTTGGGGGGTCCAATGTAGTTTCCTTATTGACAGCATTAAACAAGGCTTGAAACATAAACAACTTCCATTTAAACATCTAGCGATCCTATAACAAGAAGGAGGATCTCATTCTTTAATTGTAAACTTTCATTAACTCAATTCAAAAGCATTTGAATAGCTAGTGTGATAAAGCCCTATCATATAGTTAAAGATTTCAAATTATGAATACTTGTCCTAAAAGCATCCAGAACACTAGATAATGTGCAAACAACTTAAGAATTTTAAAGCTAAAAAATTACCTCTAGATATTGCTCCACTAGAAATGACACCACAGTTGAAGGATCTTGTGAACTCTTAAGCAAAACTACCTGAAATGTAACAGTGATTTGCACTGTTAAATTTATCAATAATTACGGATAAAGGGCTATAGAAACAAAATTCATAAACATAAAGTGTTGCTATATCAAGTGAAGAGAGTGAGATAAATATTGGTGGCATTTAACTTTTATCTACAAATGGAATTAAAGGGATAGTCCAATTATATCATATAGGAAAGCAGATAAAGATGACGTATACATTGCACACTGCAGATAAGTTCAGTAAGAAGTTGAAGAATAAGGGTTATAAAGTCATCTACATGGTTGATGCTATTAATGAGTATGCGGTTGGTCAGTTCAAGGAATTTGAAGGTAAGAATACTATATATCAATCAGCATTGGCATCTGCTCATATAAATCTATTCCATAGCAAGAAAATTATTCACCTTTTAGTTTTCACAAATGAAAACACAACCAAGTTTGCAATTTACACGTTACACACACATATGTGTATCATGATGCATTATTTGATAATGTAGAATGCAATTGTCTTAGCTCCATCATTGATTTATTAAATTAATAGTTGCTCAACAATAGCACACAAGATCGTAGCTCAACAATAGCACATAACTAAGGTTCAACTGCATAATAACAATTTATTCATCATCGTCATCAGTGGACTCTTCCAATACAATATCACATTCATTATCACTACTGCTTGTCTCTAAGTCGTCCAAATTGTCATACAAACGTTGCTCAGAATTCAATACAACATTATTTATTACATCAAATGCAATATCGTTTCGATCTAAAAAGTCTAAGCAACATTCCTCAACTTCGACTGGAACTTCATAAGACTCCTCAACATCATTGAAACCTTCTTCATTAGCATTGAAACGGATATCATATGCACGTCTAACTTCACATTCTTGCATAATCTACTAATTTGAACCGAGTAACAATTCTTTCATAAAAAAACTTGCTTCACTTGATTTGCCAAAATAAATGAGTCATCCTTAAACCAAAACTTAGTTACGTTGATGCTTTTTACAACGCCATTGACCCTCATATTCAAATTTCCAAGATCGTACCATTTGCATTTGAAAAGCATAACACTTGTACCCATAACATATTCAAGCATGATAATATGTATCAGCATCCCATAAAATGTAATATTATCTTCCCCATAATTTCCTAACACTACAACACCACTATTTTATGTAATCTTATGCAGATCAGGGGCTTCAGTGTGAAATCGCATCGTAGTTGTATTGCATGCAGTATACTTTTACACCAAACTATGAGGTCCACATGCTAATGCATACAAAGAATCAAAGTTATTTCCTTCATGGCAGCTAGTTAATGTCGTCATCAATAACAAGAAAGGAAAATTAGTTAATAATATATAATTATTAGTGTACACCACCTATAAACCTTCTTCTCACCCAATGCTTAAACCATGAAGAAAATTGTTCTTTATATCTCCTGTCAACGTTTAATGGACTTTCTTGCCTCAACTCATCCATATGCTCACTATGGATGATTAAAATTCAATCAAAATTATATGAAATATCTCTACTATTACATATCTTAATTTCACAATAAGTTAGAAAAACTTACTCAATAAAGGGCCTCATCTCATGACAATTCATAAGCACATACCAATGTTCAATCTCTAACTCATTTGTAGGAAGAGCAATTGTTTTACCAGCACTAATCGGCTTACATTATTGGAAGAACATTGACATGTCACTACCATGAACCATATCATTGATTCACTCTGGCACGTTGAAGTTGGTTTCAATTCTTTTTAGATACATTGAACAGAATGTCATGCACTCTTTAATAATATATGTTTCAGCAATTGACCCTTTTGGATGTGCTTTATTTCTAAAAAATCCCTTTAGTTTACCTAGAAATCTTAACAAATAAGTAACCATAATTAGATAGGCCACTATTTTGTTAACTTTTAAGAGTAATGGGAAATTTAAATAATACCTCTCAATTGGATACATCCATCTATACACAACTGGTCCACCAAATAAGGCTTCATTTGGCAAATGAATAGCCAAATGTACCATGACATCAAAGAATGTCGGTGGGTATATCATTTTAGGTTTTCATAAGATTAAAGTAATCTCATGACACATCTTCTATATGTCGTCCTTATTCAAACTTCTCTACAAATTCGGCAAAAGAAGTAGCCCAACTCCATTAAAACACCTGTCACATCTTTATTCAAGATGGGTCGTGTGCCTAATGGAAGAATGCTTTGTAACAGTATATGACAATCATGAGATTTAAGTCCAGTAATCTTCCTTTCATCAATATTAACACAACTAGATATATTTGATGCATAACCATCTAGAAACTTCACTTGGTTTACAAACTTAAAAAACCTCTTCTTCTCATCGGAGGACATTGTATAGCATACTGGAGATTTTCCCACAATAGTTCCATCAGCTGCTCTTATCAAGTGTAATTCTTTTTGAATATTCATATCTTCCAAATCAAGCCAAGCCTTGATTGTATCTTTGGTTTATTTTCAACATTCATCAAAGTATCAAGGATATTGTCACAAATATTCTTTTCTATATGCATGACATCAAGGTTATGCCCTAGTCTTAACTTATGCCAATATGGTAGATGAAAAAAAAATGCTTTTTTAAATTCTAATTAAACTCTCCTTCCAATCTCCTTCTCCTTTTATTGCTCGAGTGCTTTCCATAACATATATTCTACACATAACATAATTGTTCCACCACATCATCTCCATTTGGTAAGTTAGGTATAGGCCGATGATCACTCTTGCCAATAAACTTCTTGTTTTTTCTCCATGGATGATCATAAGGAAGAAAACGACGATGGCCTAAGTAACCAATCTTACTTTTTAACTTACAAGAAGGAGTGTGCTTGTTACAAACAGGGCATGCCTTATAACCTTTTGTGCTCCAACCAGAAACAGTACCATAGGCTGGAAAGTCATTGATAGTCCACATTAAAGCTATATGCATTTGAAAATTTTCTCCTTTTGAAACATTAAAAACATCAAAACCATCTTTCCATAACTCATTTAACTCATCTAATAGTGGTCTCATATAGACGTCAATGTCTCTACCAACCGCTTTCGGACCTAGAATAACCAGCGATAGCATAAAGAATGACTCATCCATACACATCCAAGGGGGTAAATTGTATGCTAAGAGAAAAACAGGCCACACACTATATGAAAGTGACATATTGCCAAGTGGATTGAATCCATCTATTGCTAAGCCTAGTATAACATTACGTGGTTCTCTAATAAACTCAGGATATAGCTCATCAAATCTCTTCCATGCTTCTCCATCAGAAGGATGAACCATGGTATTACTTTCACCTTTAGGCCTATCATTATGCCACGTCATTTGTTTAACAGTCTTACTTGACATGAGTAATCGTTGTAATCTGGACGTTAATGGAAAGTATTGCAATACTTTATGTGGTATCTTCTTACCCCTGCCATCATTAATTCTCCATCTTGATGTTTGATACTGGGGACAAGTTTCCAAGTCCCCATACTCTTTCCAAAATAGGCAACAATCGTACTTACGTGTATGTATCGACATATAACAAGGCCTAGGCTCTGTAGAAATTGACTTGTTTCATAATAGTATGTCGGTAAACATTTACAATTAGGTAATGCATGCCTCAGCAAAGCAAGTAACATGTCAAATGACTTATTGCTCCACTTGTTGTATACTTTAAAATGAAGTAACTTTATTAAAAACGACAACTTTGAAAAGTTTGTACATCTCGGGTATAACTCTTCAGTTGCTTTACTTAACAATTCATGGAAGGCACCTATAATAGAATCTCTTATGCCTATAGGAGGACTCCTTCTATCCTAATTAATTGGACAATCATTTAAGAAAGTACCCAATAGGGATGGCCGTAGGTTTTCAACCCGATTAATATCCATACTACCCAACCCAAAAAAATGGACATGGAGGCTAAATAATAGATTTTAAACGGATGTTGAAAAATAGATATGGATATAGATTTAGATATGGGTCTAGTAATAGCCTGAACCGATGGATACCCATACCCGATCTATTTTTATTAACTCATTTTTTTCAGTACATAACTTAATATCTCAATTTACTCGTATATAATTTATGAGCCAGCATATTAATTGGTAAAACATAAATGAATTTGTTGAGCCTGCAAAGCCTTTTGAAAAGACAATCACACTATGAAGAAGGTTCCACGTGCAGCGTGCTTTTAAGAACTCAACTAGAAAACATTTCTTTAAGAACACATAAAGGAACGTTCCAGCCTTCTAAGTGCAGTATGCTTTTAAGACTCTTCACTTTTCACAAAGCACCCAGCAGCAGCCACCTACTCAACGTCATTTAAATATTAAAGAGTGAATATTGAATTGCTTCAACGTCATTTACCATCAAAGAGTGGGGTAAATCAAAGATCATTTATTTTTTTCAATGTCATTAACCACCCACGTCGTCAACCATTAAAATGATACTCATGCATCTGTTATTCAAAGAGATAGAGATGCACCACTAGACCAAAGGTCATCATCCCATGCCTGTTTAAAGAGCTTGTATGTCATTTGTCAATGTCAGAGATGAGTTGCTTATCAAAAATCTAGCTAATTCCGTGACTGTGAGTGAAAGTGTGGAACCGATGGAAGGAGTTGAGAATCATACAACGAAGAATTTCTCTAGTCTACCTCACAAAAGAGGAGCTTATAGCTATGGACTTTGGTGATCATGGTGCAACTAAAAGCAAGAAGCGTACTTCTCTTGTATGGCTAGAGTTTACTTGGTGACTGTGAAAGGTGTTGATAAGGCTAAGTGTAAGCATTACAAAAGCAAGCTTTCTACTAAAGGTACAAATGGGACTTCACATCTGCGTGAGCATTTGATCAAGTATTGTCTAAAGAAACATTTAAGACTTGTTAGAGGCTAGAAAACATTATTAATTAGAAGTAGGACTAATTCTAATGAGAGAAAAACATTGCAAACGTACAAATTTAGCCAGGAGTTCTTAAGAAGAGATTTAGTTAATATGATTGTAGTACATGAGTATCCTTTGTCTATGGTTGATCACATTACTTTCAGAAGATTTGTAGCGAGTTTAAGCAATAAATTTAGGATGATATCTCGTAATACATTGAGAAATGATATCCTAAAAAAATTTCTAAGTGAAAAATCAAACTTGAAAAAAATGTTGGAGGATTATGGGCCCAAGATTGCTATCACTACAGACATATGGACAGCTTCCAACCAAAAGAAAGGATACATGGTTATGACTGGACACTTCATTGATGGAGATTGGGTTCTAAGAAATCGAATTCTAAGGTAATTAATTTTCTTAGATTTAACA
>JANSVA010000003.1:16193879-16211107 GCA_025504915.1 Erythroxylum reticulatum
TGTTTTGTTTTTCCTTATGAAGGAAGTAGTCGATCTCATAGGCTAAAGTATAGAGATACTTAAACAAATGTGTGGGTACTTGTTAGAAAACAAGTTCACTGAACAGACCCGATATAAGAAATCCATTTGGTACATTATTGGTATGTCTATAGAGTTCTCGTTGTATTGATTGTATAAGTGATCATTTGACTTGAGGTTATCAAAGTTATCTTATATAGGGATTGCTATATTTGGATACTACTTATAGTCTATTTAATCATAGGTCATTTAATTAGTAGTCATTGGATGCAACATGATCTATATGGAGATAGTTGAGTGATTAAGATAGGATTCATTACCCTAAAGCAATTAGAAAAAAAGTTTCGTTGTTCTCAATTAGTATTAATTCAAAAAATCCTTGGCTAAGGTGAAATGATACTTTGTAAATAGTTTACAAATGTCAATAATTGAATTGATAGCTAATAACGGAGAATTAATATGATTAGACTCAAAATAAAGTAGACATTAATTTCATGCTCTATGTCTAATCGAAACATTGTATGATGAAAGGATTGAATTATACAAAAAAAGTATGCACAGAAAGGTTAGTCAAAACTACTTTGACATTTCTAAATATTTGGGTGGTCATGATACATTACTAAATGCCAATCTTGATAGATGATTATAAATTGCCAATATATTTGAGAACTTAATGGATTTGATATATAGAATGGGTTGAATATAACAAAGTTAATTTAATCAAGTTGGACTTGATTGTAAAGTTTGAGAAACTTTATGATTAAATATGAGATATTTAATAAATAAGGATCGTTATGAGATATTGAATCTTCTATGGGCATAATTGGTATTTAATTAGAATTATTTGTAATTCTAGTTAAGGTTTAATTGAAATTAGAATTTAACTAAAACGTCCAAAACTTATTATAAATAGGCTTAAGTTCTATAGAGCTAATACTTCTTGCTTAACCCTCTTTGTAAGAGTTACAAAGTTCTCTCAACCTATTCTGTAGATACTGTTAGAGGCCAAACACTTATGCGACTACGGTAGTTGAGACGGATCAGTTTCGGGAACAGTTCGAGAGATACAATAAGACAAAGGTTAAGTTTTGGAATAAGGTACGAATTAAATTTCCGCTTATTATAATTTGTGTTGATCATTTTATAGAATTAAATAGATCTTGGTTTTTGAGAAATCAAAAGTCCTGAAATAGTTTTGTGACTATTCCGTTGCGATCGGGATCGGATCTCAATCCGATTTTCCAACACCTATTATCATATAGAATTAGAAAATGCTTCGCTTCAATTGCTTAGGATTTCACTTGTCCACAACATCATCCATTAGCAAACATTTAACAATGAAAACTTGACATTTAGGCATATTTTCCCTTTGTCCAAGTCAAGCTTAGCCCCGGTTACTAACCAATGGCCAGGACTGTCCTGTGGACCTCTGCACAATTGAGATATATCCACAAACCTCAAAAGCTTTTGAGTTTGAAATGTTTTTGGAGGACCTGTCGGAAATACACTAGAGTCCATTAATATTGACTCGGGTTTCTCTTTCAGAGGATTCCCTGTAATCGTCGTACTAATAGCTGAAAATAGGCTAGACTTCTGTGAAAATTCAGACGACCCTTGTTTCCAATTTGATTCCACAACAACAGAATCTGAAACCTTGGAGAATAATAACCGAAGATGTAAAACACGCTTTGAGTCGTGCTTCTTTACGTGTAGTTGAGCTCCTGTGACAATGTACGCGACTTCTGTTTCAGTAGTCCAGCTAGGGTTGTACTTTACTGGTGCTGTGCATATGTGTGAAAACTTTTTTCCATTTATAGCTTCAAAGAATCTTTCATCCTTAGTATTGTCTGACCCTTGCCACAATCTTGAATCCTCTATCTTCTTTTCAAGTATTCTTGGAGTATTGGATAGATACTGTAGGTGAATGGCTAACCTGAAAAGGTAATCCTATTAACATTCTAGTCGATATCAATTTAATTTTTATTATAGGAGTTTAGTTAAAGAAGGAAATATCGCAGACATAAAAAGCTTTACAGGGTTACCGGTTGCATTTCATGCCTTCAAGATAGAACCTCATTCCAGTAACTGGACTTTTCCCAACAGTAACCTGTTAGTCATAACATTTTTTCTATAATTTTACCGTGGGAAGATCTGAAGCTTCCGTAAGAACTCCACTGGTTTTAGGATAAGGAATACCTGAGTTGTATTTACATGCATTTTGGGACCCATCAAGTTGAAATGAAGAGCTGATGACGACGAACTAGGTATATTTGTTGTAGGACAAAGCGGCAGTTCATTGTGGACTGGAGCCCATGTTTTGTGTGATAGGAAATCGAGAAAGTAGTGTAGATCTGTTATAGGAGGTTTGTCTGCAAAAGAAAACAAGAAGTGTAAATCAGATGTGAAAGGTTTTGAATAACAAGTTTGGAACCACAATACTGCAGCTTTAATTTAGTCTATTGCAGCAATTTAATCAAGGAAATAAACATGACACAATATCAGAACTTGTGCGACACAATTGTCCTAGCACATTTAAATCGTTGGAGAAAAAATAGAATTTCTTGCCTAGTGATATAACCTAATCTTGATTTTTCATTTACTTTGCTAATTTTGCACGAGATTAGGAAGGGACTTACATCGAAGATAAAGGTTGATAGCGTGGGACAAGAAACCTTTGCCAGGAACACCATTAAGAAGGGAAGTTATAGGTATTAAGCTAAATTGAATGGCATCTGGCATCAGTGGAACTGTTAGAAGCCATTCACAGTGACTGCTCGCAGATGGATCACCTCCTCTCTTCGCACTTATCACCGTTATTCCCTGAAATTTCGCTAGCTTTACACATATACAAGCATAACTAAAACCAATTTCTAACTGTCACGTGCCATCTACTCAAGGAAATGTCGCACGCATATTTTTAGTTAGGTAGGAAATGAAATGGAAAATTTTGCTTCTGTAAAGTCAACAGGATTTGGTTTAGTCTCAAATGAAACAAGCAAGCCTAAACTCATGAACAATTACGGGATACCTACATCTTTCACACTGATTGACGAGAAACTATTGTATGAAACAGGTCGCCTATCAAAGATGTCGAAAGCTTGAGGAGCCTGAAATAAAGAGAAATTATTCAGTTAAGCATGTCCGACAAATCAAACCAAATAGATTGGTTTTAGTACAGGTTAATGACCTTTTGGTCTCTGGATTTTGGAGGAAAATTGCATATCCCCGTAAATAATTGATCTCCAAGGTCATCCAGGTGCTTCTTGAGCTCTGATGGACTCATGTTTGAGGACCTATCTTGCCTAACCAACAGTACGTCTGAGCCACCAATGCTTAACCCAACAATAATGTGGGTCCCATAATTTTCAATGAACCTGGAACAAGGTTACAAATATGATTACATCATATGCCTTTTATTGCTCTAACCGGGGCTGCTACATCATTTTCTAGACCTTTGATCTCATGGGCTACATCTATTTCCTAGTTTATTTGCTCTTATCTTATTTTTGGATTTCATTATTTTCTCCTTAAATATGCAATCCTTAAGTTTTTTACGCGATACAATAGAAATTTAAAGGTAGAAATTTCAAATCCTACAGGATCAGTGATGAAGGAAAATTCCAAGGATCAATAGAAAACACAATGTCTAGATAAGCTTTCTTATGTCAGTTTGTACTTTATATCTAGGAGAGAGAGGAGAAAAATATATATATATATATACGTAAACGTGTGTGGTGTGTGTGATAAAAACGCCAGTCAATAGCACAAAACTTTCTTTCTCAACTGCCTCGACATAAGATCCAATCAATTGAATTTACATGATTTTTACCCGACTTCAATTCCTCGTAGTTGCATATAGTTGAAAACTTAACAAATGTCCAAAAACCGTATTTCAAAATTTAAATTAAATGGAATTAGATGTTATGAAATTTTGCATACTGCTTAATTACAAATACTATGTGGTAAACCAAAACCTGATTATAATACCATGTGATACAGGACCTCATTGCCATCATCAAATGCATCTAGTATTGCTGACTTTTCGTTAAATCAACACCATGGACTGAGTCCAATACGTGTTATCATTATTATCGGTCAAACGTGAAATTAAAGACTTTTGACCAAGCAAATTTAATAATAAGTTTTTGTTTGTTGGCTTCCGTTTAGATTTTATATCATATTATGTGGCTATCCAATCTCCGTGTGTCTTTCATATTGAGTTAAATATCTAGAGATTTATACCTAATACTTGCAAGTAATTTGATCGAGGTCACGATTTTAAGTCAAGAAAATAATTTTTTTGTAAAATATAAAAAAAGTTTACCTTCATTTGGTTGTTTACTTTTAAGTTTTAATAGTTCTAAAACATTGTTATTTTAAAATAGTATCTGACATTAACTGAGATATGGGCTCTCCTTTTTAATTGGTTGCCTTTGTAAACGACTAAAACAATTCTCCAAAAATACTAACATGATTCTTCATTTTTGTCATGATCGATTTATCTGCCTACCTCTTTATTTTAGTTTGTAAAATAATTGATATATTCAAACATAAAATATCACTAAATTTCCTAACTATCGATCTACCTATGAAGTTATTGGTATGGTGATCGAAGGAAATTGATGCTTATAAAATAAGATCACCTTCCATGTTCTGCCTAGATTCCAACATTAATAAACTTTTTTGATTACATAGGGTCTAGTCTCTACTTAATAATTAAAACAAAAATAGGAAAAGGAAGAATATTACTTGTTAATTACCTGGCAAGAGCAGCAGGATCCCAGAAGGAAGGAACTGCATTTCTGACTTCATCGACTAGAACAAGTGGATATCGATCAATATGAACATCTGATAAGACGATGAAATAACCATCAAGTCCCAAGTGTTTTGTGTTTGCTGCATCAGTTGCCCAGCAACCTTGGTATCCAAACATCGCATTGAAATGCCCTGATGGGATTTTCCCAGGAACAGATGATTTTTGGTTGAAAAGTTCTGACATCTGCAACCAATCTAAAACTATGATAAGTACATCAGCCAACCAATTAACCAAGTGCTGGGCTATCTCTACAATTATATATACATTTGGAAAATAACATTACCTGAGGAAACTGAAGGATGTCGGATTGATGACGAACACGATCACCTTTATCACATTTTATATCGACAGACACGCCTCTGATGGAGCCTAAACCGGGCAGCACGAGCTCCTGTTTCGCAGTTTCATTAAGAATAACCAATCTTTGCTTGCCTTTGCAGAATTTTAGCCGAAAGTCCGATGTTAAATCGAAACCTTTTCCCAAGCTGCTCAGAGCCCTCTCTGCTATTTCACTGCTCATCTTAAATTCCCTATTGATGCTCTCAAATGTTCTAGTTCTATTTTTATGTTTGTTAGAAATAAAGAGCAGCAGTATGTGAAAGGAAGATTATAGTCGTGATGCTGAACTGAGCAGCTACGTGAAAGACTAGACGCACATACTTTGAACAGGTTTTAGAGAGTCTGAAAAGAGATCAGGAAATGGCATACTCTGTGGAAGTCTACATATCAATTTCCTTCGGACAGTGCACTTTGACTACTCTCCGTCTCTTCTTCCCGGTCTTACATGGCAACATACAATCCAGGCATTTAATATAATTATATAAACCATGGTATTCTAGTTATTATACTATAACAAAACTGACTTTCAACTAAGTTTTTTTTTTGTGAACATTTTCAACTTTTGGCAACAATTTTAAAATTTATTGCCAAAAGTCTAGCTTTTTGCGACGTTTTGCAGAATTGTCACTAAAGGCACGTGTCCGGCAGTGATGATTTATGTGAATTGTCGCAAAAGGCACAACCTTTTGCAACGGTTTAACAATTTTGTCGACAAATGTAGAGTATTTTGCGACGAATGCCATAATCATCACAAAAAGCTGGACTTTTAGTGACGAATTTTTTAAATCGTCGCCAAACATTGAAATAATTACAATTTTGACGAATTATTTAATAATGTCTATTTTATATAGTATACCTCTATTCATACAAATATTTGATGAAAATAGAATAAAGTATCTAAAAATTATAAAATGTTTTCAAAGTTTTAAACATATTGTCCAAAAACATATAGTAGATAATTTAAATTTTGAAGAGTAAATATTTTTGGGATATAAAAAGATAAACATGACTAAAATTTTAATGTTAAGATCAAAATATCACAAATTTAAGTTGACTACTATTCTTAATCATTAATATTTATTAAGAATAAAATAATAATACATATAAATATTGAAATATGGTAAGCAATAAAATACAACGATATATGAAAGTAATATAAGATTTTAATTAGAAGTTTAACAATTCTTACAGACAAAACAATAAATAAAGTTTCACACTTATTCCATCGAAAAGGAAAGAAATAATTATTTTTCTAAACTCCAAGTGATATGAAACTCAGTAGAAAAGGTAAAAGAGTTCCTTGTTTCTGGATTCCCAAGATAGATCCTTGCATACCCGAAGGCATCAATTGAAATATTCAAAGATCATCCCTTAGGTGTTGGATTATTGACACCCTCTTCTAACAACTTCTTGGCTTTAGCTAAACTAGCAGAAGATTCAGTGAACGAATCCTCAGATGCAGTATAGATCACTGAATTAAATGAACCACCTGTACGATACGTTTCACTTAAGAAACAAATAGTATATAACATAAATAACTAATTAAGTCAAATGACATAAGGAACCCAAATTCAAATACATGCATACCTGATTGAACAGACATATTTTTTAGAATTGATCACTGATCCAAAACAACTGATTTTCTTAATTTTGTACCGACTATCAAGACATTGCCATCGCCTCCATTTTCTTTTATATTCTCTTGAAAATTTAAGGAAACTTTATAGAACATATAGTATATAAAATCAAACTTTCATCTCTTATAGCTTCCTAACAAAAAATGAGATACAACTAATAAAAAAGAAAGGTAATTTGAATGATACTAAAAATCTTGAAGAAGAAGATCAACCATGGAAGGAAAGGGGTGATTAGTGTTTGATGAGGAGATTTGTTGTGCATTGATTTTTTTCTTAATTAGGGAGAATTTTGCCATATTCCTCCCGGTGAAGCTCACTTCTGTCATAAAAAATTAGTCTCCACATAGACATTCCGCGATGAATTTATTGGTCCCCAAATTTTATTTATTTATTTATTAAGCATGATTTACATAAATTATGTGGTCTTGCAAGATAAAAAATTTTATTTGGAGTTTATTATTATGTAAATGTTAGTAGGATTTTATTATATGGTTTAGATAAATTAAATTAGTAAGAGTGTATTGACGAAGGGCATTTTCGAAAGATCGCTTAAGGATAAAGATCATAAGCATTAAAGGAAGGGATAAAATGGACATTTTATACTCATTAACAGTATTAAGGGAAGAAAGAAAGGTGTCTTGCATTGGAGAGAAGGAGAAACCGTGAGTGAGAAGAAAGAAAAAGGAGAGTTTCGTTGGAAACAAACGAAGAAGAAGAGCAAAACATGCTAGGGCTCCATTTTCTTAGCTTTCAAGAGAGATCTTGAAGAGTTTGAAGACCTTGAAGCTAAACAAGTAAGTATAAGCATTAACCCTTCTTGATTTGTTAAATGAAGAATATTTGATGATATTTAGAAGTGAAAATGAAGTTGAATATGTGTAGGAAGTTGTTGATGAATGGTATATGCAAATGTTCTCTTTTTGGGTTAATGATCAAAGATAGATCATGATTTATTTGTGAATTATATTGAGTTAAAATGGAGTAGAGAATGAAGAGTAAATGAAGTAGAAAGGATGAATTTTGGGTATGATGTGTTAGGTGTAAGATTTTAGGTGTGAAAAATACGGAAAATGGGATGAGGACTGGAAATTGAGTATGTTTCTCAACAAGTTTGTCGCGGTGAAGCTGACTTTCCTACACAAATAAGCTTTAGTATTTTGATGATATCTTGTATTGTAATTATCCAAATGGAGTGATTTTTGATTTGGACTAAACTAGAGACATAGGGTTACAAATGGTCTGATGAAATCAAGTTTTAATTTAGTCTCTAAGAGTTTTAAAGTTTGGATGGAAGTTGAGCACATAATACTGTTTCAGTATAAGAATAGCCTAAAAATGTTTGGATTATAACTTTCAGATTTTTGAACTAAATTGAATGATTTTGATGTCATTAGAAACTTAATACAATGAGGAACATTTTTATATAAGGAAGTGTTATCAAATTTCTTCATTTACCTGATCAAAATGATCATGGAAAATTAACTCGAAGGCTTGGACTTTTGGAAGAGTTTGAGTATTTAGAATTTATCTTAGTGAATATGCTATATATGGGTCCTCAAATTGTATTCCTATTGAATGAGAATTTTTTTCATAGATAAAGGTAATCAAGGAAGATAAGAGGATCAAGAGGAGAGGCATCTTTGAGCAAGGTCTAAGCAAGGATTTTAAGATGGGTCTCATGTTTATAATTGAGTAATGAGCTATTAATATATCTTACAAATAATGGAAAACTTCATAAATGTGCATTTATTACTTTTAACTGATTTAAAGAATTTGCTACATGTTTGGTATATGAATTTTGTTGATGAATTGTGAAATGATGATGGAAATGTATTTTTGAAACAGTTCATATTCATGAAAAAAATTATGTTTTTGAAATGTGCCTTGATTGCAAGATGTCTATGTTATGAAAATCATGTTTTCAAAATGTTCCATTTGGGAAATCTGTTTTCAAGTCATAAAATACATGTTATGTGGGTTTGTGGTAATCCGCTCTATTACGTCAAGTACACTTTAACTAAAGGCTTCTCCCACCTGCCCGCTAGTGGCATGGAGCTTTTTCACGGATTCCCATCTGTTCACATCTACGTTAGAACATTATGTAGGTTTATGAAAGTACGTTCTATTCATGACTACACAGGACTATTATGTGAAAATGTGTACCACGTTCTGTTTATGAACCTACCTAAACCATTCTGATATGCTTATGTGCTTCTAATATGTCGATAAGTTGGTGAATACATTATTTGTGTTATTGTGAATTGTTTGAGAATTTGAGAACTATGCATTTTATGATTCAATAAGAATTTTCTATGACAAATGAACATTTTTAATGGTTTTGCTTATT
Organism: Erythroxylum reticulatum; assembly: GCA_025504915.1. Classification (NCBI taxonomy): domain Eukaryota; kingdom Viridiplantae; phylum Streptophyta; class Magnoliopsida; order Malpighiales; family Erythroxylaceae; genus Erythroxylum; species Erythroxylum reticulatum. The sequence continues at coordinate 16,203,037 of JANSVA010000003.1, forward strand.
TCTCCATTATAAACTTGTTACCCACGAGCTTTTAAGCTCACCCTCATTCCTTCTCATCTCCAGGTGATGAGCAAGAGACTGAGTGAGCGAGAGAGTCAAGGCATCACTCTGAATTCTTCATGTTTTGTATTTTAAGATAGATTTTGTAAACACAAGACTTTAGTTGCATTTTAAGGATTATTAGTTCATATAACTTTTGCATTTTGAGATTTTGAGACATTGATGTATTGTGGCTTGAAATGCCTATTTAAACTTTGTGAAACTCTTCTTTTGATGTTAAAGAAATGTAATTGGGTTGCTCATGAGTTTCCAATGATATGGAGGGTGAAATTTTGGATTTCGGTGTTGAGAGAATATTTTTGCTAAGTGACAAGATTAAGAGTGGAAGGAGTTCCCTTTTGTTTATAATAATCTTTTGGGGTTTGCTCATGATTTTCAATCGATATAGAATATGAACTTACTGGATATTAGAAATTTTAGGTTAAGGGGTGGTGAGAAATGTATGTTTGGTATTTGTATTTTTGCATTGCTTGATGTTGGGGTCCGAGTTGTGATTTCAGGGGTTTCACCATGGAGAAACCATAAGGATCGCTGTGGTGAACCTTTCCCGACGACAATTCTTGGTTATGGTATTAAAGCGTGAAGATGAACTGATGATGGTTAAGGAGACTTCAATAAAATACGCTCACGTTTTATGGTTCCGAATAGTTGGACTCTGAAAATTAGGTCTAACAAAATATGGTACTAGAGCGCCAAAATTAGCATCTTACATGGGCATTTTTTGATATGGCTGTCAAGTTACATGCCATGTCATAGCAGACAGTAGCAACTGATCCCTAGTCTGAGTCGCATGTGTATGAGTCATAAACATTAGCAATTGTTAAGAGCTTGAGCTAATAGAATAAGTGAGAAAAATAATACTCTTTCATGATATGAGAAAATGAAATTTATGGATAAATAGAAATGAGAAATAGTATATAGGTAAATATGACAGATAATGATTCAATGTATTTGGATTGGGGGATGCATTATTGAATATGACATCAATATTGCACTGTGGTGATATATCCCCGAATATGATATAGATGTGAATGTATTGTCCTGGATTGTTTGAGGAATATAAGGATATAAGTATAAATGATGAGATTAGAGTGTACAAGCAGAATGGAATGAAAACATAACCTTGTTATGATCTTAAGAAGAGGAAATTAGAACCAAAGTGGTTGTTCAATTAATGCGACAAGAGTTATGATCCATCATAAGAAGATATTAATAGAATTGAGATCAAAATTTCATAAAGATTATGCATTGATAATTCTGAATTGATTGAGGATATACATATAGAAGATGAAAAAAATGACAATGGAAAATGAGACAGAAATGAGGAAAGAGTAAAGAGAGAAATATCGTCCAGGATCAATGGAGATCAAAGTATCATTTGAGTAAGATATAAATTGGTAAATTGTCAGAGATAAATCTTTTGACAAAATGGGGTGACCTTAATGACACAAAGCTAAGCATATGTGATAGTAATTATGTTTACTACTTCATTGAGTTTTGGTAATTCTAACGTTATGACCTTGTAAGAATGATAGAAATTGGTCTTTTGTGGTATTAAGGATGGCTGATAATGCGATGAGGATAACAGTTGATTGATAAACATTGCACGAACAGTATAGATGATAGTAGCAAGAAATCTTCTTTTTAAGAAGAATTTCATTGAATTAGGTTAAGCAAATCAGATATTTTATATTAAGGATGATCAATGAAAGAACAAATAAGAAATAAATATGTAATGATTTAAAAGTAAATATTGGAGTCATATCCCTAGCGGAGACTCAAGCATAAGAGATAGAATATACTACTGAGAATGTATGTATTTTGTTTGATGTAAAGTATCCAACTATATGAGTGGATTCTTGAATTTGAGGAGACATTAATTGCTAATATGAGGAGTATATAAGTCCACGTTATATTTTGTGTAAATATGTTCGGGAAATACAAATTTGACTTGATGAATGTGTTACAAACACAAGAAGTTAAGATTAAACATAAATTAAAATGTGTGGAGAAATTAGTATGAATGAGCATACAGTAGAATAAGTCAATGTGAAATCAGAGGAAATCGAATGAATTGAGAAAATCATTTGAGAAAGGAAGTCAATTGAGAAACTGAGAATAACAAGAGATAATATTACCTCATTGAGGAATCGGTTACTTAAGGAATTACAAGAACTAATAAAGGGGCACATAGAGTTTGATAATAATTGCTTTAGTTAACAGTTGCTCCCAATAGTACTATGGTATTGAAGATTAAAGCAATCCAAGCAAAATTTGATCAATTAGTTACCATGAGCATAGATAATATTTTGAGTGTATTTAAAAAGTAAAAGAATTTTGAGGAATTATATCACTGATGTAAGTTATATCATTTAGATTTGGAAGTATGTAATATATATTGATGTTTGTCACTAGAGATTAGGATGCAATCCAATGTAGCAAGATAAAGTGATTTTGTATTCATAGAGACAATTAAGCCTCATGGGATGATTATTTGATGTATGAATTGGAACTTGTTGTAATAGTGATTATTTTGAAAGTTTGGAGACATTGTAAGTACAGAAACATTTTAAAATATACAGATCATTTAAGTTTGAGGTAAATATTAAGTTAAAAGAATTGAATACGAGATTGAGATAATAGATAGAGTTATTTGAAGGATTATGATTGTACAAATGAGTACTATACTGGTAAACCTAGTGATGCAATCAGATGCATTGAATAGAAAATTTAGTAACAGTGTATCACAATATCAAATCTAGTGCAATAAAGAGTGTAGAATGGAGTTGAATTTGGGACAAAATGAAGCATTATTAGCTGCATTGAAAATTAATACAAGTTTCAAATGAACAAAGCCCAAATTGAGGATTTAGAAATTGTGAATCTTACTAAGAAATTGAAAATGAATATGAATTTTGAGTTCGAATAGGAAGAATGATACTTTGTGATTGAAATAAGAAGTATGTGTACCGATAAAGATGATTAAGCAAAGAGATTGTTAGAGAAGTATAAATAACAACCTATGATATACATCCTAGTAGGAATACGTCGACATAACATTTGATAGCTAAGGAGGTAGAAGAAAATGACCACATTTGTGAGTTGCCAGCAGTCTTAACTGTTGGGGATATGCTTAAAAACTTATATTTTGGAGTTCATAGGATCATGAGGTTAATGTATGGTTTTAATTGAATTTAAACATATCAATCATTATCATAGTGATATTGTTAGAATACTGTATGAGGTGTTATAGGACAAAAAGGGTCGTTTGCCTTTAAATTAAAATGAAGAGGGCCTAAAATGATAAAAGACCATAATAAATTCAAGATATTATTAGGGTGTGAATTGACTTTGTAGTAAACATTAAGTGGCTTATGAAAGATGAATGAATTTGATGTATCAACATCGAGGTTACGGAATATAGTGAAATATACATAAGAGGGTATTAACACTACAGTGATGTGAATTATTAAGAGAAAGATAAATTTACTTTGAGAGTATCACCTTACCAAGGTATGCTTACATTAAGTACAAGGAGTGATCAGGTTAAAAAAAGGATAAACTAAGCCCGATATGAATTGATCTGTACAAAATTATTATGAGTTAGTGCTATTGATAAAAGATGTCTTAGATTTGTAATATGATATATGTGAGTATGTTAAGAAATATTGATATGATATCATCTTGGTGTTATTGACACATGAAGTGGAAAAATTGTGAGTAATCTGAAACATAATGAGGAACTAGTAAGAAAGTGAATGACTAAATAAGGGATTGAAAGACCGAGTGCGTCTATTGACTATAGTCATTTGAAAGAAATTATTTGAAGGATGAAGTTAAATGGGAAATGGAGGAACATCCTGCCTTCCTGATGAATTAAATAAGAATTTCGAGGACAAAATTCTGTTAAGAGGGGGAGAAATGTTGGCCCACTAATTTATTTATTTATTTATTAAGCATGATTTAAATAAATCATATAGTTTTGCAAGATAAATCATTTTATTTGGAGTTAATTATTATGTAAATGTTAGTAGGATTTTATTATATGGTTTAGTTAAATTACATTAGTAAGAGTGTATTGATGAAGGGTATTTTTGGAAGATCACGTAAGGATAAATATCATAAGCATTAAAGGAAGGGGTAAAATGGACATTTTGGTAGTGCTGTCGCCTGCAGCCAAATATAAAAAGAAACTAACTTCTTGCAACACAAATCAATGTAGTAGTGGAAAGTAGGGATCGTTCCCACGAGGAATCTTTATAGTAATGAGTTTGAAATCAAACGAAACAAATAACGAAAGTAAAGGGGGGTTTTAGTCACGACAATACACAAAAATTATGAGAAAAATCACAAATCAAAAGCAATAATTAAATCTGAAAAATCAATGAGAAAATACCTTGGTTCGAGTCACCGATGTTATCATTCTATTATAGATCCTCGACATAAAATTGTAATCATTAATAAACATTCATTGGGGAAGTTTCTCTTAAGGGTAATGACTAGAAACATGTATCTTAGCATTCTTATTAAGCAATAACTTAGATACGATCATAGGTGTAATTGAATAATAGCATTATGAATCAAGAACCAATGAGCAAGCAAAATACATGTACGACATGCAATCAATCAAGCGAATATCTTCTTAGAATTTCCGACTCTAACATAGAGAAGTTAATCCTAATTGCTACTTATGATTATCAAAACTGAACGTCATATTTCGTTAATCTAGCGATTGAACAAATTAATCTCTAGTTGCCCACCTAGAAACCAACAAATTCAATTAAAAAAAGTAGATCTGAAGATATCCAATGTTTATTAACAACATAAAAAGTATCCGAAACATCTCACCATAATAACATGTAACATGGATCCCCTAAACCAAGACAAAAGATTTAGCTACCCATAATCAAATTGAAAACAAAAGAAATAACAAAGTAATAAGTCTCCATCCCTGGTTCTTTAATGAAAAATACGAAAACACCGATTGAAAGTGTGCAGAAAACGTGAAGAACAGAAGCAAGAAGAGTGCGACAGCAAAAATCACCTCAACCTATTCTAAAATATATATATATGTGTTAATCAGCCCCTCTCCTTCTTTATGTTAATCTCCTCGTTATCTTCTTTTTTTTTCTCTAGATAAAGCACACTTCTATTTTCGGTAGGTAACTCCCTTTATAGATGGTAAGATAATCTTTAAAGATTGTGTTTAGATTGAATTTGACTTCTGAAATTTTATTTGCAGATATATTTCATCCTTAAGCATGCCCACGCTTAGTCTCCGAATTTCTGTCAATTTGGGAATTTTGGATTTTCTTCCTTCTTTTGTAGCTTTTTGATTCCATTTCATCTCTAAGGTGTTGAAAACCATCCGTAAACAATTATAAGATAATTCCATCAATTCTAGATAATAATTTCAACACATTAACGATAATTAAGTCCAAAATAAGTGCACTTCAATGACTTAACAAATTCCCCCACACCGAACCTTTGCTCACCCTCGAGCAAACATGTCAAATCACTACACTTAGTCAATTCATCCTTTACAAGATCAAGTGTACACAATCCATTAACTTGGGCCAAAGAGACTTAAGTTGCAACACATATCATAATTGCTTTTCACCAACGCAAATAAACAAAGTCAAAATATGACATCTTTTTTCAAAAGCAAACATGAAATCAAAATGAATTCTTCTCACGGATTTCGCTCTTACACTCAAGAATTTGTGGGTAAAGTGTTTCTCTCAATCTCACTCTATTATATTGCACTACCATAGGCTTGCAATTACATCAATTATCATTCATTCAGATCACATGAGCTAATAGATCATACGGGCTTTATCAAGGGTTGTAATATGGCTAGGTTCACAGGTTAGGTAAAAACATGGCAAAGGATTAATCACAAGTATTCACAAAGCATCAAGTAAAAGGGACACACAAATTAAAATTCTGAGATAAACATAAATAAAAAGGACTACAACTACTTATTACTAACTAGTACCACTATTCTTTTTCTTTTTCTTTTTCTTCTTTTTCTTCTTTTTTTCTTTTTCCCTTCTTTTTTTCCTCTTTTTTTTCTTTTTTATTCGAATACGCTAAGAACAAGGGAAAACAATAAATACATGAGGAAAAATAACAACACATGAGTAGAAGTAGCTATAAAAATGTCTCAGAACACAATATAACATAAAAGTCCCAAATTACTCAATGCTTCATTCAACTTGTGAAGGGGGAAAGGCTAATGGGGTTTTTGGATTTAATGTGAGGTGACTAATTGAAAAAAAACAAGGTTAAAGGCTCAAATGTGTTTGCAAAAGGAAAACAATTAGGTGGGTCAATTTTAAGCTAAGGGTGTAAAAACAAAGAAGGCCTTAATCACTTCTATATCTCATGTGATCAAATAAATTCGAACCGGTTCCATGCAAGTTCTGAAGGCAACATGAATAGAGGAGCATCACATAATTCAAAGAAATAGCATGACATAAAGATGATGTCATTTAGGCTCAATTTTGCTCGCAGGTTTAATTTAAGAATTCACCTTAATTTCACAATTTACCTCATTGCTCACATGTCAAAATTTTGACTAAGTTTATAAGATCAATTTGTGCAATCAATCAACATGCTTCACCTTAAAACCCACTTAGCCCAATTTAATGTCATGCATATACCCAATCTCGTCCAAACTACTATGATAAAGCTTCATGGCTTAACATGCACAACCACACGCAAAATTCAATAAAACTCGCATAAAAACTGAAAATTTTCACACATCCAAAATTCCAATTCTTTCCCCCACACCTAAACCAACATTGTCCTCAATGTTAAAGAAACATAAAGATAAAGAAAGAGGATGAAAGAAAGCTTCTCTATTTAGAGGTGACAAATCAAGGGGTTGGTGGATGTGGTGGTTGAAATCCTTCATGCACCTAGTAAGCCATCAAATTGTTCTCCAGACGATGCATGGTCCTTTCAAGCAGGATAAGACGGGCATCCAAATCGGTGTTTTTTTGTGAATGTGTGCTAGGTTCTGCTGGGGGTATCCGACGTCGTGCGGTTGAAGTTACTGTTGTCGGAAAGGTAGTTGGGTCGGGAGCGATGAAAGCGAGGTGACCTTGTCTAAGATGCACAATACCCATCCTGTATAGGCAATCTAAATCCAATGGCTTTATACCACAAGCCACAATCATAGTAGTATTATCAAGATTTAACACGCCCAAATTGACTGCTAATTGTGTGATATAGGACCCAAGTATCATAGGTTTAGATTTCTTTTACAAAACAGCATGAAATTGTGTCATAAACTAAAAACCCAAGTTAACTAGAATATGCCTATCCATACACCACAAGAAATAAAATTCAGCCTTCAACAAAGTACCCGCAACATCTTTACGACCAGAAAAATTAAATGCTAGCAGCCTATGGATGATTTTGAAAACAGGGTTTCGAAGAAAGGAACTTTTAGAAAGGCTAGCATTATACGAATGGGTATCGACAGACCATTGATGCCATAACTCAGTAGCATTAAAATCGGCATGAAAATCACATTGAGAATTAATAAATAGTTCGGTTTCAGTTTCAGCCATAGAGAGAAATCCCAAGGAAACATTAAAGTTAGCAATTGAGCATGCAAATTCCTTCCCCATCAATCTAAATTCGATAACCTCTTTTGTATTTATCAAAGGTTTTATCACAATTAAATTGGAAGGTAATATAAAATTCTCTTTTTAATTCCACAAAAGTAAGGAAATCTATTCGGGCAAAATCACCCCATGCAATGCGACCTATCAATTGCACAAAAGAGTCATACACATGTAATGCTTCAAGTGTGTTGGGAAGGATAGACTTATAAGGGCAAATCTTTCGAGTACTTAGCTGCTGGAATCAGTCAGAATCTTCAGGCAACAAAAAAGAAGGGCAGCCCGCCACTGTGGTGTTCAATCTGCTTCGGTTTTCAACCTCCTTGCCTCTTTTTGTGCTTAGGCGTGTGCGTGGTGCTGGCTGAAGGAACGTTAGG
>JANSVA010000003.1:16234484-16245163 GCA_025504915.1 Erythroxylum reticulatum
GAAATCTAGTTTTAGGATTTCAGGTCTCTAATCTATATAAGAGGCAGCATTGTACATACTTGTATTATCATACAATTTCGGTAAATACAGAAATTTTTTTTCCCCCCTAAATTCAACTGTTACAATTTATCAGCATTAAAATATGATGACATCATAAGAGATAAAAGGTCATGCATTAAAATTCAGAATTGCAAATATGCAAGTTGACAAGCAACACCATAATATCTCCGACAACTAATAAAATCAAGAGAAAGATGCTATGTAATATATGAAATCAAGAAAGCAGAGTATACAACTTTCTGGTATACAAGAGAAAGTGGTCTCTTGCCCTTGGGAAGAAGTCACATTAAATCTCATGGATAGGCAACTGCCCATATGGTCCTAGGTTTGAAGTTTAGATCAAACTACAATAATGCATGTAATTAAGCAGATTATATCAGAAAATCCTTTTAATAGTATCAAAGAAAAGAAAAAGGGTATGCTGATGTCGAATCACCTCATATTTAAATTAACTTCAACAAGGTATAGAAAACATTGTTAACCCCAACTTCATGAATGAAAAACATCGATAAAGTTGAAAAGTTACAGAATGAAGAACAAGGATATAGTATCTTCTTTAGCCTCTAATTTGGCAAAAGCAACCTCAATGAATGGCCATTTTAAGATATATGTTGAAAATCAAGAAGACCTATGCAGTATTTAATATTAATATTATTATGTATTCAATACAGGAATGATGCGACCCATAAGAGTCCAAAAATTAGGTTCACTTACCATAGAAGAAAAACCAAGGCATTGGAGGGGTACACTTTGTCATGTTAAGACAAAGGGTGGGCAAAGTCGTCATAGGAATGGAAAGTTAGTTAGTTGACAGTCGAATAAAACAGTATCGGAGGAATGAGGGGAATGTCATGCATTTGTTCTGTCATTTAACATATAGTTGAGCCTAAGGCTGGAGGAGCTAGAACCTCGAATTCTAGCACAATTACCTTTGTCTTTTGCTGGTCTTAGAGATCAAACAATACAGAGACTATTTCTGCTATTTCTGTGTTTGCCATTTCTGTGTTTCTGTTGTATGCATTTGCTAGAGCCTACAATTCTGGGCATGGCAGCAAAGAAGCAGGATACAAGGCTGGACGTTTTGGAAAAAGAAGTAGAAGAAATCAAAGTAGGGCTGCAAGTGGAGTGTGAATCCTTGAGGGTGGAAGTTAAGCAAAAACTCGAAGGGGTAAAGGGGGAGCTGAAGGAAGAAATCAGTAGGAGGTTTGATCAGCTAATGCACGCGATCATCACCCTTCAAGTACGCCTAGACCCGACACAGCCTAACCCAGCAAAAATGGTGGAAGGAGAGTCTTCGATGACTGGACTGAGGAGAGGTCGAAAAGAGGAGACTAAGGAGGACGTTTATACAAGGATGGAAACGGGTCACGAAGGAGGAGATGCTGGGTGGGTCGGGTTGGCACCAGAAACCGTGGGCGACCGGCAAGGCTCCAGATGCCAGACGGGTGCTCGAAAGAGAGCTAGAAGGGGGACGAAACAGAAGAAATGATTGGCGCGATGAAGATGATGCGAGAAGGGATGAGCGAGGCGCTAGTGAAGCTAGGGTCGAACTAGAGGTGAGGGGGTGGTACCGAGAAGAGGAGGGGTATCGGCGTGGTGAGCGTTGGAGAAGGGGACACGCAAAAGACGATCCCCAACCACTAGACTAGAGGCGCGACTACAAGCCCAAGAGAAATGAGATGCCCATTTTCAAGGGGCAAGATCCAGACACATGGTCAACAAGGCAGAGCGTTTTTTTTCTACTGGGAGGTATACGGAGGAAGAAAAGGTGAAGGTGGTGGTACTGAGTTTTGACGAAGAAGCTTTGGCGTGGTATCGAACAGTCGAACCTACGGGAGTGATTCCAGACTGGAGGGAACTGAAAGGTATTCGACATTTCCGACCACCCCATGAGGGCAGTACATGCCAAAGATTTTTATCTATCAAGCAAGAGGGGACGCATCTGGATTATCGGAAGCGATTTTGGGCCCTAGCTGCATCTTGCCCAAAGTTAACGCAGGAGGTGATGAAATGCACCTTTATTAAGGGGTTGCAGCCTCAAATCAGGTATGAATTGAATCTGCTTAAGCCCCGAGGGCTGACTGAGATAATTGAGACTGCTATGGGGATAGAAGAGAAGAATCGGGAGATGAGGAATTATAGGCATAGTAGACAAATTAGAATAAGTAGAATGGGGGAAGCCAAAGGAGGGTTCATGGAGAGGGAAGGTCGAAGAGAGGGAGAAAAAAGTGAGAAGTGTGTTCGTGAAACGGGGTTTAAAAGGCTCTCAGCCTTGGAATGGCAAGAAAAGAGGGATAGGGGGCTGTGTTTTAAATGTGATGAGAAATTCACCCCAGGGCACCGATGCAAGAATAAGCAGCTGCAAGTTCTCTTAGTGTTAGATGAAGAGGAGGAAACCGAAAGTGAGGGAGAGGAAGAAGAGAGTTCTGAATTGGTAGTAAGTTCGGTAGTTGGATTAACTATGCCAAAAACTATGAAGATGAGGGGAAAATAAGGGAATTGGAGGTGATTTGTTTGGTGGATTCGGGTGCCTCCCATAATTTCATTTCCATGAAGCTAGTGGAGCGATTGGGATTAGAATTGGAAGAAACTAAGGGTTATGGTGTAGTTATGGGTAATGGGGTGACTGTGAAGAGTAAAGGCGTTTGTAGGGGAATCCCATTAGTAGTCCAACAGTACCACATAATTGAAGATTATCTTCCTATGACCCTCAATGGTTGTGATTTGATACTAGGGGTCAAATGGTTACAAGTTTTGGGAGAGGGTGATTAACTGGGCTGAACTTACTATGAAGTTTTGGGAGAAAGGGAAACGGGTGATATTGAAGGGGGATCCTAGTCTTACCCGAGGGCTGATTGGTTTGAAGACTTTGATGAAGAAGACCGAAGAGGAAGATGAATTGTTCATGTTACATGTCAGCATTTTGGAGCGAAATGAGGATATGGAATCTGGTGTGCTACCCGAAGATGTGCAGGCATTTTTTAGTGGATATGAGGATGTTTTCAATATGCCAAGGGGGCTTCCACCACCTAGAGAGAGAGAACAAGTGATACATTTAAGGGAGGGAGCAGGACCTATAAGTGTCAGGCCATATAGGTATCCTCAATGCCAAAAAACAGAGATAGAAAGACTAATGGAGGAAATGTTGACCACAGGGGTAATTCAGCCCAGTTTCAGCCCTTATTCAAGCCCGGTCTTGCTAGTGCGAAAGAAAGACAACAACTAGAGGTTTTGTGTAGACTATAAGGCTTTAAATCAGGTTACGGTGCTGGATAAATTTCCCATTCCCATGATAGATGAGTTATTGGATGAACTTTTTGGATCGAAGGTCTTTTCGAAGCTGGATTGAAAATCTAGTTACCACCAGATCAGGGTGAGCCCAAAAGATGTGGAGAAGACAGCCTTTAGGACACACCATGGACATTATGGGTTCTTGGTGATGCCCTTTGGGCTCACTTATGCCCCTGCTACTTTCCAAGCCTTGATGAATAGGGTATTTGGTAAGATTTTAAGGAAGTTTTTGCTAGTCTTCGATGACATATTAATCTATAGTAAGACAATGGAAGATCATGTTCGTCATTTGACGGTAGTGTTGACGGTAGTGTTGGAGTTATTGCAGGAGAATCAATTATATGCTAATATGAAGACTGTGTTTTTGCCAAGTTGGAGTTAAGAGTATTTGGGGCATGTGATATCGAGAATAGGGGTATTAGCTGATCCAAACAAACTCCAAGCTATGATGGAGAGGCCTAGTCCCAAAAATGTCAAGGAATTAAGAGGGTATTTGGGGCTGACCGGTTGCTATAGGAGATTCGTGAAGGATTATGGAAAAATTGAGCCCCATTGACACAGTTGCTGAAGAAGGAAGGATTCCAATGGTCAGAGGAGGCAGAAATTGCATTCCATCAACTGAAGGCTGCTATGTGCACTCTACCAGTTTTGGCTTTACCCAATTTCCAACAACCCTTCATTTTGGAGACTGATGCATCAGGTATTGGGTTGGGAGCAGTGCTGATGCGAAATGGCAAGCCCATCGCTTATTTCAGCCAATCTTTGTCATCTAGAGCCTGTGGGAAAGTTTATGAGAGGGAGCTCATGGCAATTGTCCTCTCGGTGAAGAAGTGGCGACCCTATCTTTTGGGGCAACAATTCATCATTAGAACTGACCAACAAAGTCTCAAATATTTACTTGAGCAGAGAATGATTGCGGTGGATCAACAAAAGTAGGTTACTAAACTACTGAGGTACGACTTCAAGGTGGAATACAAACCGGGAAAAAGCAACAAAATAGCAGATGCTTTATCAAGAAAAGGGGAGATTGTGGGCTGCCAAGTCATGGGAGTTTCTCAAGGGGTAAATATAACCGAAATCTTGCAAAAGGTCGAAGAAGATGATCAGTTGAAAGCTTTGAAGGCTGAAATTTCCAAGGAAGCCTCCAATAAGTTGCCTTTTGCTTTGGTACATGGTAGGTTAATGTATGATGGAAGGTTGGTGCTTAGTAAACCTCAAAGTATATTCCTCTTCTTTTACGGGAAGCACATGAGTCTCATCTAGCTAGGCACGGGGGAACCTTGAAAACCTATAAGAAGTTGGCTAAAGAACTTTATTGGGAAGGAATGAAGAAACAAGTAGCCAAATATGTAGCTGAGTGTGTTACTTGCCAACAACAGAAGTATGCAGCTTTAACTCCTGCGGGATTGTTGCAACCATTGCCGGTCCCTAATCAAATTTGGGAGGATCTATCCCTTGATTTCGTAGAGGGATTACCAAGATCGGGAGGTTATGACACTATCTTGGTAGTGGTGGATAGATTGAGCAAGTTTGCTCATCTGGTGTCGTTGAAACACCCTTTTACAGCAGGAACTGCAGCAGTGCTTTTCACCAAGGAGATTGATCGACTCCATGGTATTCTGAGATCCCTAGTGTCCGATAGGGATAAGGTCTTTTTGAGCAAACTGTGGGAGGAGTTATTTAAGCAGGTGGACACTCATCTAAACCGGAGCTCCGCCTACCACCCTCAATCAGATGGTCAAACCAAAGTCACTAACCGGACAATAGAGGCCTATCTTCGTTGTTTTACTAGAGACAAGCCTCTTCAATGGTACAAATGGTTGCATTGGGCCGAATATTGCTATAACACCTCTTTCCATTCATCCCTAGGGACTTCCCCTTTTAAAGTGCTCTATGGACAGGAACCACCCCCGATTTTAAGATATGGAGTAAAGAAAACGTTAGTGGCTAGTGTGGAGAAAATGTTACAAGAAAGGGATGCCATGCTAGAGGAGTTGAAGAGCCATTTAGTGACAATGTAGCAGTACATGAAGACAAGGGTTGATATGCACAGAAGGGATGTTGAATTTGCAGTAGGAGATCACGTGTATTTGACGTTAGCTCCTTATAGGCAACAATCCTTGGCTAAAAGGGTTAACGAGAAGTTGTCTCCTAAGTTCTATGGGCCATTTCCAATCAACCGAAGGGTGGGATCAGTAGCATATGAGCTAGCCTTGCCATCGGAGTCCAAAATACATCCCATCTTTCACGTTTCGCAGTTGAAAGCATCCCAGGGACAACACCAGACAACAAGTTGGCCAAAGGAGCTAGGCCCTAACTTGGAGTTATTCATCCAACCTTCAGCTGTTTGGGCAGTGAGGAAGGGGCCACATTCTCAAGTCAAGGAGGTTCTAATCTGATGGGAAGGGCTGTCGAAGGAGGAGGCAACATGGGAGCCGTATGACTTGATTGGTCAACAATTTCCAGCTTTCCACCTTGAGGACAAGGTGGCACTAGAAATACTAATACGACCCATACGAGTCCAGAAATTAGGTTCGCTTACCATAGAAGAAAAACCAAGGCATTGGAGGGGTAGGCTTTGTCATATTAGGACAAGGGGTGGGCAAAGTCGTCATAAGAACAAAAAGTTAGCTAGCTGACAGTGGAATAAAACAGTACGGGAGGAATGAGGGGAATGTCATGCATTTGTTCTATCATTTAACATATAGTTGAGCCTAAGGCTAGAGGAGCTAGAACCTCGAATTCTAGCACAATTACCTTTGTCTTTTTATGGTCTTAGAGATCAAACAATACAGAGACTATTTCTGCTATTTATGTGTTTTCCATTTCTGTGTTTCTGTTGTGTGCATTTGCTGTGGGTGGAGAACGTTTTGCAGATTCTATCTGACCTATGCAGTATTTACTATTAATATTATTATGTATTCAATACAGGAGCATTTTGTAAATAGATGGATGGGAAAAATTAATATTATTATGTATTCAATAAAGGAAAACTTTGTAAATAGATGGACAAGACCTACCTAAGTAACTAGTGGTCTTTGTGTCCAAGGAAACAGGCTAGACAAGTGAACCACATTAAACTAGATTGTATATTATCCCTTTTCTTTAATCTTTATCTCTACTTTCACACATTATCAAGGCTAATTCGATAGTATCCTTATATTCCTAGTTTTGTGATTATGTCCTCGTTCAGAGATCAGTACCTCCACGGATGATTAGAACTTAAAACCATGATTCATCTTTCTTGAGCACCCAAACCTCCACACAATTGATCGCAAGCCTGCCCCTAATGGCTATAAATAATATTAATCCCAGGGAAATCACACACCAAAATTTTTTCTGAGAAGTATAACTCGTTCAATCTTTCAAGAAATGTTGAATATCATTGTTCTAGATACTTCAATGAAAAGAAGATTATTTGGCATCAAATATTGTAATGGAAGGATATTGACAATCTCATAGTCAATTAAGTTTGGCACAATGAATCCCATTGTTAAACATTTGAATCAAACTACATAATGACTCATGAACCACTCAGACCAAGCACTCGATGGTGTCCCATGGCAATTCCTTCTATTGTCAGAGTGTTGTCCCTCTATTCTATTCTATCTACCACAAACCCATCCCCATACTAAATCAAGATTTTGATTTTCCTGAAAGAAAGGATCAAGGTAGCTTAAACTGAAAAGACATTCATTGTTAATTAGCTTGTTAGTGTTTCTTAAAATTCAACAGTTAGCAATGTGCTCATAGCTGCTCTATACTCCTCTCCCCTTTTCACAATTCTTGTGTAAGATCTCCACGATAACAAGTAACTTGCAAAATATCGCAAACCACTTGAATCTTATTTTCTGGGCTATAAATGCTAAATTTAGGCTAAGTTCACCATATGTTACACATATCTGCATAGATAAAACATTTTTAAAAAAAATAAAGATATGAAATAGAGAGCAATAGAGACACTTTCAGTGGCATAGCATTATCCCCAAAGAAAATACTAGAAAATGGACAAAAAAAATTCAGAGGAAATACAATTAGCATTTCCCCAGAGCACGTAGTCAAACAACAAATTAGAAAGTGCCTAACATGAAGCTGCGGGGGAAAGCCAGTAGATTAAGATGGTCAACCAGATGTCTACCAAATGCAGAGGTATTAGAATAAATATTATCCTAAAGGGTAGAAACAGACCTTAATGAACTGGCCATATGTTACGCGTTGACTGTTTGGATATCTATAGTACACAGCAAACCCTGGCATGTTTCCACATTCACGCTCATAGATAGCCTCGTCACTCTGTCAACAAGCAATAGCCAAAAGTTAAAAGCCAAAACCACTCGAGATAGAAAAAGCAATTGTCGATTGATTGAACTTTAACCAACACAGAGAAATTTAAGAAACTAAATTAATTACCTTCCAGTGGTAAGCAATCTTTAATGTTTCATACAAAAACCTCCCAAGCCTCCCTGCTTCATACTCCGTACAGCAGCATATCATAGGTTGCAGGGTTTTGCATATCAGAACGTCAATATGATTTACAGTGTTGAAAAATGGTGTTCCGAGGGAGTGAAGTTTATGTACAAAAAATGCACAATATACAGCATCTTGCATGCTGAAAGTACAGCGTGGGAAAATGCAGCGTTGCAGAAACTCCATGTTAATTTTCAAAGTGTCAGGGCAGGAACTAAGCCATTTATCCTTTTCCATTGAAAGGCGTTTATGAACAGATGCAACATTTTCTTCATGTTTATGGAGTTCAGTAGTAAGGCGATCTAGAGATTCTTGAATTCTTTCTTTGTCTTTCTTCCTTTTAGAAATTGCAGAACTTGAATTATCCGAAAGCTCTTCCAAAGCTTTAAGAGCAGCATGTTGTTTGGAAATTTCAGACTCGTAGCGACTTCTAGGAACATGAAGATCATAAAGCGTGAGCCCCCAAAAAGTTGCATAAAGATCAGGTGAGAGGCTATTCCAAGCTCTTGATGGCAGCATGGTTTTCACAGTCTCAAGAAGTTCCGACCACCTACAACATGATCAACATGTTATTACCACAAGAGATATAGTTTAGAAACTCAGCACCCACGATTACTGCATACATATCAAAATAACAGTGAGCATGTCCCAGAAAAATTTATGGAAAAATATTCTACCATTACAAGTAAATGATAAAACAGTTTTATTTACATTATGGGCTCCTGAGAAGCTCCCAGTTCCAAGGACAATTTGTCGGAATTTTCCACAGTTTCTGATTTCACGTTAGCAGTTAATGCATTCTCAGATTCATTGTTGTTCAAAGGCCAGCAAATATCAGGTCTATCATTGCACTTGAAGAGCCTCATTACAGGGCGATATATTAAGAAAGCCACCTACAATGTTAACATAATAAAACAACATTAGTTTTCCCTGAGCAAAGTATGTACTGCAAGCATTGAGTCTCAATTGAGTGCATACAAGTGATGCCATAAAAGTTAGAAGTAATGTTAATGCATCTTAAAATTGGACCCTTAAATTAAGAAAGAATTTCCATTTGTTAAGATGTTAAACAATAAATGTTATGCTATGATATGCAATTAAAGAATACTGCAGGTCCAACTTTTCATTATTAATATACTAGGTAACTTCAACATTTTCTTTTTTGAGAGCACTAGGCAATTTTAACTCATTAACACTGACCACCATCTTTAACTTTTATCTTCTAATATGCACTGGGTTTCACAATAGCAAAAAGTTTTAAGAGCAGATAAGATTACCATTAATCACGCCAAAAATATTTTTATAACAGGTTAGACAAATTACATATTCCAACATTTTTATGCATCTCATTTTGAACCAGAATATACATAACATTTTTCCATTAAAGACAAATCATTGAATAAGTAAAATCATATACAACATATAATTCATCAAAGCAAAATCAACAATATTAACTCTATAGTTTATAAGCATATTGAATTTTATGCTTAAAAACTTGATATGTTTGATTGAATCCAATGGCTTAGTACACAAGCCCCACTCCTGCTAGGTAGTAATCATACAACCAAAAAATTCAAACACGAAGAAAGGCCAAAACTTTCAACAATCGGCAAAGGATTTTTTTTAAATAAAGCAGAAACAAAGAAACATATGAAAAAATGTAGTTAAAAAAAAAGCACTGACCTCTGGATCAAGGTGGTATAGGTGGACAAGATCATTAAGAGAGGGAACCAATAGAGCATAAGCATTGACCGGTGCCACAGCACCAGAAAGGAATTCAACATATTGAAGAAGAGTTCCATGACATCTGTCAAACTGCTCACTGACCATTTTGATGTAAGGTGCATCTGCATTTATTACAACCCTGTATAAAAACTATAATCAGAAGATCAACAAAGAGAAAATCCTAACAAGGGTTTACCCATCAGAGCAGAACAATAATGTACTCAATCATAACAAACTATGCAAAAAGCAACAGAAGCTAGAATCAGGAGCTTCAAAAATTCTCCACAGAAAATAATAACCTAAAACACATTCTAATCATTTCAGAACCCAGAAACCAACAATTAAGTAATATATATCTTAAAAACAATAAAAACATAGGATATAGCGTGAATCACAATGTCTGTAACAATACAAAATAACATCTCTCTCTGTGGAAAATCATGTAAATAAGAGTCAAAATATTCAAAGGAACCCAGAAATTAAAGGTCAAGGTTGAAGTCCCCCATAAACTAACATCCAAAATCAGAAAGTCTATAATCAGTTCAACTGTCCAAGTATCCTATAGCATAAATATCTAGAGAAGAAGTCTTTTGCTATCATAGAAAATAACTTCGCAGATCTAGTTTGTACTCACACAGAACGGTGTTGCGCAATAAGTAACAGAAGGGGGATTGCCAGCTTTGGTTCATCCTTCGGAAGTAGTGAATCCCTTAGCCTGTTCGTGGATTTGATCAACGCCTGAACAAACAGATTTCAGAAACTTTAAAGTAAGATAGTTGGCTTTCTGCAATTGCAGTGAGTAAACCATGCAATCACCATTAGGTCCATTACAGACCAACAAGACAAGGACAAGGAGAAAAGGAGGCATTAAAAACACATTCGTAGCAAGAGAGAGAAAGAGAGAGACCCCGAGGGCACTACATTTTCTTAAAAGATATACAGAAGTTACCAAACATTGCAAGTTCACTATGATTTTTTGTTTTTCCCAAAAGATTCATCACTATGATATTGCAAAACCTTCCATGGCATACTAAGTTTACCAAACATTGCAAGTTCATCATGTTGTAAATGTCTGTTACATGTGAACATAAATCAGGAATAATGGTTAGAATCCCTAGAATTAGCTCCTTAGAATC
>JANSVA010000003.1:16302614-16331539 GCA_025504915.1 Erythroxylum reticulatum
TTTATTAGGCTAGTCCCTTTGTGTCCTAATTCTAATCCAATTGACTCCCAATTTTCAATGACACTTGTCATTAAATCGAATTGTCACTTATCAAAATTTTCAATTGTGAGTTCACAGTAAATTCTACTACCATTTATCATTTGTCTTGCCACTTAGCATTTTTCCTAGTCTAAAAATTTCCCAAATTTTCAGAAATTTTCCAAAAATTCACCAAAAATTTAAAAATCACTAAACACACTTTTCGATTAATTTTTCAGTACATATAAACCACAATTTTCAATAAAAATACCTTTATAAACAATTATACCTGAAATGTCCATGAATGCAAGTATAGTCATTTTCGTGTGCAAATATCACTATTCATATACGTATATACTAACAGTATGCATAAGCATGAAATGCATTTTTCTTAGTCTCTCTCTCTTTGATCTCACATGAGCCAAATTGTAGGGTTCTAACCCTTAATATGAAAACGGGATGTTACAGTTAGTGAATGATAGTGAGATGAAATGGAGTTGAGACTGAGGAGTAAATGAAGTAGAAAAGGGTGATCTTTGTACAAGTTATGTTGGGTGTAAAATCTGGAAAATTGGAAAATGATTGACTGGAAAATGTTTTAATAAGTATGTTTCTGTGTTTTAGCCATAACTTTTTCTTTAGTTATCCAAATGAGATGATTCTTGATTTAGATTAAACTAGATACGTATGGCTACATTTTTTATGAGACATTGAATTTAAATTCTATCTCTAAGAGTCTCAAAATCTATCATGAAATTGAAAATCTGGGTATAATTTTGTGAAAGTTTGCCACAGCAAACTCCTTGCTTCGCCGCGACAAACTTGAAGGATTTGGCTAGGATTCCGTTCGGGTAAAGTTTTTCATGGCTAACTCTAGGTTTCGCCGTGGTGAACTTGTGAGATTGTTGCCTTTATTAATTGATTTTCCTAATTCGTAATGCTACTGCCTAACTAAATCTAGAGATCGTATCCTAGGTTGTTTGGTGGTTATGTTTAATTAACAATCGTATTTTGAGTAAACAAAACCTAAGGAAAAACTTGGGTTAATTATTAACCCATGATTAATAGTTATTAGGAGAGGTTAGAGAACAACAAATTAATAAAATATGCTTAGTCAGGGTGTAGGCCGAGATTGAACCAAAGAATCGTGTCCCTACCAAAATTTCCACTTTTATCAATTTTTGCATGTTTTCTTTAATTTGTTTTTATTAGTTAGTTTATTTTATTTTCTTCTTTAAAAAATCCAAAATCCCCTGTTAAGTCTAAACACCTATTAATTTCATTTTGTAAACTTTACACACACTCTCTGTGAGATCGACCTAGACTCACCACTGCTATAGTAGTAGTCTAGTTATTTTATTTTGATTAGCGTAACGACGCACGGTCAGTTTCAAAATTACCATTTCCTGGGAGAGTGAGTCAGAATCCAGTGAAGACCCAATTCAACAAATTTCTAAAAAAGTTGAAGAAGTTGTATATGAGTTTTTCTTTGCTAGAAGTTTTGGAGCACATGTTTAAGTATGCTAAGTTCTTAAAGGAATTACTTTCTCGCAAGCGAACTTGGGATTCAAATCATACAGTAACATTGACAGCCAGTTGTAGCTCTGTGATGATGAATAATATGCCATCGAAACTAAAGGATCCAGGGAGTTTTACTATTCCTTGTATTGTTAATGGTGTTGAATTTTCTAAATGTTTATGTGATTTAGGAGCTAGTATTAATCTAATGCCATTATTTATTTTCAGGAAGCTGAACTTGGACGACATAAAGCCAACATCAATGTCAATTCAGTTAGTTGATCAGTCTATAAAGAAGCCTTTTGGAATTGTCAAAGATGTTTTGGTAAAAGTAGATAAGTTTGTGATTCTTGTTGACTTTGTCATTCTAGATGTTACCGAAGACAGAAATTGTCCATTGATTTTGGGATGCCCATTTATGAATACTAATCGGGCGTTGATTGATGTGATAATGGTGTTTTGATTTTGCGTATTGGTGATGAAAAAGTTGAGTTCAACATGAATAAGAGTTTGTAAAGCAGGGAGGAGTTGGATTGTTGTATGAGAATGGATGTGATGGATGAGTGTGTAGAGGATATAGCTGGTAGAATGATAAAAACAGAGAGTGAGAGGGAATTAGAATTGAATGAAGAAGATGAGAGTGGAAAGAGAAAGAAGGATGGAGAGGAAGAAGAGTAAAGTGAGAAGGAACCTTTGGTGAGGACCAAGCCACTCATACCACCTTTCAATGAGAGAGCACCCACTCGAGTGTTAAAACCTTTACCTTCACACTTGAGGTATACATTTTGGGTGAAAATCAAACATTACTTGTGATTATTTCAAACCATTTGAGTGATGAACAGGAGAGGAAGGTAGTAGAAGTTATAAGAAGGAGGATGAAAGCGATGGGGTGACAGATATCAAACATCCGAGGGATAAGTCTGAGTGTTATGATACATAGAATAAATCTCAAGGATGAATGTAAACCAGTGAGGGATAGGCAAAGACGTTTGAATCCGAATATGCAGGAAGTTGTAAAACAAGAGGTGATTAAGTTATTAGATGCAGGAATTATATACCCATTCTCAAACAGTGAATAGGTAAGTCCAATTCAGTGTGTATCAAAGAAAGACGAAACAATAATGGTGGAAAATGAGAAGGGTGAGTTGATTTCCACATGGAAGGTCATTGGTTGGAGAGATTGTATTAATTACAGGAAGCTCAACTCAGTGACAAAGAAGGACCACTTCCCACAGCCTTTTGTAGATCAAATGATTGAGAGAGTTGTAGGACATGCATTTTACTGCTTCTTGGATGGGTATTCTGGCTATAATCAGATATTCATTTATCTAGAAGATTAAGCCAATACAACTTTCATATGTCCATATGGTTCTTTTGCATACAGATAGATGTCATTAAGACTTTGCAATGCACAAGCTACATTTTAGCGATATATGATGGCCATGTTTATCGACATGATTGAGGATTTTTTAGTGGTATTTATGGATGACTTTTCAATGTTTAGAGATTTCTTTGAGCAATATCTGACAAATTTGGCTAAGGTTCTCCAACAATGTGAAGAGGCTCATTTAGTATTAAATTGAGAAAAGTGCCACTTTATGGTTTAGGAGGGAATAGTCTTGGGACACAAGATACTTTATAGAGGCATTGAAGTGGATAACGCAAAAATTGAAGTCATCGATAAACTTCCTCCGCCAAGTAATGTTCAAGGGGTCTAAGCATTTTTAGGGCATGTCGGGTTCTATCGCTGATTCATAATGGATTTTTCTTTAATTGCTAAACCCTTACTCATTTGTTAGTTAAAGATGTTCCGTTGATTTTTGATAATAATTGTTTAGTTTCTTTTAACAGGTTGAAGAAGGCGTTGATGTCAACACTAGTGTCATAACTACCAAATTGGAGCTTACCATTCGAGTTGATGTGTGATGCTAGCGATTATGTAATTAGGTGTGTTCTAGGAAAGCATAAGGATAAGAAATTGCATGTTATTCACTACGCTAGCAGGACTTTGACAGATTCTCAGATTAATTATACCACAACGGAAAAATAACTGTTAGTTGTAGTTTTTGCTTGTGATAAATTTTGTTCTTACTTACTTGGTTCAAAAGTGATTGTATATATAGATCATGCATCCCTAAAGTACCTTTTTGCCAAAAAGGATGCCAAGTCTCGGTTGATTAGGTGGATCCTACTCCTACAGGAATTTGATATTGTAATCAAGGATAAAAAAGAAACATAAAATTTCGTTGCTGATCACCTGTCAAGATTGGAAGGAGGGGAATCAAGCTTACAAGAAGATATCAATGAGTAATTCCCTAATGAGAATTGTATCCAAAGTGAATTGTATCTTGTGAAAGCTTAACATTAGTAATGGGTCGGCTTAGGAAAATTCCAGCTTTCCTTTAGATCATATGACTTGCTTTCTCTTTGGTTCTTCTATCCTTCTATCCCTCAAAACCACCTTCAAATCTATTGATTAACAAAAAGATCAATCACTTAATCACGCCCAAAACACATGCAGTTCATACCAACATAATGAAAGAAAAAAACGTGCAATAATGCTATGCAAAATTCATACAAAACCTAATCTTAAAGACCTAATTCATACACGTACATGCGCATTCACATGCATTCATACATAATCATACAATTATATGAAACTAAGATAAAACATAAGATAAACAAGTTAACAACAATCAATTTATCACAATTAACTAACAAATTATCCCAAGAAAAATACATACAAATGCCACCGATCACTCACCAATTGGTGCATATTGTGCAAAAAGCTAAAGAAAGCAACAATCATTTATTTTTTCAATATGATTTCACTGAGGAGAGTTATAGGATGCCAATCTATAAAACCCCAAAGGAATGAAGTGATATAATTACACACACATTTTTTTTCATTTTTGTAACGTTGACTTGCTCTTTTGACGCAATGACAAACATTGGTAACGAATGATGTAATGACTTACTCTTTTCAGCCATCATCGAAACCTCATTGCTGGAGATATTTTTCTGAAAAACAAGTAAGTGAAGTTTTAAGTTTCTGGGTTCTGTGAATGTGTTTGATGATGTTTGAATGATTGAAAATGAAATTTGTGCATGAAGGGTGTAAGATGGGTAGCTTCGGTGGTGTTCAGAATGAGTTAACTAAGGAATTAGTGAAGTGAATAGTGCCAAAAATGGAGTAAATGCAAAAACTGGAAATTGTGTAGATGAGTATACAAATTTTGATGTTTAAGATTGAACCTTAGATTTTTGATTTATTTTGTGTTGTTGAGCTAAAATGGAATTGGAAGAAGTGGTTTAAGTGTCATATGTGTTAATTGTTGAAATATAGAAGTGTAGAAGAATGAAAATGTAGTAGAGAGAGTAAATATATATATGAAGTTTCAGATTTCTTATGTTTGAAGTGTAAGTTTGAATTTGATTTGTTTAGGGATGGTATTAGGGATAGAAATGCATAATAGATGATTTAGAAGTGATTAAAATGGAAAAATATGGTGGGAGAAGAAGAAGAAATTTTCGGTAGAGAAGAAAAGAGAGAGAAAGTACGATCGTGCTTCAGCACGATCGCGATTTCTCTGAAGAAGCAACAAAGTTGCTATTAACCAAATACAACTTCCAAGTCCAACTCATTCACAATCACAACACAAATGCAATTAACAAAAAAAATAAACAAAAAAGTGAAAACACACTCAAACAAAAATTCACAATCATTATTATTCCAGATTGGGTCATGTTGAATTTAGATCTAGGTATTATTCTAGATCCAACAGTTATGGATGCATGGGGGACAGAGCAGAGTAGCCGATGGTGGTGTGATGCGTCAGTAGTCTTTGTAGAGGGGAGGGTTGAAGCCTGATAGAGGTCCAGTTGAAGTTCTATGGTAGCGGGGTCGTGTGGTGGAGGAAGATCTGCAGATGATCATTGGAGAGGGTTCACGTGGCGTGGTGGTTCATGGTAGTCTTGTTGCTGGATAAGGAGGAGCACCGCTAAAGATGAAGAGGAGAACGAGAGAAAAAGTGGAGAGGAGATGAGAGCGTGAGATAAAGAGATGATAAGGTGAGTCTAAGAGAGAGAGAAAAAAAGAAATAGTAGAGGAACGAGCGTGCAAGGCAAGCATCGGGGGGTGGGGGGTTTAGGGTAAAAAATGTTTGGTTTTAGCCAATCAGTCCTCAACTTTTATAAAAATTACGGTACCAGCTAGTATATAGTTGATATTTTGAATACCGTCCAATACCAACTGAAAACACCTGATACCAGACGGTACCAAATCCTTATATACTGTTCCGTTTTTTAGCCAGTACGGTACCAACTGGTATGAAACAATATCCGAAACATTTTATAAAACCCAAATAATAGAAACAGTAGAAAACATAACCCCAAAAAGTAATGGCGACTACTAAAGGGAATCTCATCTTGGATAACCTTCCTATTTGCAATTTATGGACTGCAGAAGTACCCATCAAATTACACGTGCGCCCATTCTACAGCAAGGAAAAGAAGATGTGCACAACCCGTCGAAACAGAAAGGGCTAACCTTAAAAGAGCAAGCATACAGAAGCAGCGGCTGAGCTGAAAATGAATAAATGAATAAATAAGCCTCTCAACATTACTACTATTCCCTAATCTCCTCTTTATTGCATCATTTATCGTCCATCTGCTGATGTAAACGAATCTGCAAGTCCACATGGTCGAGTAGGTATACTAGTCTGAGTATTATCCCCACTGAGTAGAAATGTCGAAGAAGATTCTACATCGTTTCCCTCAAAAGCCTGCCACCTTTTGAGCGCCTGAGGCAAAGTCATTGTAAGGTCTATGCTGTAGATGTCATCGGAATCATGTTCAGATGGCTTCCAAGCCTCAACAAGAGATGAAAGAACATTGACCACGTGACTCATGTCAGGACGCTGATAGGGTTCCCTTGCAGTGCAATGGCCAGCCAGCTCAGCAACTGTCCTTATGCTAGCAAGGGTTCCCTCGTCAAGCTCAATAGTTGGATCAATAATCTTTTGGAACGAATCTTTGTTGATGCACATCCTCCTGAACCAAGTAACAAGGTGCAAGCAATCCTCGGGTTGGGTTTCATCAAGTGCTTTCCTTCCTGTAATCATCTCCATCAATATAACTCCATAACTAAAAACATCAACTTTGGTGGTCACACGTCCGGTCACTGTACAGACATAAGTTGATATGTCAGCTTCAAGATAACTAATCTACTGACAAGAAAATGAAGCGGGGAAATCCTTTGTGAATATTGAAATTTGATTACAAATGAACCATCCATGGACAGAGAGCTAACGAAAAGAACAATTTTTGCATTATATATTTCAAACTGGTAACATAAAAGAAGAAACAAATATAGCCAGAAATAATTTCATATGCTTGGCATTTTTCTGTTGGGGCTTATTACAGTAAATTATGCCCAATAATGACATGACGTTTGTTTGTAGTCAGAATTTAAAATAAATGTTAACGCAACGGTAAGATTAGGGGAAAAAAAAAAGAAACTTTTAGTCCAAGGGTACCTGCATATTCTGGGGCAAGATATCCAAAAGTTCCCGCTAGTCTTGTTTCAATTGAGGCTTTTCCTTCCGGGGCAAGACGAACCAGTCCAAAGTCAGAAACTTTGGCCCGCATATCATCTCCAAGAAGGATGTTGGAAGGTTTGAGATCCCTATGAATGAAACTTTGGTGAGCTAAGCCATGTAGATATTCAACACCTCTCGCTACATCCAGAGCAATGGAAAGTCTTCTCATCCATTCAAGAGGTCTTAACCCCTCCTCCTTCCAATTGAACAGATGGATACTCAGCGTACCTTGAGGCATAAACTCATAAACTAGAAGTTTTTCATTATCATCCAAGCAATAACCAAGAAGTGCAACCAAATGGCGGTGTCGGACCTTGGTAAGTACTGCAATCTCAGACTTGAATTCAGCTAGACCCTTTTCCCTCACCACTCCAGATTCCATCCTCTTCACCGCAATTTTTGTTCCATCATGCAATTCTCCTTTGTAAACAGTTCCAAAGCCACCGCTTCCAAGTACATTTTTCTCACTGAAATTATTAGTCACGTTTCTCAGAACTTGAATTGAGATAACCATACTCCCAGCTTCAACCACATGAATGTCACTAAGTCCACCAGCATCATCACGGCTCTCAGTTCCATCACCATCGCTTGATCCAGCAATTGTACTTTTAACAATATCCTGATGGATACCAGAGTGACAAGGATGAATGATCATCATATTTGGACTCTGTACTTTACTGTATTTCTTTCCTTTTCTAACATAGAAACATACACCCAATCCAATGGCACATAAGCCACAAAGAACACCAACTACGGAGCCTACAATCTTTCCGGTACTTTTATTACCACTTCCACCTAAGGCAATCGCCCCACCAACACCACCTTTGGGAATTGCTCCAGGTGTAACAGGAGG
Source organism: Erythroxylum reticulatum (assembly GCA_025504915.1). NCBI lineage: Eukaryota > Viridiplantae > Streptophyta > Magnoliopsida > Malpighiales > Erythroxylaceae > Erythroxylum > Erythroxylum reticulatum. Next base: position 16,310,604 of record JANSVA010000003.1, read on the forward strand.
GGCTTCCTTCCCAATAAAAGGGTTCCCATTAGTTACCAATTGCACAGTTTGTCTGAAACTAGGCACTTTACCATAAAGATCATTATCCGACACATCTAATACAGAAAGATCAGACAGGTTTGTCAGCTCAGCCGGTATAGTTCCAGAAAGAGAGTTTTTTGCTAGAAGTAATTTCTGCAGCGAAGTAATTGATGCAAAATTAGGAGAGATCCTACCACTAAGTCCCATATTCTGAAAGTTAACGATGGTAATGTTCCCTCCAGTAGAACACGTAATTCCTGCCCAATGAGCACAAGGATCATTTCCTTCCCACTTCCTAGCGAAAGTTGCAGGGTATCCAACGTCTTCCAAAATTGATAATAAAACATTAACACGAGAGTCACAAGGAACACCAGCATCAGGCAAACAAAAGCTGTTAGTCTCAGGTTGCATATCAAAATCAACAGAATCAGGAAATCTTGGAGTCGGTCCCTGAAGTAAATTATTAGTCAAATTGACAACTTTAAGGCTTGGAAGTTTAACCAAGGAAGGTGGGACAACACCCGTTAATTGATTGTCCCTCAAATTCAAATCCTGCAACCCAATAGTATCGCTAAAATCCGGTATCGGACCCGTAAAGGAGTTACCTTGCAACCAAACCTGAGTCAAGCCGGTCATATTCTGCAACACAGCAATGGTATCATTAAGAGTAGAATCACTCTTCTGCCCATTTAACCACAACGTCTGTAGATGTTGAAACCCCGAAAAGGTCGGTGGCAGTGGACCCTCCAAGTAATTAAACGCTAATTGCAAACTTTGCAAACTAGGAAACACACCATTATTGAGGAAAGCAGGGATTTTCCCACTCAACTGAGCTGAATTCGCGGAGAAATTCGTCAACTGTAAAGCGTCCTCAAGACTCTCGGGTATTTCCAACGGTTGATAAGGGTTGTTGCTAATATCCACGTTTGACAGATCGGTCATTCCCCGGAAGAAATCCGCGGGAAAAGACGAAAATTTGTTGTTGTCCAGCATAACTGATTGGAGCTTACTTAGCCCAGACAAACTGGGCACTGAACCAGTTAAGTCATTGAACATTACCTCCAACACTTGTAACTCGGAGAGGCTTTTAAGTTCCGGAGTTAACTTACCTTGAAGGTTCTGCCTGCCAATTTGAATCCGGGTGACCCGGCCATTTTCGCACCTGACATGGGTCCACTGACATGGGTCGGACCCGGACCACCGGAGAGCACTTGGGTTCCCCAATTCTTCTCGGAGTTTGAGCATCACCGTCGCGTCATTGGCTGGTTGCTGTGAAACACCAAGAGAAACGAGAGAAAGAAAGAAGAGAAGGATAAGAAGAGAGTGGCCCATGTGAAGTTTTCCAATGATAGATTGTCTGGCCTTGTCTGTAGGAGCGTTGGGGTTAAGACTTAAGAGAAAGTGACTCAGGGAAGAAGAGAGGGACTAAAGAAAGAATGAGAAAAGCTGATTGGCAGAGGAATCGGCGGACATACAGGGCTTTGATTTAATGAGGGAGAAAATACAATAGCCGAGGGAAATCTGAATGAATGCCGGTCTCAGCTTTCCAAAATTAATCCATTTTATTTTTGAAAAATTTATATAGTTTTCTAAAATTTATACCGTATTTTGTATAAAATTAAAACTAAAGATTTAACTATTTAAACAACACAGATCTTTGTTAAGAATCACATAATGGGAATCATTGAAAATCTTTTCCTTTTGGTGCCTAAATCATTGAAAATCTTTACTGTTAAGGAATTAACATCGAGATCTATTGCTTTTGGGAACCCGAGGTCGAGGGAGGGGAAAAATGAGAAAGGGGGATTGGTTTTGGAATAATATTTTGATTGAAGAGGAAGACAGTTGGCACATCCGCAGGTCCTACTAGTTTTAATCCTTTAATTGTCACTCGCCTGGAAAGAATTGGCTGGAGTTGCCCAACCCCAACATATGGTACTTACAATTGTTTTCCTTATGAAACCAAAAACCAGTGTTTTCTACCGCGGCAACTTCATGTATGGATGTTATTGATTTTGTGTCCTTGGATGTAGGATTAGAATTGATTCACACATTTGTAGAGACTTTAAGAGATGTTTATATATATGGATAAACTTCTCTTTAATGAATAATTTCTTTTTTTAGTGAATAATTTCTTCTAATGTGCATCCTCTGGATAATTACTTTCAACCTTATGATGCCTTGAAATTATAAATGAATGTCATTTTTTTCTTAAGCTTTTAGCTAATCAAGATTTCATATCATTATTACATCCAATCCGAAGTTTCACAATAAAGCAAGGTCTGAGAGGATCTAATAGTATACAGCCTTATCCTTATAGAGTAGAGAGGCTGTTTCTAATAGGCCCGTATGTAGATGTGATAATAAAAGAGTGATATAGGTTAAAGAGTAAATAAGTAAAATTGACACGCTAAATTATTATGTAAATAAAATTACAATAAATACATAAATAAATAAAATATAAAATATAACTAAAGGATATCCTGAAAACAAAATATAACATGAAGATAAAATTTAATAATTATTATTATTATTATTAAAAAAAGTACAGAGTAGTTGATACAAGGTTAGAAAAAAATATAAAAAAATAATTCGGCAAATATACTTCATAAGCTGTAAAATTCGGTTTATACCTGGTATGCTGCAAACGTCTGCTTACTGTTTCTAGAGTTATGTCTGTCAACTTTACAGTTCTGTATCATTCTAATTTTATCATGAGGTATCGATATGCAAAGACAACAAGATAGATACATATAGAACACTATATTACATGTTGTTGAGAGTGAGAAGAATTAGAAGTTTGTAAGATTTAATGTCAGAGCAAAGAAAGAAGACTCGTAGGAACATTTTACCTGAAATTGTAGAGAGCCTCAGAAGAAGAAGTTCAAGAAGAGATCCATAGGAGAAGAGATAGGTTTATTTATACACAAGAGGAGAATGCGTTTATTTATACACAAGAGGAGATCCACAAAACCAATCACCATACTGTGTGGGCTAGTTAGTAATCTTCCTAGAGAGTTAGTACTACTAGAGACCTCCAAAATACTAGGAGACCAAAGATTTACAAGTATACAGAGCCATGGAATTCCTGTAAAAATTCCTCTAAAGATCTTAAATTTATGATCTCTTTTCCTTATTTATGGCCATGACGATGCTATTTCATCTTAATATAACTCTCTAACCCTCATATCTCACCTTGCACGACCATGTACGGACACAGACATGAGATAAGAACTTAAATAGGTAGGAGAATAGAGACAAAAAGACCTAAAGGCTTACTTTGATGATATTGGAAGGAAGAGATCTCGGTCGATTAAAGATAGATGGACGTACCTGGAGTTAGTATACTCGAAGAGCTTGCCTGTAGTAGAGAAAATGATGAGAGCAACCTCCGCATCACAGAGAACAGACAGCTCTTCAACTTTCTTGAACAGTCCTCGCCTCCTCTTAGAGAAGGTCACTTGTCTCACAAATAATAATCTTAAATCTAAATGAACTTAAAAACACACAGAGTTGACCAGAAAATGCATATAACTTCTAGGAGTAAGCACGAAAAAACCCAAGAGAAAAGTGAAGTGAAAGAATTCACCAAATCGATGTTGCAATAGAAATGGTCATGAGCTAGTTTACAGCGGCTGTGAAAACATAATGTCCAGAAGAAATCCTTGATGGTTACATACAGTAGCTACTTACAATAAAATCACAATGAGGTTAGATCACGTTTTTCATTCAAATACTCAAAAGCCTCACTGTAATTATCAAAAACAATGCTATAAGTACTCATTCCAAATTATATCACTCATTCAACCTTTTCATTACTAATAGATTATTAGAACAAAGCACAAAGAACACAACTTTGACCCAACAATGGAGTTTAGCACAATCAAACCCTCGATGAAATCAGTAAACGAGCATGGAAAATTCCTTGAGATCTCATCCTAAACTCACGAAACGTAAGTGATTCGTGATCCACACAGAGCAAAGAAAACAACTTTCAAAGAAACCCAGATATCAAATAGCATTAAGAACCCACATAAAAACCTAGATCAAGAAAACAAATTTATCATGAATAGGTAGCAGATAATCATTAAACTGGATGACATGAAAGCGGCAATTGATAAGGTCTAGACTCAAAAGGTTATTCTAACAAAAACTAATCAATTTTATTATTTTTTCTTGGATACAGAATATTAAGTTTAGTGGTATTTGATGTGTTTATATTTGACATAGAATTTTAGGTATATTTTACATGAATTAATAGTCAATTTGTCATAAATGACATGGCAGATGTGCAAGATTGATGAAGATAAAGGGGTATATTGGTTAACTATGAAAGAGTTTTATAGAGAACAAGGGAGGAACAAGATGGAAACTTGCTAAGAAAATATGTAGGGTAAGAGAAGTGACTTAAAAGAAATTAATATGAAAATTGGATTTCAAACTACTATTTTAATTGGGGAATTAAATTATGAATCTATGCTAGAAAAGTCAAAATTCAATTTCTAAATTAAAACAAGAATCATACTTGTATAACTTTCAAGTTAATCTGTATGATGAATGATTATTCTTCATGAAGAGAATTATTTTTTGGATAATTCTAAAACTTAAAATATACTTAAATGGTGGGGATTGATGAGAAAATTGATTAAAGATACAGAAACGTTACAGACCTTGAGATTACTACAATTCCTCTTTAACTAAGAAGTTATTGCCTTTTAAAAGTTATTTTAAGACTAACTTTTCTAATATGACTTTGAGTTGAGTGCCATTTTACTTTATAGAATCTAGACTCAAAAGGTTATAAATACATGTGAAAGTCTAGTGGATAAGTGGCAAAATTCCTAATTTTTTTGTTATTTTAGGGAGAGAAAAACCTTAATTTAAGATACTAATTCCTACTTGTGAGAATTTCTAATCTTATATACCACTGTTATTCATGTCTGATTAATAGTCTCGAAGATATTTTATATTTTATTAAGTCAAAGGTATAAGAAGGACGTACTTTGAAAGTTTTATTATTGTAGTTTGCATACTTCTTCCTTTCTTATTTCATTAGTTCTCATTATTAATTGTTCTTTCTTATTTAGTACTATTAGATACTATTTAAAATTTTTGGATAATTTCTTAGTACAATATAAAAAAGATAATTGCTTGTTCTTTTGTAAATAAATGTTAAAGTTATTTATTCTAGAGTTTAGATGTAGTCTCCTAATTATCATACGATAGAATGATGATGTTTGTATGTTGATCTATTTTCTTTTGTACTTAATGTTGTGAAATTTTTTGACCTTTTTTGTGAGTGGTGAATATTTAATATCGCAAGTGAATACGGGTCGATCCCACAAGGACATTAAGTACTTGTAATTAATTTTGTTCTATTATCTAGCCTATGAATTGATTATAGTTGAATTAATGAAACTAAACTTAAACAATTAAAGTAATAAAGCAACAAGATTTAAGAAAGAATTGTCTTAAGTCACTAAGTTATTTATCGATATGAAATGATTAATATCTAGGTTTTGAATCCTCCTAAACCCTTGCTCAATTTATTGTTTGCCATGCAATTGTGTTGTTTATTTATTAGACTATAAAGATTTCTAAAGTATGCTAGTAGTTGACCTTCAGTCTACTAACAACTAATTATAAGATCTCCAGCCGAATTACTCAAGTTAAAACTTATAGAATTGCTTTACTATATTATGAATCCCTTTACTAGGTCTGACCATAATCCAAAAGAGTTATGTTGTCCAATCTATAAGATTGAAATTAACTCTTTCCAATTATTCAACCTTGGATTTCTCAATCACTAAGTATGAAATCAAATTCAATTATAATAAATCAGATTAATAGACAATCATAAAATAGATAATTGGATCACAACAATCAATCAACTTCATTGCATTAACAAAACAATCAAAACATGTCAAAGTATTCAACTAGACCTAGATGCTAATAGAAAAAATAGTTATAGATTGACAAACCCAAAATCATATCCATATATACAACAAACATAATAGAAAACATCATAATCATAATTTTAAATCTCCTTGATTGTTCGCTATCACGTATTTTGACAATGTAGATGACTGATCTTGAGTTCTAATGGATCTCTCGATAAAAACTATGCGTCTCCTACTCCTTAAACTTCTAATTGCTTCTAGAATCACCTCTAAAATTCTTAGAATAGGGCAAGACACTTCCCTCCTTCATTTGCCCCTGAAATGTCACTTTTATATGAAAATGTCACTTTTTGGGTTATGCATAATTTTATGCATGGCTATGCACAGGAATGTGCATAATTGGAAATCATCGAATATCATAAAAGCATAGGTGTGCACTCTTTCCCAATTGCCGATTTTCTGATTTGTGCCATGTTTTTGTCTGAATTCCTCTCTTTTAAGTTCATGAATGCAATTACCACCTATAAACACACTTGAAGCATATTAAGTACCAAATATATGATAAAATGTATGAAATATCAAGCAAATTACATCAAATATGGTGTAAAATATATTTAAATATCCATCTATCAAACATCCCCACACTTAAAGTTTTGCTTATCCTCAAGCAAATCATAATCAATATTATAAATTTCACAACATCAATCTATCATCAATCTCAAATTGTCCATTCATATTATATATGATCATAAACTATTAAATCAAATTAACATATAATTAGAGTCAAGTTGCCCTAAAATTAACTTCCTAAGTAATATTAATAGTAATCATATCAACAATGACGTTGAAATCAAAAGCATATCTCTTTACACCCTTACTAAGATTTCACTCAATATACTCATATGTTTAGGGTGAAAAGCATCAAAACTCTCAATCAATTTATAGTAGAACTGTTACCATAAGCTTGCAATAGAATCACATCTCTATGACTTATGTACAAACAAGAAACAAAAATTAAAAGGTTTAAGTACGGTATGAATGGGATAATAAAAGTGGTTTAAGAGAAGGAAATTTACTCAAAGAAATAGTAGAAGACTTGTTTACACAATACATAGGTCCTTTCAATGCAACTCTATTGGTACCAAAAACTTTTTTTGTTGATCACTCTTTTCTTTTTTTTCTTTCTTTTTTCCATAATAAACATTCAGTACCACAATTCAAGAAATATTGGACCTTCCACAAAATTTTCAAATCTCAACAAGTAAATATCGTAAATATCCTTAAAGGTTCCGAATAGTTAAAAGTATTTAAAGAAAAATAGGATAAAGGTTTATAATTTGAGTTTAAACAATAAAAATTAAGGGTATGGTAATAATCAAAGAAATAGGCTAAAGCAAATTGGTGAATCTAAATGCCTTCATCATATAAGTGCTTCTAATTAAACAAAATATAGTCTCAATATGAATAACAAAAGCAAGTTCTAGAATTATCCTAATATACATGATAACTCTAAGAAAGAATAAAAAGAGCTTAAAAATTTTTATGAAAATTTACTCTTTAGGCTGAAAAGCTCTCGAAAAAGATGGGTATATATTTGTGTAAATAATATGCAAATTTCATTCAACTTGGAAATTTCAATGATTACGAAAAATATGACAGAAAATTAACTTCATTCAACCACCATCTTCTTGCACATCAATTCAAATCAATATTTAACAAAAAAATATAATATTCATGGAAAATCCTTAACTAATTCAAGACATCAGTTAAGAAAATTTATAATCGAGATTATAATAAACTTGAAGAATTCAATATAAATTTTAGAATTCAGTCAACCCAGCCCCGCACTTAAAATTGGACATTGTCCCCTTAATGTTTATAATACAATTAAATATACAAGTAAGAGGGTTGTTTGGTACTTTGCTGATTGTGGCATTTTTTTATGTTGATCCATCTGATGTTGACTTATCCTTGTAAAAATAAAAGAAAAGGAAAGGATAAAAAGAAATAAAGGAAATAGTAATAAAAATAACATATTTAAAAGCAATCAAACAATAAAGATGAAATAAAATATGAAAGTAATATAATAAAAGAAAATCCTAAATCTTAAGCTACCTCCTAAGGAGCGCTTTGTTAACATCTTTAGCTCAATCTACTTCCTTCACTTAAGGTGGTCCAAATGATTCATGTGATTGTAGCCTAACTATAAGTTTCATAACCTGTAAGTAAGCTACCTGACTGTGCTTTCTACCACCCTTCTTCCTCATTTTCTTTTTTTGATTATTTTTTTCGAATTTATGGCTTCTGGGGTGGGGCCTTGCGTGTGGAACTCTGTAACACTCTATCCCAAACTTTCTCAGTCATGATAGTATCCACAATTTCAAAAGGATTTTCCTTAACTTCAGAGACTCTAAATGTAATCCTCTCATCTCCCACTCTTAAAGTTAACTTGCCTCTATCAAAATCTATAAGAGACCTAGCGGTCACTAAAAATGGTCGCCTAAGGATAATGGATATCTCTGAGTCTTCATCTACATCCAGGATGTTGAAATCAATAAGAAAGGTGATTTTATCAACCTTGATAGGTACATCCTTGATTATGCCCCTACGACAGTGAAGCGATCTGTCAGCCATTTGTGCACATATCTTAGTTAGTGTTAGTTCACTTACTTCCATCTTTTTGCATGGAGTGTAAGGCATCATACTCATATCAGCTGCTAAATATGAAAAAGCCTTATCCACTTCAACATTACCAATAGGATAAGAAATATAAAATTCCCTAGGTTACCTTGTTTCTATGGTAGTTGTGTTACCCTGTTGGAGCTCTCCTTGATAAACACTTCACTCTCCAACTTCTTCGATTCCTCTTTGTTTAATAACTTCTCTTTTATAGATTCAGCAAGGGCAAGTCGTGTCTTTAGTTGTCCTATTATATCCAGGACCTCATTCAACTCTAATTCTCTTGACTTTCTCTATGCTAAGATGGGGTATGGAATTGTAGGTTGATACTCTTGATTTTCTTTAGATTATATTTACTCTGCATGTAACTCTTTCTTTTTCTTTCAGAAGTTTTCCTTGAAATGTCCCACCATTTATGTAACCAACCTTTGTCTTTTCTTTGTTCTCAAATTCACGTCATTCAGCTATCATTTCAGCAAGGATTTCCATTAATTTGTCCCTAATTCTTGCTTCCTTTTCTTTTTTGTGTGAACTTCTTTTCAGTGGCCCAGGTGATTGTCATCATCCTTTCCCTTAGGTTTGTTTCAGTTTTGCTTGGCAAACTCCCTTTAGGTCTCTCCACTATATATTTGACCAGTTGGTCAAATTTTATCTTCAAGTTTTGTATAGATGCTTCATTTTACTAATGTTTTTCCTTTGAAGCCTAAAGAGTATCAGCTTATCCATCCCCAATTTCCTTGGTTGTGATGTTTGTGCTTAAAATCTAGGTAGAGGGTTGTTCCTTTGTTGTCCCTAATTTCCTTATAAGAAGTTGGGGTGGTTCCTCCATCCTAGATTTTATGTGTTGCTATAGGGGTTATTTTGAGAGGAGCATTCCCTAAATAGTCTATATGTTTGGGTTGATTTGATTGATAATCTTGTCCTGGGTGATCTATCCACTATTCACACTACATCAGTCTTCCTTGTGCATCCATAGTAATATTGTCTATCTTCTTGCTCAAGGCTTTCACTTGACTCACTAGTCTCTTTACCGTGTCTACTTCGTAGTCCAGATGGCCTATTTGTGGTTCATACTTTTGCTAAGCACCACTAATAGTTATTCATGGTCATATCCTTGATCAACTCTTGGGCCACTTCAGGTGTCTTGTTGTTCAATGTCCCTCTAGTCCTTGCATCAATTGACTGCCTCATATTTTGACTTATCCTATTATAAAATGTTTGGATTTGTATCCACAGAGGTAATTCGTGATGCAATTATTATCAAAGCAACTCTTTAAATCTGTCATAAGTGTCATACAATGATTTTCCTTTAGCTTGAGACTAAGAAAAGATGTCGTTCCTTAATTTTGCAGTCTTCATAGGAGGAAAGTATTTCTCGTTAAATCTCTCCCAAGTGTCATACAATGATTTTCCTTTAGTTTGAGAGTAAGAAGATATGTCGTTCCTTAGCTTCGCAGTCTTCGCAAAAGGAAAGTATTTCAAGAAAATTTTTTGCATTGCTTGATCCCAAGTGGTTGGTGACAAATGAGGCATATAATTGAGCCGCTACTTTACTTTTACTTTCAAAAGGAACTAGATGCAATCTGATGGCATTATTATTTGCTCCATTTATTTTAAAAGTATCACAAATCTCTATGAAGTTAGAAATGTGAGTGTTGGGATCCTCGTCTACGAGTCTATCAAATTGGATTGATTGTTGCACCATCTAAATATGAAATTTTCTTGCATGACAATTTTTATATAAATTAGGATGATCTATGTCATCAATATAACAATTGGAATTAAAGAAAGTAACAAACATATGAAATTAATTGATGAAGTCTAAGATCTATATTGTTAATTCCCATTTCATATATTTACTTTCAAACCAGATTTTATTTATTGTTACTTAATTTGATATTTCTTATCATTTTTTAATTTTACTTGTTTCATAATATAGTTTAATTGAATCAACTCTTGAATTAATTTAGTGACTTAAGTAGTTAAAAAGTCAATAAAATTTGATAATTCACATCTTCCTTGTGGAACGGAATCTTTACTTATTATTAATTAATTCTTCTGATGTTCACATGATTTCTTTAAAAGAAAGAGAAGCTCTAGCTTATCTTCTTCCTACCAAGCTAAATATGCATGGCTTGCAAGTTACAACTAACTAAATCCTATATTCTTTAAGCCCTTTCTTAATAGCCTTCTTCAGTTTTCTTCTTTGCTTTTGTAGCTCATTGATCTCCATCACACCTTCCTTTCTATGCTAGTTCATAACATTTCTTATTTTGGTAATGTTAAAAATTTCACAACTATTCTTGTTTCTCATTACTCACCCTTCCACCTAGGTTTTTAGGCCTTTTTCCACCTAGCCTTCTTCCTCTATTAACCCAACTATTATCCTAGAGAATCTTCCCATATTAACCATTCCACCTATTTGACCTAAACTTAGGTAGTCAAAGATTCATGAACTAATTCCAAGCTAGCTAATTGGTTTATTTTTCTATACTAATATTAAAACTTACTGCAAGTGCACAGTGTAGCTATGGCTAGCATAAGTAAGTACACGTCGATCCCATAAGGATGATAATTTCTAATAGTTACCTCTTTTTTATTATCTAGTCTAAGAATCAGTTTTTAGTTTTTAATTAAAAATAAAAATAAAGATAAGCAATAAACTAAATTAAGATTAGACAATTATGAACTCAGGATAAGTAGAATACGAAGAAAGTTCAATATTAAATAGTAGTGCCTAGGTGATGAATCCCTCTAAGAATCATTAATTAACCTTTTATCATGCAATTATATTATTGATTATTAGAACATGGAAATTCCTATCTAACATAATTTTCTTAGGATTATTAATAACTAATCCATCAGTTGATTAACATAAATCTTTCTAGTTAAAAAATTTAGGATTGCATTATCGATTTATGAATTTTGCTTTTAAGTTTACCCTAATCCTGAGGATTTATGTTGACCTATTTCTAGGTTTGCATGCAATTTCGTCCAATTATAGTAGATCTATTCATACAAGAGGATTTCACAATCTCGTATATATGAAATCAAATGAAGCATTAATATTGCAGATATATTAGAACAAGAATAAAACTTATAATTAAATCACAATAATAAATCAATATAGTTGTATTGAATAAAAGATTAAAACATATTGTTATGCCAAACTAGGGCTCATCTTACCTAGACACTAAATATGTTTAGTTACTAATTATAGAAATGAAATCAAAGATAAACATGAAGAAAAAGTAATAGAATATAAAGAAATCACAATTTTAAATCTCCCTTTGTCTTCTATTGAATCTTTTTACAAGTTTGGATTTTATGTTGTTATCTACTGGATCTCTTGATGTTAAATTCATGTTTTCCTCATCCCTTGATCAGTTAATATTCAATATCTTTAAAAACTAGGCAATCTAATGGTAGACTTGAAAAATATGTTTAAACAAGATATGTTCATGGGTACAATTAACAGCATTCATGATCATGTCATTCTATAACTTTGAATAACATTTCGTTTCTCCACTACTAAAATTCACATGCAAAATCATAAATCAAAAGACTTTTCAAAGTTGAAACGTGGGTAAAGTTAAGGTGAGATGTATTTGTGTCAAGTAGCATGAAAGTCATCAAGGTTAGTGAAACAAAAGTAACACTCAATATACTATCAAGTGCAAAAACCAACATTCACTCACAATTAGGTACATCAACTATGATGAATCCAAAAACAAGTTTCACAACTCAAAGTCTAGCTCTCATATACAAACCACATGAAGTATATACCAATCTAAAGGGATCACTCATATAATTGATGACAATACACTAAATCCACAAAGAGTGACCCTTCTAAATTAACATCTACCTTATATCCAACATACTCAAATAAATGTTGTCTCTAATTTCTATTATTTTTAATTGCCTTCATAACTTGATTTTGGTTACAAATCCTTGTGTTTTGATCTAAATGTGAGATTAATTGAGTGAAAATGATGTGAATATTACATGAATGTCAATTGGGTTATTTTGTGAATTTTGCATTAAAACACCAAAATCATGAAATTTTTTCATTAAATGTTATGTCACCATCGTGCAAGGTGGTGTGGTGATTTTGTGTAACCATCGTGCATGGTTAATGCACGGGGGTGACAAGGGAGTCACACCCATGACTTCCAATACACGAGTGTGCAAGGGGATGTCACACGTATGACTCCCCATATATGGGTGTGCAAGGGGATGTCACACCTGTGACTCCCCATACATGCTCGTGAGAAGTTTTAACATTAATTATGGCTTTCATGATGTGAGGGCACGCAACCTTAAACCTAAAGAGAGTCTAATAAAAGGCAGAGTGGGTGGCGGCTGATGATCATTCATTCACTGTTTCATTGATTCACTCACAGAGAGACTCAGACAAAGGGGAGGCATAGAGAGATAGAGAAGAAGAAGATACATAGAATAGAGAATAGAGCGAATTGGGATGAAGAGTAAGACAACAGAGAGATGGAAGCTTAGGAGAGGTCAAAAGCGAGAGTTGGAGGTAAATCCTATTTAACTTAAGCAAACATTCTTCTAGGGAAGAAGTTGAAGTAGAAGGCGAGAGCCAAAGCTAGAAGTTTGAGAGGGACTGGAGATCTCCATAACTCTTCATCCGATGATTTGTTTGCCTATTCTATTTCTCACTTGTTACTTTGTTTCTTTCATTCTACTATTTGTTATTAACTAACTTATAATCTTATTAGTCTAGCTGACTATTATTTGTTTCTTTTGATAATCCATTCGACATTCAGTATTTTATTATTGTTTTAATACTTTTATTGATAGTAACATGTGATTAAAGTGTTTAATGATGATGAACGTGGTGATATCTATGATGGGCTAATCTTTTTTCTTGAGAATTAAAGTAACTATTTAGTTGAATATGCACGATTAGGTTATAGATATGTTGTCTTATTTATTATTGTGGTTTTTTGAATTGAATGGATGTAATAAAATGATTCAAACTTTGCATCATTTTAGTTTTAAATGAAGATTTGAGAGATAAAGTTTAATACAGATCGTGAAACTATGGACACTTAGGCTAAGAACTAGAAATATATTAATTTAAGTGGTAATTGGTAGTCAAGTTTCATTATTAATTCGTATAGTAACTTGTTGATTACGAAAGTTAGACTAGTTCATTATTCGAATTGATTTAGAACCTAACTATTAATTTTAGTAAGATAATAATCCAATTATTTTCCTTTAATCATGCATAAGAGATTAAATTAGTGAAATTAATTCTCAAGAGTTTTCCACTTCGATTAATCTTGTTATCTTTGCTCCTAACTGATTCTGTCTACTTTTCAATTTAATTTTGTAATTTTCCTTAAAAGCTTTCACTTAATAATCAGGATAGAACGTTTAGGAATGCATTGTTTTTATTTTTATTTTTAATTGAAACTTAATTTAAGTTGACCAATTTCACCTCCATGGGAGACGACCTTGGGTTATCAACTACAACTATCTCTTATACATGTGAGTAGGATAGCCTAGGTCTTTTTAGAACTTTTTAGGCACAACAAGTTTTTGGCACTGTTGTCGAGAAGGTGTTTAATGTTTTGAACTTGAATTAATTTTGATGGTTTTTATTTGCTAAAGTGATTTTTATTGTTTCGTCAATTGTTTTATCTGTTTATACATACATTTTTGTCATGTTATTTCATTGAGTTGTTTTAGTAATTTTCTTATTAATTCACTGTTGTTTTTATTTAGTTTATACGAGGAAGGATTTCTCATAAAGGTGAACTTGCTCCTTTTATTGACAACGTACATCGGATAAGAGAACTTCCAAGGGACTTTGAAGACAATCTTGAGGGACTCAAACCAGAAGATCAAGAGATGAGTGAAAGGCAACTAGTAATGAAGGAGTATGCCAGGCCGGTAATTGGTATTGCTACTTTATGCATTCTTCTGGGAGAGGCAGCCAAAAACTGTGAGTTAAAGAGTATCCACTACAACATACTGCCATCTTTCTATGGGGTTCCCAATAAAGACTCTTTAAATTTTATTCAGGAATTCTATACCACTCTCCAGTTATTCCTATTGGATGGACTAAATGAAGATCAACTCAAGATGAGGTGCTTCCCACACACATTGAAGGATCTGGCCAAGACATGGCTGATGATCCCTCCACTCGATTTATTGACTACGTGGGAAGAGGTGTACAATAAGTTCATAGGAAAGTTATATTCCCATTAGAAGACTTTTAAGTTGTGGACAAGGATAGCTACCTTCACTTAGATGGAGAGAGAGCCATTCCATAAGGCGTGGGAACACTTCAAACTCTTGCTCATTTAGTATCCATACCATCATTTTCCACTTCATATGCAGAACCAGTTCTTTTATGATGGATTGAAACAACAATATCAGTATACAGTGGACAATTCAGCAGGAGGAGATGTGGGAGAGAAGACTGCAAAAGAAACATATGAGATCTTCGAAATGTTGGGTGCTAATTCTCAACAACAAAGTTTGAGAGGGAGAAGAGTTGGAGTTCACGAAGTGAGCTCAAATCAAGAAATGACTATAAAATCGTGGAATTCACAAAACATGTGAAAATGCTAACCATGAGATAATCTCAAGATGCTCCAAGTCAGAAGGTATGTGGTATATGTGGAATTTTTGGTCATGGGGCTAATGTTTGTTCATATTCTTTTGAATCTTTTGCAGGTGAGGAAGAACACATAAATTCACTTAATGGTTTTCAGTTAATGGTGCAGAATGACCCAAATTCAAACACTTACAACCCTGGTTGGAGAAACCACTCCAATTTCTCTTGGAAGTCCAGCAACCCACTAATACAGCCTCAATGACCATATCAGATTTTTAGAGAAAGAATCAGTTCCAAAGGCAATCTTCAAGTTAGAACATATTGAGAAAGCCTTATTTAGAGGAAAGTCTGAATGCATTCATTCGATCAACTGCTCAAAATCAAGAGATGAACAACATGAGGTTTGATTCATTGGAAGCTTTTGTAAAGACGGTTGAGAGTTAAGTGGGGTAACGTGTTACTCAATTGCAAAGCAATCAAAAAGGAAAGCTACCCAATCAACCCGAATAAGCCAAAGCTATTACAATTCTAAGAAGTAGTAAGGTGATTGATAATCATGCTCAGATTCCTTCTAACATGTTTAATGTAGGTAATCAAGAAGAGGGGAACCTCGTTAAAGGAAAAGATGGGGAAAACAAGGAGAGCAATGAGAACAACTCTTCAAGTCACATTCAAAGAGGTGAAAAAATCGAGTATGTAACCAAGGGTGATGAAGGGCCAAAACTACACAGGGCAACCAATCCTTATAGACCACCATCTCCATATCCAAGTGACTTTAAAGACTCAAAACAATATCAGCAAATTTCTAATCTCTATGGCATGCTTTCTAAATTTAATATTAATCTGCCATTATTAGATGTGATTAGGAACATTCCAGCTTAAGAGAAATCCTTCAATGAACTTAACACCAAAAAATGAAAGTTTACACCACATAAAAAGGTGATAGTTTCTGAAGTAGCAAGTGTGGTTCTTCAGTAGCAGTTACCCCCCAGATTGAAAGATCCAGGGAGTTTCATCGTGAAGGTATCAATGGGTAATAGTGAGGAGGTTAAGGGTATGCTTGACCTAGGAGCAAGTATAAACCTAATACCTCATTCTATTTATGTGAAATTGGATCTAGGTTAATTAAGAACTACAAACATGTGCTTGCAATTAGCGTTATCTGAAATGAATAATGGAAGATGTGTTGGTGAAGGTTAGAGGATTGATTATACCCATTGACTTTGTGGTTTTAGATATGGGGAAATAAAGGAACAAGAGAAGGAGCACACCATACTCTTTGGAAGACCTTTTATGGCCACCACCAACATTTTGATTGATGTGAAAAATGGAAAATTGACCATCACTATATTAGGAGAAACAATAGTTTTTCCAATCTTTAATGTTAAACCTATTCCTACTGCTATTGTTTATAAGTAGTGTTCTCTTGTTGATCAGATTACTGCTGTGAATTTTGATTTTGCCTTACAGGAGGAAGAAACAAGGGAATTAGACTTAAAATTGCTTGATGATTTGAAATTAGCAGATAGTTAAAAAGGAAGTTTTTAAATTGGGAGATAGTTAAGAAGGTAGTTTTGAAATTGCTTAATGAGGAAGTGATTTATCCAATTACGGAGAGTGAGTGGGTAAGCCCAGTGCATGTGGTTCAAAAAAATCTAACATTATTGTGGTTCGAAATAATAAGAATGATTTATTACCTACTAGGACCGCCACTTGATAGAGAATGTGTATTGATTATAAGAAATAGAATGCGACGACCAAAAAGGACCATTTTCCTCTCCCTTTTATTGATCAAATATTGGATAAACTTTCTCCATATGAGTTTTATTGTTTTCTTGACAGTCTTTTAGGTTATTACAGATACCAATTGCTTCTGAGGACCAAGCAAAGACGACATTCACTTGTTTATTTGGGACATTCACCTTTAGGATGATGGCATTCGGGTTGTTAATGTGCTTGTAACATTTCAAAGGTGTATCTTTTCCATTTTATCAGACATGACTGAGGACTTTATTGAGGTATTTATGAATGATTTCTCAATCATTGATACCTCTTTTGATGATTGCCTAAATAAACTGACTCATGTCCTTGACTTTAAGTTGACTTTAAGTTAGGAAAAGAGTCATTTAATCGTGAAATAAGGAACAATCCTTGGTCATGTTATATCAAAAAGAGGAATAGAGGTTGATAAGGCTAAAACTGAAGTTATAGAAAAACTTCCACCACCCACTTCTGCTAAAGGTATTAGAAGTTTTCTAGGACATGTTGGATTTTATAGGAGGTTTATTAAAGATTTTTGTAAGATAAGTCGTCCTTTGTGCCAACTGTTAGAAAAAGATGTCCATTTTGATTTTAATGAGGAATGCCTTAATGCCTTTGATGTTCTTAAAGAAAAATTGATCTATGCACCGATTATTATGGCTCTTTATTGGTCTTTACCTTTTAAAATTATGTGTGATGCTTTTGATTTTACTATAGGAGTTGTTTTGGGCCAAAAAGTTGAGAAATCTTTGTGTGTGATTTATTATGCTAGCTTAAATTTGAGTGATGCACAACTAAATTACACAACCATTGAGAAAGAATTATTGGCTATGTTTTTTTACTTTGGAAAAATTTAGACCTTATTGGTTAGGGTCAAAGATTATAATCCATTATAATCATGTAGCTCTTAAATATATTTTCACCAAAATGCATGCAAAACCACGATTAATTAGATTGATTTTATTGTTACAAGAGTTTGACGTGGAAATAAAAGATAAAAGAGGGAATGATAATGTTGTTGCGGATCATTTGTCTAGAATAGCTCCTAACTTGGAAACTCTTGAACAACAATAGAATTATGTGTTTGATGAGAACTTTCCTGATGAGTAGTTATTTGTTATGAGTAAAGTGCCTTGATATGCTGACTGTGTGAATTATCTTACATGTGGCATTTTGAGAGCTAACATGACTTCTTAGGAAATGAAAAGATTCGTTCATTTAAGCAGGTACTACTTTTGGGATGATCCATACCTCTACCAGATCTATAAGGATGAGATCATTCAGAGGTGCATTCCAGAGGATGAGTAGGTAAGTGTCTTGACCTTTTGTTATGATCTCCATTGTGGAGGCCATTTTGGAGGGAGGAAATCTACTTTTAAAATTCTTCAAAGTAGATTGTATTGGCCCACCTTGTTTAAGGATTGTCATTTCTTCTGCTTGAAATGTGATAAATGCCAACGAACTGGAAATATAAATAGAAGAAATGAAATGCCCGTAACTAACCAATTGACTATTGAATTATTCAATATTTAGGGTATTGATTTTATGGTTCCATTTCCTAATTCTTGTGGATTTGAATATATACTTATTGCTTTTGATTACTTGTCTAAATGGGTAGAAGCAATACACACCCAAACTAATGATGATAATGCTGTTGCTAAATTTATGAAGGAAAATATTTTTAGCAGGTTTGAGATTCCACGCGCAATCATAAGAGATAGAGGAAGTCATTTATGTAATAAGATTTTTGAGAAGCTCATGAAGAAATATTTCATAACTCACAAGGTGGCGACTCCGTACCATCCATAAACTTCTGGACAAATGGAAACAAGTAACAAACAGATTAAGGGGATTTTGGAGGAGGCTGTATGCCCATCATGAAAGGATTGGTCAATAACATTAAATGATGCACTATGGGCATATCACAAGACTTACAAAACTATCTAAGGAATGAGCCCTTATCAGTTTATTTTTAAGAAGACTTGACATTTTTTGGTCGAGGTTGAACATAAGGCGTTGTTGTCTATTAAGATGGTGAACCTAAATCTGGATTAGGACGATGGGAATGTCTGCTTCAAATTTCAGAATTGGATGAGCTCTGGAGTGAAGATTATGAGAATTCCAAAATTTACAAGGAAAGAACAAAACGACTTCATGATAAGAGTCTCATAGTTAAGTTCCTCATACCTGGAATGAAAGTTCTGTTACATAATTCTCAGTTGCATTTATTTACAGGTAAGTTGAAATCAAAGTGGAATGGGCCATTTGAAGTAATTAAGTTCTTTCCCTATGGAGCAGTGGAATTGGAAAACCCGCAAACAAAAGAAACATTCAAGTTGAATGGTCATCGGGTGAAACCATATTTAGAAGGAGCAATTGAAAAGAAAACTGTAGAATCCATCGATTTGAGCGATTCACTTCAAGAATGACTATTTGAGTTGTCCAGTTAAAAGACATTAAAGAAGCACTAAATGGAAGGCAACCCATATCATTTCTATTTTGTCTTTCACTTTAGTTGTTTGTTATTTCTTTTAGTGAAACTCAACTTAATCTATTTGCTTTGTCTGCATAGGTCTTCTTTTCAATCTCGTATGTTTGTTTGCCTCACAGCTGTTTCCACTCCTTAATTTCGAATGCCATGCTTCACACTGCATCGATGCAGCCTCCACCACACTTTCGTATTGTATTGCTTTCCCTATTCTTTTTATTGTTCGTACTTTATATAGTTTAATTTCTTTCATTCTTTAATGTTTGTCCTCATTCGTGTTAATTTTTGTTTTTTTCCCTATACCCCTTTTTTAATACCTTTTTTGTGTTACATTTAAAATAATGTGATGTTTAGGTATAGGGGGAGTATTAATTGTGTAATGTGTGTTTGTTTTCCCATTTATTATTTAGAGATGCATGATTATTAAATGAACTCAGTCGGGATTAGAAATGCATAATATGAGTGAATGAATATACTTGCATGTTTAGACTAATTAACTTGGATTTCAGTTAAAAGGATGTTAGTTTGTTGTGATAGATGAATGACATTTTTCATTTGGTAAGAATTTGAGCCTTTTTGAATTATTAAACACCAATTTTGACTATTCTTTGTTAAGAGTGTTCTTTCATGATTAAGGAACTCTAGAACTTGCTTGCAAATACTAATTGAGATCACACAACCTTATCCAAATTCTGAAATGATTAAGGCAATTAGGATTTACCCTGTTAGCATAAAATGATCCCCCTTGAGCTTAAATAAATCTGTTTCTTTATTTAAACCCAAAATATGAGCCCCAACCTTGATTGTTTATTTGCTTCATTACACTGACCATAATGGAAAGTTAAGCATTTGAAAAGGTATAATTGGGTTTAGGGAATAAGTATGGGGGAATCATAGCTTATAGTTGGCCTTTGAGTTAGCGATGGGTATGATTATAGTAATTTTCTCTCCACTATATTTTTCTTCCCTTAATTTTCTCATTTTAAATGAATAAATAAATAAAAAAAGAAGAAAAATAAAAAAGAAAAGAAAAAAGGAGAAAAGAAAAAAAGAAAAGAGAAAAGAATGAAAAAATGAATTGAAAAGAAACAAAGGAAAGAGAAGATAACCAGAAAATGAAAGAAGAGGAGAGAGTTAAAAATGGAGAGTGCTATCTTTATTACGTAAGAGGAAAGAATTGAGTGTTTTATTTGTCATTTTTTTGAATTACTTTGAATGCTCAATTAGTTTTGTGGTTTTAAATTACAATTTTCCTTTTTTTTTTCCTACCCTTAACTTGACCCCATTACAACCTAAATAAAGACCTTTGGATTGATGTTTGTGTTTGATATGAGTGGTGGAGATTGGATTAGTAAGCAAGCTTATGGTAGATACTGTTAGTAGTGTGCCCTAGGCCAATGGACAAATGTGACTTTTACACTAACATTATGACTTATTAATAAGATATTATGAGGTATTCTTTTATATATGCATGTATATGGTTTATGTAATGTGA
>JANSVA010000003.1:16331639-16343856 GCA_025504915.1 Erythroxylum reticulatum
AAACTCTTTAAATTAGTAAGGAAATGAAGAATTGAAATTCCATTTGTGTATGATTATGTTTGTCTGGTGGGTGAGTTGAAGGGTTAGATTTGAATGTAAGTGTTTGTTTAAAATGTTTGTGGGTTTCGGTTTCTAAGGTTTTCATCGCGGCAAACCTTTCCGAAGACATCTTCACTGCAGCAAAAAATGACTTACACCACAGTGAACTTTTCCCGAAGGGTCCATGGAGATAACTCCAAGGATTCTCCGTGGCAAGCTATACTGCCATGCTGAGATCTTATTATAAATGTAATACTTTCCACTTTTCTTTCACACCACCCTCTCACAACTATCCCCAATGATCTTCTCGGAATTCATCTTAAGACCCGGGTCAAATATCTTTTGGTATCCGAATCAATTTTTGGGCTTCGAAAACGGGATCCAACAATTGGAATAGAAATTGAAATTGGTTGGACTAGTTAAATGAAGGAACCTATTTTAATGCTTTAGAAATTGGTGCAAGTGATGCATGTCTTAAGTTGATTTTTTTTATTAAAGGACCCCCCCCTTTTGTTTGCTCTCTCACGATGCTTCGTTCTTAAAAAGCCATTGGAGTTTATTTTGGTTTCTTCTTCATCTTTATAGCTTCTCTTCTTCTTCTTCTTGATGAGTTTCGATCCTTTCCAACCTCCATTCACATTAGACCTAGCCCACTCATCTTCCACTTGCTACTCTTCCACCTTGTTCTCTCTTTCATTCCTACCAAAAACCTTAACCTTCTAACCCTAAAGATGGTAACGATCGTGGGTTGTGTTTGAAGTTAGGTATTTTTTATTTTCTTAAAGAGTTTGAAGATTTGGTAGCTAAATCAAGTAGGTCATGTTTTAATTTTATGGGTAATGTTAAATGGAGAATTTATGATGATAGTAAGAGGTTAATGCATAAAATGGTGCTTTGTGTATGTATGTGTTATGAATGATGAAGAGTTTGTGAATTTTTTTGCTTATATATATATGCTTGATGAATAATGAACTACAGAGATGTTTTGTTTCATTTAAATGCTAAATAATGGGTTAGGAGTTGTTTTGTGGATGATTGATGTTGTATATAAGGAGTAAGAAACTATGAGTTATGCTACACATGTTTGTAAGATGGATTGGTTGTGAAAAGGATGTTTTAATGAGAATTAGGAGTTGATGAACAGGTACATGAACATATCTTGTTTTTTAGTTAATGATCAAATTTAGGTCATGCTTTGTTGGTGAATGATATTGAGATGAAATGGAGTTGAAAATGGGGAGTAAATGAAGTAGAAAATGGTGATCTTAGTATAAGTTAGGTTAGGTATAAAAATCTAGAAATGTTTGAGGATGATTGATTGGAAAATGTTCACTGAGTATGCCTCAGTCTTTTAGCCATAACTTTTTCTCTAGTTGTCCAAATAAGATGATTCATAATTTGGATTAAACTAGAGACATATCGCTACATTTATGTGAAGAAGTTTAATTCAATTTCTATTTATAAGAGTCTCAAAATCTGACCTGAATTTGAAAAACTGGGTATGCATCTGTGGAAGTTCACTGCGGCAAACTTCTGGAATTTGCCGCAGTCAACTTGAAGGTTTATTTAGGATTTCTTTTGGGTAAAGTTCGCCACAGCCAACTCTAGGTTTCGCCGCAACAAACGTGTGAAAATTTCACGAGAATTCCTCTCTAGAGGAGTTCGCCGTGGTGAACTTTTTTCTACACTGAATATGTTTTGGTATTTTAGGTATATCTTCTTTTGTAGTTAGCTAAATAGGCTGATTCTTAATTTAGAGTAAACTAGAGACATAGGAATACAAAGGATCTGAAGAAAACAAATTCTGAATCAGACTCTAAGAATTTCAATTTCTGTGTGGAAGTTGAGTATAGGGAACTGTCTTAGAATAAAAGCAGTTCAAAAATATTTGGAGTATAACTTTCACCCTGCTGAATAAATTTGAATGATCTTAGTGTCATTAGAAACCTCAGACATAGTAGAGAAATTTTATAGAAGAAAGTGTTCTCAAATTTTCCCATTTGCATTATCTAAATGATCAAGAATAGTAGACCCAAAAGTTAGTTCTTGGGAAAAATCTGTAATTTTGATCAATGAGTTATGAATTGTGATTTTAAAGGGTTTATTAGGATATAGACCATAAGTATACATGGTACTTATGTGAGTTGGTAAAAGAAATGTTTATGTGATGAGGATAATGGATAGATACCTGGGATTGTCATGAACATGCATTGTGCATATTTTATATACATATAAGTGCATTATAAAACACTTACAATTGTGCCAATTTGTGATATGTGTATATTGTTGTTATAGAGAAGCAACTGGAACATCAACCTCCAGATATTGCTGGAACTTCCAGGCCTTAACTTTGGAAGTGACCTAGGAGTAACTTAGACGGTTTTACTCAATTATTTGTTGTGTTAGATTATGTTTGAATTGCTTGAATTGAATTATGTTGATTTCCGGGAAGAAAGTCCGATGATTGTAAAATGTGAATGAGATATTGAAGTGCTACTTACATGTGAGCTAAGTGTTTCATGATATATTAAAAATGTGAGATACATTCCATATATGAATGCCTGATCAGATAATAGGAGTTGTGACCGGAGTAGCCACTAAAAATAAGGTAAAAGCTCGAAAGTGTATAAGAGCCCAAGGCTCACTATGTAAAATGAGCTCTGTATCCCTAATGGATAAGGGACAGTTATAAATGAGCTCGATATTCACAACAATGGATACGGGAAAGTTAAGGCACTCGTTCACAACAATACAATAATTGGAAACGAGTCACGTGAGCATTCATATGCATTTTATTAAGCATGCTGGACTAATTGAGATGCTAAATTGTCTACTCTTGAGTGTAAATGTGGTATATGATGAATTATGCAAGGTTGTGAAATATGTGTTATATGTGTTGATGTGATGCATGAATTGAGTGAACCATCGATGATGGTTACCTTATTAAGTTCATAAAACTCATTTAGAATTGCATGTTTACTTTTCAGGACTGAGAGACGACTTTAGTTACTAAGAGACGTACAAGCAGTGTAGACTTGTACTTTTGGGGAAAAGAAAAAATGGCTCAAAGGTTGGTCAGTTGGGATTGGATTGCTTAGACAGATTTTGTATATTTCCTCTTTCATGTAGCACTTTTGTATTAGGTTTGGATAATGTACATATTTCGGATGATATTGTAAAAGCTACATTGTAAATTAGGTTTTTATGAAATGAAATGAGAAAATTTTGGTTTTAAAAATATGGTGACTGTCCTTATGATAATTATGAGAGAATAAATATAGATGATGCCATGTTAAGTGAGTGATGTGATTGATCGTAGCGCGCCATTATTTTAGGTCATATATGGGAATATCCTCAGGGCATCCAGGCATATACCCTAGGAGAAGGGGGCGCTATATGGTAAGTACTTGTCCAATCTGGGAAAGGTTCTCAAAGAAGTAGTAAAATAGATCTTAAGATACTTATGGGGAACTCCTAAATGGAGATTGTGATTTGGCAGTAGGAGCCAATTTTAGACAGCTATACATATGCATACATGGTTAGATATTTTGATAATAGGAAATCCACTTCAGACTACTAGTTCAAATTTGTGGGGGAGTCATTTCTTGCTAATCTAAGCTATAAAAGTGTATAGCTTTATCCATAACTAAAGCGAAGTATATAGTTGTTGTAAAAGTAGGCAAGGAGATGCTCTAGTTGAAACAGTTCCTTCAAGAGTTAGATGTGAAGTACGATGATTATGTAAGTTTTTGTGACAATCAAACTAATATAGATTTAAGCAAGCATACTATATACCATTCTCACACCAAGCACATTGATGTCAACTATCAATGGTTGAGATCTGTGATTAAGGACCAATGACTACAGTTAAAGAAGATGCACACTAGTAAGAACGATGCTAATATGTTATCAAAGGTAGTTCCCGGAAGTAAGCATAAGCTTTATAGTATGCTCATTGTGATGACAATAAAATAGTTAGATTCGAGTCTCCAAAATGGTTTTGAGGGGGAGATTGTTGAGTATCTAACCCTATTTAAAGGCAAAAGTGAGTTTCTTGTTCTTGAATATTCTCATGGATCACAGGAATGATGAATAAGTAAAGTCAAGACATAATAGTTGAATTGAAACCATTTTTGAGAGAAACGCCTGTGTAAAATTCAACACGCCTATATCCTTTACTTATATGATTAAGGGTGAAGGCACTGAGATTATAAACATGTAGAAGTTTGATGATGACCTATATGACTATGTAAGATTAGACATACTCGTTTCAATATCATACACAATTGTGTGTGAAGATTATGTAAGTAATTACAATTATGTATGAGTGGATGATAAGAATCAAAGACATACACAACCGTGTGAAAACAGATAAGCCCATGTCCTTAGTATACACGACCATGTAAGTAGGCCATATGACTAACTGGGATCATGTATATTTATGATTTATTGAGTCGTGTAGCTGACCGTGTCCAGTTTTTAAAACCTTGTTTTTAAATTATAAAAGGGGAAAAGATTGGTTTATCAAAATGAGTGGAAAGAACACCAAAAAGGGAAAAGAAAGAAAGTGAGAGTGAGAGTGAGCAAACAAGTTTTTCTCATTCTATAATTAGTAGTTTTAGCAACAAACTATCTTTTGAGTAGTTATTTCGGAATTAAATTGAGAGTATTGTTGATTTGCAGTATCATCTTGCATTAAATACTAAAATTTGGTGGGATTACTTACGACTATTTTATGGTATAGTTTTGAGCCAAGGGCGAATAATTTAGAATCTTTAAACTTTTTTAAGTTCTTATTTAAAGTAGAGGAGTTGCCTTTCTAATTTTTTCCTTTATTGGAAAGTCTTGTATTCGATTTATTTTCTTGTCATTTATCTTATTTGGTTGTTTGATTTTACGATTAGGGTTCTTAAGATTCGTTGATTATTCTTGATTTATATTGCGGAAGCTGCTTCCTTACACCCAGATTCACCGTTTGGACTTCTCATAAACAGGCAGCTAAGGATTTTGTATATGGCTTATTAACAGTGAAGGCTCTCAAACTTGTTAAATTTCCCACATATATCGACAAACTTATCAATCAAGTGGAATTGTTCACATTATAAAATGATGACAAAAGTTCAATTGTCGGTTGCATAGTCCTAATGGGTTTGACTGGACGGGTAAATTTGAAATGGGGTAGCCACTGGAGCGGATAGCACACCAAAGTTTGATCGTAATGGATCCACTGACATTCGGCATCATCATTGGGATAATAGTTCTCTTCTTCTGCGCTGTTTGCTTCATCACGCTTGAAGCCACCTGCTGCAAACGCGGAGGCCATTCTTAGGATTCCACAGCCACAATAACTTATGTAAGAAACCCAACCCACATATTTACATTTATTGTCTTCTTCTTCTTCTCCTACTACTTATGAGCAGGTGCGAAGTGGTCATATTAATAAACTAATTCCGCTGTCAGTAACCAGCACCATTTGTTAGTAGATCTTTAGTCAACATGGGTTTTACTTCTGGATAAATTTGTCACAAACTTCGTAATGGCTCCGATCTATCCTTTGTTCATGAAATTGATTGATAATTCGACGACCCCTTTTAGGGTTTTTTTTAAATTTATCTATCCTATTTATTCATTCTTATTCTGTTGTCCCTGTTTCTGTTATGCATTTCTGTTGCTGGCACTTCTTTAATGATGTTTGTTCTGTTGACTGCTTTAGTTCAATTTAGTTGCTCATGCTATTCTTACTTTGGCTGCAACAACGGAACACAAAAGCAATTGTGACGTCCAGGATTAGGTTTTTAAATGCGCGTTGTTACCAGAAATTCCTGTTAATATCTTTACCGGTTTTGCTATACTATGCGCAACAAATATGGAATGACATTGGCCAGAGTGAAACTGAGAAGGACAGGATGTCGATGGCGTTGGAGAGGGAATGCTTGGAAGTCTATCCTAGAAAGGTCGAAGAGGCTGCAAGTGCTAAAACACGTCTTCATCAATCTGCTGCAGCCAAGGAAGCTGAATTAGCCACACCAATGGTTGCCCTTGGGGACCTTAATATTCAATCACCGGTAAATAATTAAATATAATTACCTTTACAATGCTCCTTGTGAGCAAGTTCACTTCGTAAACTAATTATTTCAAAGAAAATCCTAATATTTTTATAAAATTCATCATAGTTATTCTTAGAGAGGGAAGCCTTTCTTATGCTTGAAACTGCCGAGTGAATTTCATGTTCTTCTAAATAATTTCTTTCAGGGATTAGTACTAGGTATTACCATGTAGTTTTGTTTTGGTTAGATCATTAGCCAGATCCTGCAACTTTTAGGCATGTTGCTTTCGTTACTTAGGACTCTTCAATCTTGTTGGCTGCATTGTGATCTCTAAACAGTTTTCTATGTTCTATTGCAAGCAAACTGCATTTATAGTTATATGCATACACATGGAAATACATGTCTTCAGCTAATTATACATACATGTAGGCATATATGCTTGATCTGTAATGGCTCTCTATTTCATCCAACTAATTGCCAAAGATTTTCAGGTCCAGACTGAGAAGAGTTCAGCATCTTGGAAACAAAAGCTTGTGACTATTGCACCGTTGGTACAAGATACGAAGACGGAGGAAAGAATGGAGCAATTTTCAGACTTAAAGACACAAATTGAAAAGATTACCACAGAGATTTCTGGACACAGCATTCGTAATAATACTTTCATGAGTTCCCTTGTGCTGGGTGAACATGATTTGTCATTAAGAAGGCTTAATGATTATGCAATATGTCTGTATCGAAAGGAGAAGGTATCCATTATGAGGTGTATCAAATACATCTGCGCGCACCCTTTAAAAGGAGAAGGTATGCATTGAAGCACTTCTATTAATTAGCTGATAATTTTTTGTTTCCTTTTTGCAGTCCGATCGCCTTCAGAGAGTTTTTGAATATGTGAATGATGTAAATTTGCTCTATGGGGTACTTGGATTGGACTTTGTCCAGACAGCCAGTGAGGTGCATCCAAGCTTACATGGATCAAACGTGGAGCAATCAACCAACATAAGCAATAGCACATTGGAAGGCCTAGAAAAGGCCAATTTCATGTTGGAATCAGAAAGAAAGGCTAGACTCCAAAAGGCAATGATGATCTCTCATTTCCCCACTTTTGATTTTGTTGTGGGTATGTGACTATAAACTCTTCTTTTAACTGCAGCTGAAAGATATTGCGGATTCACTATTTGAGCTTTGGAATTTGATGTACTCATCAAAAAAGGACAGATATAGCTTTTCTATGTTTAGTTCAAGTGTTGGGTCATCAGAATATGAATCATAGAGCCAAGAGTTCTTTGAATGGAGCATGTTGATCAGGTGGGAATTTGCCCAAAGCGAGTTATTTGTCCATGGTACAACTGGATACTCATCTTTATTTCTTTTGTCAGGCTTAAGTTGAGAGATTGACTAAATTGAAAGCAAGCAAAACGAAAGAACTTTTTTATGGGAAGCAATACAGTGGACCACTTCCATGGAAAGGTTATAGCACAGATTAGCACGTCAAACATGTGGAAAAGAAGTGGGTAGCTAGTGGAGCAGTTCCAGTAGTTTCGGAATTGAAGCTGATATAATGCTAGTTGATTTTGTGTTTTATGTTTACAGCTGATTTTATGTTTTCTATTTGGATCATGTCTTTTGTTTTAGCTATTAGTGGTTGGTTTTATTGTTGTTGTTAGGCTGAACGTGAGCCTGAAATATAGGCGTTAGTTTATTGGCTCACTGATAAATTTGTATGCTGATTACGTTTGAAGGAGAAGAAAAATTTCACAAACTTTGTTCTTATGAGATCGAAAGGTTCTCTTTAACGAGGCCTTATTTCACAAACTTTGTTATTATGAGATCGAAAGGTTCTCTTTAAAGAGGCCTTATTCTTTTCATGAATACAGGTCACAAAGGTAGAAACTCACTAAAACACTATTCTTTACACCATTTATAGGTGGATTTCATATTAAATCGTCCTATAACTAGATCCCAACTCCGAGGTCATAACAATTTGCTATTAGGGCCAATAGTTATGGGCGATTCACCCACTAGCCTACAAAGACAATTCGAAGCTTTAATGAAAATGTACCAAGATGATTGGAAGAGGACTGAGGAGCATCAAAGGGACTGTTAGAGACACCAGGAGGAGTGCCAAAGGGATTGAGCTAAGCACAAGTATCTTTCAAATCGTATCGAAGAAGCTTTCATGGGACCTAGCTGCCACATGATTCGAAGGACAATAGGGAGAAGCAGAGAGTGTGAATCATGGGCCCAAAGAACCAACTCAAGATACTAAATGCGCTGAGGATTGACTTCAACCACCTCGATATGCCCGATTGGAATTTCCAACTTATGATGGAAAAATTGACTCACTCATATGGTTAAGTCATTGTGATCACTATTTTCGACCCCAGTGCATACTCGAAGAAGAGAAGGTAGAAATTGCCTCTTACCCCAATTTCTTACGTTGTACAGAGACCGGACAAGAATTTTATGGGAAGAATTTAAATTGCAATGTCATCTTCGATTTGGGTCCTCGATTCAAGGAAACAAATTGGGGAAACTTTCCAAATTTTTTCTAATTAACATAGTCGAAGATTATCAGTTCAAATTTGAGCAATTAATAGCTCGAGCAGTTCCCTTACTTTAGAATAGGAGGTGGAAATTTTTATGAGTTACAGGAGTATATCACGGAATTGCATAAGTTAAGGGATTTCAGGTTTGTTTCGAATCGAATATGACAAATCAGGTTTATGGCTCAAGTTAGGTTTCTAACTTGCGGTTCTTGGTTAATCAAATCTAAACTGAACCTATAGCAGGTTAATCGAATTAAACCTGATTTATAGGTTTAGGTTTAAATCTGAACTTGAAATACCAAAAAAACCTATCATATATTTAGATATAATTTAAGAGAATATTAATAATAATAAATTTATTAGTAATTACTATATTAATTCTTGAGTATTAAAAAAGAAGAAAAGGAAAAAAACTACTTTAATTCTATGTTATTAAACATTAATCTTGAATATTGCTATTATAAGTAAAAACTAATACATAACACTCAATACTTCTACTTCAAATAGTAATTAATATGCTTCAAAATTATTGATTGAAGTATTAAACTATTAATAGAAAAATTCATTGACTAATAATATAATCATTTAGAGATTAATTAAAGAAATTAATAAGTGTAAAACACATTTATTAGGAAATCCTGCAATTTTAGTTTTTTAAGGCACATATATTAGCTTAGATATTTATGAGATATTATAAATATTAAACAAGCAAGTAGTACTCATTCTTGAAAATATATAATATAGTTGCTAATAAATAATAAGCATATAATAATATTATCTTGTACAAATACAAACATAGTTTTATTTATTAGAAAGGAATGAAAAATAAGTTAATTTAGTAATAGACTATGAGATTGTGTTTTTTTTATACAGCTACGCTTTTTATAATATAATATTTGAAGTTTCAACTATGATATTAATTGCATTTTCTACAATAAGTTGCAATAAGAAAAATGATACTTTTTTTGTGTTTATTAGTTTATTATTATTATTTTTTATTTTAACATGATAAAATAAGATCTAATGATGCTAGAAGAATAGTTTTAATTTTTTTAATCAATGAGGTTTGATAGAACGGTTTGTTCTCTCATTGATTCATGGCAAAGAAGTCGTATTGCACGTGTAATTCATCTTCAAAATCTTATTCTAAACACTTATGATTGTAAAGTAATAGATAGCTCTATCGAAAGTTTATTAAGAAACGAGATATTATCATGAAAACTTTAATTTTTGTTAATATAATGAATAGTAATCATTTTAATATTTAAATTGGGAATAACAATGTAGTTTGCTCTTATATGATCGCTTAATCCAACGGTCTTAATACAAACCTTGTAAATTTATTACTAAGATCGCTTAAATCACAATTGATCTTTTATCAAATATTAGGCATTGAAGTTGAAATGTCTTTTTCTCGATAAAAATAAAGGAAAATTAAAAATCATTCTATTCGTTCGAAAAATAAAAAAAATCATTCAAGGTTAAACTTGATAGTGGAGGCTCTTGTTTGTAGATAAGATTGGTTGAAAAAATCACTAACTCCTCTTTATGTGAAAAAGAGACTTAAAGAATTTGAGCAAATTGAATCAAGTAATCTAATTTACTTTACTTTGTTTTAATATACAAATAAATAAAAAATTATTTTTTAATTAAAAAAGAAATAACGAGTCTAACTCTTTTTATTATTTATTTCCTACAGATATGATTTCATGTATAACAGCGGATCATCCTAATATCTTATTCGAAGAATAATTGTTTAATAATTTATCTTTTTTTTCTAGTATGGATCTTTTATAAGATATTGTTTGGCTTATTTTTATTTTGTTTGAGTTTAACATATTGAATTAATCTTTGATGGATTTTATATGCATACTTTTATGAATAATTTGTATTTGTTTTCACCAATTATTTTTACAATTTTTTAATTATATATATTAATATGAATAGGTTCTGATCATCCTAAGAATCGAACCTAAAAATAGATTAACCGATTCTATAGGTTTTTTAAGTTGAGGTTTGTAAAATTGTTGAACATGCCTTTAAATTTCAGGTTTGAGTTATTTATAAATGTATCGTATTGCCAATCGTAATGACGAGGAGAGGCCTAAAGAAACACATAATCAATTTCTCTAAACCATCAATAAGCAGTCCCACAGTTGCTCCCCATCAAAACCGACAAAAGAATTTTAGACTGCTAACAAGAACGAATATGGAAGAGAGGCGATCTAAGGACTTATGCTTCAATTATGACGAAATTTATATTAAAGGCCATCAGTGCAAGATATTGTTTTGGTTAGAGGGGGTTGAAGAATTAGAACAAGGAGAAGCTGAGAGCCGAGACGTTGAAGATGCTGAGGAACCAGACATATCGCTAAACTTAATCTCAGGGGGAAATGCACTGCAAACGATGCAGATTCAAGTGTAAATTATGGGAAAACATTGGGTAATCCTCATAGACTCGTGGAGTACGCATGGTTTTATGAATTCACGTTGGGTCAGTGAATTGAACTTGCTGATTGAGCCTTCAGATGGGTTGCAGGTGGTGGTGGGTGATGGAAATAAAATCTGCATCTCAGGTCAGTGCTGGAAGGTTCTTCTATGGTTGAGTTTTCAATTATTCCCCACTTATCTGTTCTTATTGGCTTTGAACGGGTTTGAAGCTATTTTGGGAGTGGATTGGTTGAAGAAATTGGGTCTTATTTTATGGGATTTCAATAACAAATCAATAGTATTTAAGAGGAATGGGAGAGCCGTGGAATTATAGGAACTAGAAACTTCTATCGGTAATCCAACCTCAACATTTCATACGACAGAGGTGGAGGCCTAAACCGATGGGAAATTGTAACTATAGTCTATCTTTTGGGAGATAATGGGATTGATTCCCCTGCATTCCTATGATCATTGCGTCAACTTGAAGCTAGGAAACAGCTCCATCGTTGTACGTCCTCACTGTTACCCAAATGCTCAAAAAGATGAGATTTAGTGGCACTGGAGGGATATACTAAACTGTGGCAAAATCAGACGCAACCAGTCTCCTTTCTCTTCTCCTATTCTACTGGTGGAAATGGCTGATAACACTTGGAGGCTTTCTGTGGATTACACGTCACTGAATGCTAAAACCATTAAAGACGAGTTCCCAATTCCTGAACTATCGGAAGAATTACATAGAGCGCAATTCTTTACCAAGCTGACCTTCATTTCAGTTACCATTAGATTTGGATACGTCCTTTAGACGTGGAGAAGACGACGTTCTGAACACATCATGGCCATTTCAAATTCCTGGTCATACCATTTGGTCTTATCAATGTACCAAGTACATTTCAAGTTTTAACAAAAAAATACGGACAAGTTTTAACAAAAAAAATACTTACTGTCCGTATGATTGCTGTCCCTAATGGGTAGAGACAGAACGGAACAGAAATGTGGAGACAGAACGGAACAGAAACTGGAGACAGTGGGATGTTTGGTTCTGGTGGACAGAACAGGAAAAACTGTCTCCGTTTCGAGAACAGATGTGTTTGGTTATAGTGGACAGAACGAAAAAATTTGGTCAATGAGAAAAATGTTAGTAATGCGTAATATGAT
>JANSVA010000003.1:16381051-16395284 GCA_025504915.1 Erythroxylum reticulatum
GTCCCCCCCCCCCCCCCCCAACCTAAATATCAATTATTTTCATTTCAACAACTTTATACACACTCTCTGTGGGATTAACCTAGACTCACCATTGCTATTGTAGTAATCTAGTTTATTTAGTTTTGCTCTTGATTTTAATTGGTGTTTTGTATATATTTGTTTGCAATTTGTTTCTTTTCAATTAATTTTTGATATTTTCACTTTTTGTTTTGTGTTAATGATTTAAAATTTGAAAAAATATATATATTCATAGACGAAAGTAATTTCTTTTATAACTCATATTCCTAATCTTATCATTATGTTTGGAGTGATCATACAAATATTAATTATGGATAGGATAATCAACAGAATTACTTTCATGATAGTTTGTAGGATGCACAACAATTCTCTTACAGACCAAAAGTTTCTTATCACGATTCAAGTACACCTCTCGAAGAATTGATTCATGTTATGATTGCTAATACTTTACAATTCCACTAGGATGTACAACAATAGTTCCAAAAGTTCCAATATGGTATACAACAAATCCAACAAGAAAACAAAATAAGCATATAGACATGGAACGCCAAATGGGTCAAATGATGGAAATTCTCGATCACCTAAAATCACAAATCGAAGAGGAGTAATCATATTAACCTAAGATCTACCTAATAGAAGTTAGTGCTGAAACCTTATGGAGTGATGAAGAACTTGAGAATTTTGAGGGCAATATTCAAGGAATTGCTTGTGTTGAAGAAGTGGAGAAGGAGCATAAAGCTAAAAAATGATACATCATTTAGTTCAAAGAGGAGTACTAATTCCTTGATTATTTTTGACATATACTCTTTACCTTCACCTAGTAAGTTAAAGGAATTAAACAGAGAAGAAAAAGGTGAAGAGACATTTGAGATCTTTTAAGAAAACATGGACTTAGTAGAGATCGAAAGTTTAAGGATAGGGAGGATGCTAAATGGGAATGGTGATCAACTAAGGACCTATCTGGAACAACCTTACGTGGAAGTGGCACCAATTGTAATACCTGAAGATGACAATTTTGTCACATGAGGAAAGTGTAGAGTCAAACCAACCCCCCCTAAGCAAAGGAACTTCTTGGGAGGCAACCTAAGGGAAGTTAATTTATTTTCCTTAAATTTTTTCATTTTTATACATGTGTGCTTTTAGTTGTTTGTTTCTTACTTGTTTTGAGTTTTCAATGAAAATGAGTGAAAGAATAAAAATTGAAACAAAAATTTTCCATTTTCTTTTGCTTCTGGGATTATATAATCATAATTAGAGTATGAATTGACTAGGGAATTTTATAGCAACTTTAGCATGTATTTTTACTCTTGTCATTGGTTGATGTGCATTATCTTAAGAAGAGTATGACTAGTGGTAGACAAAGCTACTGAGATTTTGAGCCTTATTGGACTGACACATTCATATCAATCTCATTGTCTTTATTTATGTGTGACCTTCATGACATGTACATCCTAATTTTGATTTGATTTTCTATTCAAGACCACATTTTTATCGCATTCATTAACATGGAAATGATTAGGCATTCTTTGCTTTTCCAAATTACGTTAACCAAATAGCCTACCCTATTTACATGTTTTCATCCTTCTTAAGCCCCATTGAGCTTTATTTGCCTCTTCTTTATGTATTAACCACACTACATGCTTCCCAAGACTTAATGCTGATTGAACATTTTTTATTATTAAGTTTATGGATATACAAAAGTATAAGTGTCGATGTGTACATATGTGTGGGTTAGATATAACATTGGGTGTTATTTTATGTCATATCATTTAAATTCCCATAATGTTGGAGTTTCTTTTAATATAAAAAAAGAAAAGAAAAGCAAAACAAAAAAAATGTTTAAATAAATGTATCTTGGATGAAGAGCATATGTGTTGAAAAGTTGTTTATGATTAATGCATCCTCCTAAACTTGTATTGAATGGGATATTTGAAAATGTTAGATATAAGGTAGATGTTGGCTTGGAAGGTTCACTCTTTGTGGTTTCAATGTATTATCATTAATTGTATGAGCGATTCCTTCGAATTGGTATATGCTTCATGTGGTCTATGTATGAGAGCTTGTATTTGAGTTATGAAACATCCTTTTTGCATTCATAATAGTTGATGTACATAATTGTGAGTGAATGTTGGTTTTTTCAGTTGATAGTATATTGAGTGTTGCTTTTGTTTCACTAGCTTTGATGACTTTTATACTACTTTACCCAAATACATCTCACCTTACCTATGCCCATATCATAACCTTCAAAATTCCTCTAATCCATGATTTTGCATGTGAACCTTAGTGGTGAAGAAATGAAACGATATGGAAACTTATGGAATGTCTTGAATGTGAATGGCATTGAGTGTACCTATGAATATATCTTGTTTAAAAACTTTTTCCAAGTCTACATTGCTTGGTCTCCAAAGGTATTGAATGTTGATTGATCATGAGTAAAAGCCTGGAATGTTAAGTTCATGTTATGATTTTTGAAAGTCAATCATCTTTGCTTATGATTGTTTTTCCCAAGGACGGTTGAAAAGTGTAAATTGTATTGTGTTTTAGGGCATAGTTTGATATTTGTTTATCTATTAATTCAACCATTTAGTATGGATTTAGGTTAGAAATGTGTTACTTTTTTAATTATTTGTGTTTTAAGGGTTAGTACAAGCTTTTGAGCTTAAATATTATATTGTTGAGGTACCTTGATGTGTTTGCTAATGTTTCAGGGTCAATATTGAAGAACACAGCAGTTTCAAAAGACGTTTGGGTCGAAACAACAACCCATAATCATGATAGAAGCTCCAACAATGGCCTATGATCGTGGCCTGTGTAACATCCTGTTACCTATGTTAGGGCTAGAATTGTGATTTCTGGGACACTTCTGAGAAATTAAGAAAATGCACATTATGCATGAGTTAATTGGGGCATGTACATTTTTGCACATTCATATGACTGTATATGCATTCATTAACACTGGGTATAATTGAACAGAGTTGTGATTTTTGAGAAAATTGAGAATTTGGAATTTAACTATATTGGAAACTTTATTGATTAGTGGAAGTATATATTTATGAATTTTAGTGAAATTAGGATTTATTTCAGAATTTATAGAGTATTATGGAAAATAGGAGAAAAAAAAGAAGATTTGGAGATAGTTGGATTGCAAGGATAGAATTAATGGAGTTAGTTTCAAAAGAAACTTAGTTAAAGTTAAACCTTAGGAAAAGTGACAAGTGTAAAGTTGCCTTTATTATTTGTCAAAAGTAAGTTTGAGTTATCTGAGAGTTAAAAAGGGGTTTGTTCTTTCCCTAAGTTCTTTCCTTGTTATCATCTTCTCCGAATTTCTTCCCATACACAGAGTTTTTCATCAAACTCCTTCTTAGAGTTAACTTTACCTTTGCATATCCCTCACCACTTCCTCCACTGCTAAGTGTTTCTTCTGCCTCAAGAGAAAAAACAGAAGTTGGTTAATGTTCACAATGGTTTATGTAATTTTGTATGGAGTTAGGGCTTGAAGATATTTGAAGCTTTTGAAGTCTTCAATAAGTAAATAGTGAATAAAATTGTTAGAGTTGTAGATTTTTGAAATAAAGTTGATGAAGTTATTATTAGTGCATGATCATGGCATTTACGTATATTTATATTCTTGAACACTATGTTAAGGGGATGAAAATTGTGGATATGGTTTTATTTGGTTTTTGATGGATTGTTAGTGATTAGATGTTGTGGAAATGGTTCTTAGAGTTGAAGTAGCAATGAAATGATGTATAGGATTAGTGTAAAGAGTTAGATATGGAAAGGTGATAGGCTCTATTTCTTTACTGTGCAAGTATGAATATATAGGTGTTTATACGTGAGTTGATGAAAACTTAGAGATGTTCAAGAAAAAGGTTTTAAGTCCAGGAGTATAGATCTTATCGTCTGTAAAGATGTATTATCTTAGGTTGACTTTTACTTCGTCTTAAGTTGACCATCTGTATCGTCTTAGGTTGACTTTTGCTTCGTCTTAAGTTGACTATCTGTGTCGTCTTAGGTTGACTTTTGCTTCATCTTAAGTTGACTATCTGTATCGTCTTAGGTTGACTTCTACTTCATCTTAAGTCGACCATTTGAATCGTTTTCTTTGCCATTCGTCTACTTTTTTATTCTTCTACTTTTTGCTTCGTCTGCTTTGCCATTCATCTATTTTTTGGATTCGTCTGCTTTTTGCTTCGTCTGTTTTTTCATTCGTCTTCTTTTCCATTCGCTTGCTTTGTCATTCGTTTACTTTTCGATTTGTCTACTTTTCCATTCATTTGCTTTTCCATTCGTCTGCTTTTTGCTTCATCTACTTTTCCATTCATCTGCTTTTCCATTCGTCTATTTTTCGATTCGTTTGCTTTTCGATCCATCTACTTTTTGCTTCATCTGCTTTTTCATTCGTCTTCTTTTCTAACTGTCTGCTTTGCCATTCATCTGTTTTTAAATTTGTCTACTTTTTGCTTCGTCTACTTTTCCATTCGTTTGCTTTTTGCTTCGTATGCTTTTCCATCCGTTTGCTTTTCGATTCATGTGCTAGCTGCTTCGTCTTATGTGGACAAAACCTTGATTGATTCTTTCAGCCATAACTTTGTCTTCTAACCTCTAAATGACCTGATTTTTGAAGCATTGGATTCATAACGCATTTCTCTATCTCATTCCATAGAAATTATAGCTTTTAGTTTTGACTAGAAAAAGATTTATATAATAAAAGTAAGGGTATCGGTTAGAAGAGCATGAAATGGATATTTTACTGAACATATTCCTGTATTTTTGATGATATCTTAATCTATAGGATTTCAAATGAGATGATATTTAAATTGGATTAAACTAAAGATATAGGCTTACAAATTATTTGAAGAAGTCAAATTTTGATTCTTTCTCTAAGATATTGAATTTCTGGATAGAAATTGTGTATAGTACACTATTTTTGAACATGAACAAGCTGATAATGTTTAAGACATATCTTCCAAATTGTTGACCCAAATTGAGTGATTTTGGTGTCAATGGAAAGACAAGACATAGAGGAACACTTTTCTAGAGGAGAGTATGATCAAATTACATCATTTTCGCTTTCTAGTTGAATGTAAATAGAAGACCGGAAGTGTGACTTGGAAGAAAATCTGAAGTGGTCAATGAAGTTGTGTAATTGGTCTCTCATTGCTTTATATTGGCCCAAATTATAAGTATACAGGGTATTAACGAGGGCTGTGATATTTGAATGATTTGTTCTTAAGGATCTTGATAAAGTACCCCAAAATTGTCATTGAACATACGTTATGCATATTGTATAAGTACATGTGCATTAAGGAATATTTGTACATTTGTGCAAATATGTGATATGTGTAAATGTGTTATGTATGTTATAGAGGAGCACATCGAACGCCAGTTAGATATTGTTGGACCATCCAAGCAATAGCATCTTGGAGCTTACTGTGAGTTGACCTAGATGATTTCCTAGGATTAATTTGATTTGATTTGTTTAAACTTCCAATATTATTTAATTATTAGCGATTTGTTTATGAATACCAGACTTAGGTCTGATGATTATGAGCTTTGTTTAAGTATTATATGTGATTGTGATATATGATATGTATGTATTTGATGCATTTCATAAAATGCATCTTTAGATAAAGGCATTGTGACTTGAGTTGCCAGTATGAAGCGCTTCCATGTAGAGCTTTGCTTCGTAATTTCTGATTCTGCACATAGAGCTATGCTCCGTGATTCTGTTCTGACTACGCTCTATGGGCCAGTATTTGTATAAGTAAGTGATAGGCACTCAATCACAACAATAAGAACGAATATGAGTCTCATACATTATAGCATTATAAGACTGAATTTCTTTGAATAATTTGCAAGGCTGAAATGAGTGATAAAGTGATATGAGCTATCTACTATATTGAACTGTGTGATTATATAATATCCCATGCTATGTGAAATAACATGAATGTAAATATGATCTAAATGAATATCTGTGACTTAGGTGTTATGTGTGTTGTGATCCGGTGAAATCATCAATGATGGTTCACTCATTGGGTTTGCAAAACTCATCAAGAATTGTGACGTGGCTTTTTAGGTATGAGACAGGATACCTAGTGCTTTAGACAGGACTAAAAGCCCCTTCAGATTTTATCATGGCTCAAAGGTCTATCAGCTGACACTAGAAGTGCCATAGCATTTATTTTGTAGCTTTGTTTGAACCTATAAGAGGTTTTGTAAATAATTGTATGATGCAAACAGATTAAGAATTGTGAATGAACGCAATTAATGATTCTAAAGTTTAGTGATCTTTGAGTACTTTAGATGATGCCTTATGTAAGTTGGATTTGCTTTTGCTCCAACATACCATTATCATAGGGTATACTTGAATGCCCTTTGGGTATTTTGGTATTTGCCTTATGTTAGTGGGATGTTACAGCCTGTATGCCACGATTGTCGTAGAAAGCTCATATGTGAGCCACGATCGTGGCCTACATTCGGTAGATGCGCAGACATTTATGAACTTAACATTTCAAGGTACTTCTTGGAGCTTTCAAACCCCAGAAAAGCCTTAGGGTTACCCAAAATATAAGAAACTATTTAAAGAACTATAACAGAAGGAAGAAAGTAGCTTGTTCTTGCAACCACTTTTGGAAACCCTAAGAGAGAAAGAGGAAGAGAAAGAGAGGAGGAAGAGGAAGAAGAAGCGACCTCGACGTGGTTCCTAGATCAGTAGGTTTCCTGATGCTGCTACCTTCCCAGATCATCCGTTCTAAGTTTCTATTTTCTTTTTGTTTCAATTTTATTCATATATAAAGTTGGGATGGATTATATGATGAAGATGGTAGACTGTTGATGATGTTCTAACTCTTCTTTGGTATTTTATTTTGATTTACAGATAATTTAGTTGATTATATTTATTAGATGAATGTCATGATTTGATTGTGTTCTTGCATAATTCAATAATAAAGAGAAAAAGAAAGGTTATTTTTCTTACATACACATTTTTTCTCTTTAACTCTCTCAAGAGTTCTTGTTTTTGCTAACACAAAGAAAAAATTATAGCCATCTCCTAATGAGGTTTCATCCTTCTATCTTTGTGTGGACTTTCATTAGAGACGGTTTGTGTTGGTCAATGAGGTTTATGACAACCCAACGCGGAGAAGATTAAAGAATGAAGGAGATCGTCAGAAAGATATGTAAGCATCTTACATTTCATGTTTTTGTTTTTCTATATCTATATGCATAAGTAGATCTATTTTTTTAGATTTCTTTTTATTTTTTATGTATATTTGATATATATTATGTATGAGATGCATGATCAAAACCTAACAACGACATCAGAGTCATCTTGTGCCTTGTTAGATGTAGAATACATGATATGTGAAAACCGTTTTCATGGTGGTGATAGCTTAGAGTCTTGTAATGTTTTGTTTGAAATTAATTATAAAAAATTGTTTTGTTTCACCAATCTGTTCATAAGATGTAAATGAATGATTCAATGTGATTTAAAATATTTTTATGTGATCAAAATATTTAATTTTGACTTTATAAGAACATGCATGAAATATGTCTTTCTACTGGGCATATGATGTCTATTGGCTAAACTGATGAGGTTACACATGATTTCATAGAATTTGATTACAAAAAAATTATGTGAAAATATTTAGGAAGTGTTTATGCCTTTGTAGTTTTTTTAGAATTATTAAAAATGTTTTAATAATTTTATTAAATAATTTTTCAGATCTGGACAGTTTTCTAGAAATTGTAGGATCTGCTTTGATTGATGTCTTTGTATGTTTATATTTTGGTTCTAGAACCTTAAAAATATTTTTATGTCATAAAAATTTGTTGATTTCATTTTTTATGCATGCCTAAATGATTTTGCTCAAATTTTGATTTCCAGAAAATTTTAGAAGTCATAATTGTCATTTTTTATGTCTTATCAGTATTTCGGTGATTAGGATAATTTTTGGGTGATTCCTAAATTATTTTGACCATCATGAAATGACTTGGAGATGCTTGGAATTGTGATTTTATGTTATGGAAATTTTGGGAAATTATAGAAATTAATTTTGAATTAATTTTAGTAGACCATTAGATTTTCTAGTAAGACTAGAAAAATTGGGATGTATAACAAAATTAAAGTTGTTTAATTTTTGGGACATCAAATAATTATTTTAAGGTAAATTAATTATGAATTAATTTCTAGAATTAGGAATTCATGCTAATTAGATTAATATTAATTCCAATCGAAATAACATACAATAGTAATTTTAGCCAAGTTAATTAAAGGAAGATAGTAAATCTAAGTGTTGGATTAGGCTTAGATCTAAGTGTTGAATTGGGCTTTCATATTAGGATCCATAAGATGTCGTAATCAAAACAATGTATTTACATATATGCATTATAGAATGCATGGTTAGGAGAATATGTGGGCTTGCATGATAGATGGTTATAGGCTTAGGCCAAATGTGATTGGGTAATCCATATCATGTCATGAAGTTATAGTAACTATATGTATATATATAAGTTATATGTATAAGGCTATCTAAGTTAGATGAAACCTTAGTCAAACCCCTCACTCAGAATATTAAAACTAACGCCTTCCTTTAATGTGGAAAGAACCAGAGTCTTTTTAAAGTTAGGATTGTTGGGTAAACTTAAGCTTACTCTATTTGGATATGTTTGAACCATAGAAATAGGATTTCCAGATTAATAGGTTGATTTTGACTAGAAGCATTAGTTTGTTTGGCAAACCCAAGATGAACGTGAACAGAGGCAAAGTTGGGTAGTTTACATTAGATGTAAACGTGTCAAGATTTGATAGCCCAATGAGTGTGCACATATCAATTGTTGATAGCACTAGATTCGATAATTGCATTGAAGATGTAATTGGTATGATCGATACCTACTAGTTGAACTAAGGTGGCTTGTTGGGCAAACCCAAGGTCATTCTTAGGGATATTAGATATCGACCCATTAGGAGAATTTTTCTTTAAGTT
Organism: Erythroxylum reticulatum; assembly: GCA_025504915.1. Taxonomy (NCBI): domain Eukaryota; kingdom Viridiplantae; phylum Streptophyta; class Magnoliopsida; order Malpighiales; family Erythroxylaceae; genus Erythroxylum; species Erythroxylum reticulatum. The sequence goes on from JANSVA010000003.1 coordinate 16,390,057, forward strand.
CTCTCAGATTTATATTGAAGGTTATGAATTTGTGAAAAATAGTGAGAGTCATAATGCGTGTTATTAAAGTCCTTATAGACATGCATTTAAGTACATTCTAATTTTTCTCTATTTGATGATAGGTTGCTATTTCTCAAATCAACACTATGAGTATTAGTATGAATCTAAGATCATTGATGAAAGCTAACAAGTTGACTCAACCAAACTTCCTTGACTGGATCAGGAACTTTAGAATAGTTCTTAAGTTTAAGAAGCTTGGTTATGTCTTGGAAAAACCACTTCCTGATCCCCTTATTGCTGATGCTTCTGATGCTGGTCAGAGGGCATATAGGAAGTGAGAGATGATAGCAAGATGGCTTGTTGTATTATGCTAACCATTATGTCACCGGAGCTGCAAAAGCAACACGAGGCTAGAGGTACTCATAACATAGTCTATCGTCTTAGGGAGCTCTTTAATGAGCAAGCAAAGTCCGAAAGGTTCGAGACTTCACGATTGCTCTTCTGCTCCAAAATGGTTAAAAGGACATCTCCAGTGCAGTACACACTGAAAATGAATGGCTACATCGAGCGGTTTGCCTCCTTAGGTTTTCTTTTGGATCATGAATTAAGTATTGGCTTAATTTTGACAGGTTTACCCGATAGTTACTCACAATTTATGCTTAACTATCAGATGAAAAATATCTCCAGCACAATTCTCGAGCTGGTCAACATGCTCAAGGCAGTTGAGTCATCTGTCCCTAAGCACAAGGTTGTGATACTGGGGGACTCTTCTGGTTCAAAGAAAAGAGCCAAAAGGGAACTTGCTACCACTTTGACAAGGATTGCCACTAGAAGAGAAACTATAAGGTCTATCTAGAGTCCTTAAACCAGAAGAAGGCATCTGATGTCCCATCTATTTCAGGTATTTATGCTATTGGTATTCATACTATTTCTGATAAAAATATATAGGTATTAGATACCAGTTATGGCTCACACATTTGTTTTGACATAAAGGGCCTCAGGAATAGTAGACAACTTAATAAGGGAGAGTCAGACCTGTGAGTGGGCAATGGAGCAAGAATTGTTGCATTAGCTATAAGCATCTATGTATTGACACTCCCTAGTGGACTTGTACTAAAATTGGAAAACTGTTTTTACGTTACTGCTTTGACTAAAAATGTAATGTCTATTTCTAGTCTTAATAAATCTAGATTCCATTTAAATTTCAATAATTATGGTTGTTCAATTTATTTAAATAAAATGTTCTATGCTTTGGGTACCTTATGCAATGGTATATACATATTGGATATGTCTAATTCGATTACAAATATCAATAATAACAAAAGAATAAAACAAGATAATATGAAATTGTCTTACTTATGGCATTGTTTCCTTGGCCATATAAGTGTGAGACGCATGTCTAAACTACATAAGTGTAGTAGTTTAGGGTCATTTAATCATGAATCATATGACATATGCGAAACTTGCTTATTAGGCAAGATGACTAAGTTACCCTTTTAGGGAAAGGGTGAACGAACTAGTGTACTTATAGACCTAATACATACTGATGTATATGGTCTGATGTCCATACATGCCAAAGGTGGTTTCATATACTTTATTACCTTTATCAAGGATCATTCTCAATAAGGGTATTCTTATTAGATACAAGTTTAAAGTATTTGAGAGGTTTAAAGAATTCAGAAATGAAGTTGAGAAACAACTTGGGAGAAATATTAAATCGCTCTGATCAGGTCGAGGTGGTAAATACTTAATCCAAGAGTTTTTGGATTATGTTAGGGTAATGGAGTACTATCCCAGTGGACTCCACCTTACATACTACAACACAATGATGTGGCTGAGAGGAGAAATCAAACCTTGTTAAATGTGGTGAGGTCTATGGTGGTTTAGTGAATTTACTAAGATCCTTTTCAGGGTATGCACTTGAAATTTCTATTTATGTATTAAACAGAGCCCCATCTAAGTTAGTTGATGTTATTTCATATGAGATATGTACTAACAATAAACCCTATATTTCTCATATGATAGTTTGGGGTTATCTTGCTTATGTCAAGCGGATTAAGTCAAATAAGCTTAAAGCTAAATCTGACAAGTGTCTATTTGTACGATATCCTAAAGAAGCTATAGGATATCAGTTCTACCATATTTCAAAACAAAAGGTGTTTGTTTCAAATCATGATGTCTTTTTAGAGAAAGAGTTTCTTCTAAGAGAAGATAGTAGGAGTAAAATTCAACTTATGGAAGTTTAAGATGCTTAAACAGACGCAAATTAACTACTGGACTCGAGACTATTATTTATGAAGATGAAACAAGTAGTTTAACCTTCTAACAATAAATTTATCGCCACCTTGAATATCTTTACTTGGATTTTACATTTTCTATCAACAACGAAATCCTCACTGCATATAACAATGAATTAAGCAAGTATAAGAAAATATAAAAGCATAACTGTAGAAGATCAAGCATGTTAAAGAAGGTCGACGATAGAGTTGAGAAATCATCAGAAAAGGGTCGATAAAAGAGACAAACACATAAGTTTTAAAAGGGCAGTCGTATCTCTTTTGATTAGCTAAAGGTAATTACAAGAAAAAGGAATGAAACAAAAGACGAGGAAAAAAAAGGGGCTACTTATAGTTTTGATGACAATCATATATAATACCCTCCAAAGAAAAAGAAAGTGAAGATCTCACTTTCCAAGTTCATTGACGCAACACTAGCGTCCATGTATGAATATTAGCCTATACTGCTATAAGATATTGTTATCACTAAGAGACAAATGTAACATTTCAGATACGATAAGTCTGGTATCTCCCGCGCATAATTGCATACCCATGTCCATAGAGATGGACACCAACACCTTGCTAACTATATAAATTGCATAGAAAATGTCACACTGACATCAAGTTTTTGCAAGATCATGTGCACATCTCAATCAATGTATCCCTTGTTATTAGGTTTTATACAATGAATGTTATCGTATATATCTCATAATCAAATGCATTATGATGAATTCTAGTTAGTTAGTGCTTTAATATGCAAGTGTCGATTCAGAACACTTCAACAACAAAAGAAAACATAATGTATTAGATTAACAATATCCTAATTATACTCAAACATAATGTATTAGATTAGCAATATCCTAATTATACTCTTTCCTTTACATAAGTGAATCGAAACATCAAACAAGTACCAAAAGTAATATTCAAAAGAAAACTTTCAATAAGGGCAGAAAATGAAACTCTACTAGACATTGTGTTTCTACTATTTGCAGTTGTATAGCTCACTGTTAGTGTTTTCTTCCACCACACTAACAGAACACCTGATATCCATTTATTCACTGAAAAAAGAGAGAGCTAATAACAACCAACAAATATATAGCACTATTAAGTGGACAAACGTACTCAATGTCAAGTCCTGCATCTCTCTTAGACTAATACAAGAAATCTCGAAGATTCAGAGCAAAAATATGAAAACCTATTTTGACCATTTCTTTGTTTTCTAACATTTGAATGTGTACCAGAAACCAATGGATGTGGGGGAGCTTAACCTCATAAATCAAATTACACAGAAAAAAGAAAAAAGGGAACCATAAGATGAAAAATTGAAAACGGTTACGTCTGGTTTTTATCATTTTTTACATTTCAGTGCATGGAGAGTAGCAAACTTTGGCCATTTTTAAAACCAACAGACTTGATCGGTGTGAATTGGAAATATAATCAAACAATTGACATGCAACAAGTCATTTATTACAAAGAGTTGAATGTGACCTCAGCAAGCGTATAGGAGCTTCGAGATTTGGACTCAGTCAAGTAAAAAGCAACAGATGCGTGGTGATTGCATTCCAAGAAGGAAATGATGAATTGAAAAAGTCATGTGATAAGGAGTATGAACACATGGCTATAGAATTGGGTTACAAGACAAATAGAAAATTGTCATCTATCGTAAGTAGAAAGAATAGTTTTAGGTCATGGAAAGTGGCAAACTTTGGCCATTTTTAAAACCAACTGACTTGGTCAATGTGAATTGGAAATATAATTAAACAATTGGCATACAATAAGTCATTTATTACAGAGAGTTGAAGGTGACCTTAGCAAGCGTATAGGAAGCAACATATGCATGGTGATTGCATTCCAAGAAGGAAACAATGAACTGCAAACGTCATAAGATAAGGAGTATGAACACGCATTTATAGAATTGGATTACAGGACAACTAGAAAAGAGTCATCTGTCATAGGTAGAAAGAATAGTTGGAGATAAAATAATCTCATTCCTAAAAAAATTCATACATTAGCAAATAAACGATTGACTCAGAAGGTCATGACAATTATAAGATTGGCCCAGAAAATAGATCCCAATCAAACCCAAGTACAAATTACTCAAAATGTAACACAAAATCTTCTACACCTAACCGCAGTTCACATAAGAACAAAAATGAAACCAAAAGATCGAGAAATGGAAGCAAATAAAACCAGAAAAATGAAACTAATAGATCAAGAAATGATAAGAAAAGCAAAATAAAGCAAATACCTGAAATGAACTGAGTGAAGATAGGTTAGTTGTGTTCCTTGAGAAATCGGTGGTCACTTTTTCCCTTGTGAAGATTAGTTTGCAAAACAACTGCAGAAGATCTGCGATAAACATAAAAGTCAGATATATTATAAACATAAGTGATGGAAAAAAGTCTACTCGAAAAAGCTAAAATGAGGGGTTTTCTGAAAAACTCCAAATTTGAGCTTCTTAAAAAGCTGTATTTTAGCTTCTAAAAATGCTATTTCTATTTAAAAAGTGATTTTGAATTTTATGGCCAAACGCTCATTTTTCTTAAAAATATCTTTTTTAGTGAAAAAAGATACTTTTCTACCCTCTAAAAACTCAACCAAACAGGTGCTAAAAGTTAGCTTTTGACCATCTTAAAAAACTATTGATGTGTTTGGTAAATGACTTATTGACTAGCTTATTTAACCCTAACAAGCTGATTTCTAAAAGCTCCATAAGAGGAGCTTTTAGAAGTCAGCTTATTGCCTAATGACAGTATTACCCTCCACTTTACTTTCTACTTTCGCTTTGTGTGTTTTCAAAGGTGGCTTTTTTTTAATCGTACAATTATGTCGTAAAGTTTGAAAGAATATAATAAAGAGGTCAATTAAACTTTTCAATCTTTATTTAATTTTATAATATTAGTTTACATTTAAAAATACCATAATATTAAGTTTTTGAACATAAAGAGTCAC
>JANSVA010000003.1:16411491-16429267 GCA_025504915.1 Erythroxylum reticulatum
TTCACTTCAAACATATCATACGTTAGTCACATAAACCAAGGATCATTCTAGGTTCAATTTAAGACCCATTTAAGCCTCAATTAGGATCACTTGACCTATGAATGTCCGTTAGGCGGAAATCATTGTCTATTAAACGGACCTTTACGAGTCACTTACAGAAATTTTAAAATTTGACCACCCTTTAGATGTCAAAATATCTTCTTGGGGTCTTCATAGAAGTTGTAGATCTCGAAGTCCACTTTAAAACCATACCTAAATGACCTCAATCTAGGTTCTATAGAAAAAGTTATACCTCTTGAACCAAAGTATGTCCAATTGCATCGTAGTTTCCATATTTCTAACTCTTTAGTTACTACATTCATTACCTTAAGATTAATTAATCATTTCTAATTTAATTTCTCATCATTTCCCCATTATTCTAACTCCAATTCAACTTAATATCATCCATAAACAAATTATAATCCATGATTAGTCATGAACAGTAAAACAGAACGTATATATATATACACATTCATCATTAGCTTTCTACACCCAGCACTTAGTTCTAGTCAAAATTTAAAACTCCTAAAGACAGAATTTGAATTATATATCTTCATGAAACATGTAGCATTATGTATCTAATTTAATCCAATTAAAAATAATTCTATTTAGATATCTATAGATCAATTCATAGCTAAAATACCAATGCATATATAGTGGAAATGTTATAGCTAACATATTCTGGCACATATTCAACTTCATTTCCATCTTTATTTCACTTCTAAGTATCACCTTAATTCATCTCATCTCAATAACATAACTTAACATATTAGTTAGCATAACTTCACTTTCATTATACCCATAATTTACCACTCATAACATCTACACAACAACTCATCGCCCATAGTTTTCATAATCTTAAAGCAGAACATAATTGTACATTCAATCATCAATTTTCTACACTTTTCATTACCCCAAAATAGGAAATAAACATCTCTTCAATCATCAACTTTCAATTCTCATTCCTACACTATTTTAATTATTAATCATCCATAAAACAACAAATAATCACTAATTATTCATGTCTTCATCAACAGATCACCCCTCTTCATCAACCATATTTTTTTGATCATTAATCTCAAAAGCATCCCTACATCAACTTACGAATTAGTAAACATCACATGTATAAAAATAGGAAATTTATTCATCCATTTCTTCATTCATATTATAACATATAACAACTTCCTTTAACTCATCAATCTATCACCAATCATCAACCATACATGTTTCATTTAACAAATTATGAAGAAAAATGCTTAACACTTACTTGATTTACCCATGGCTTCTTCAAGAGTCTCCAAGATCCTTAACTCTTTCAATATAAACGAAAATCAATTTTCAAGGTAGAATAGATTGGGTCTTTTAACAACAAGAAGGAGATAGTAAAGTATTTAAGTGGCTAGTGATGGAGGAAAGAAAGGTTCAACTTTATGGTTTGGAGAAGAAAGTGTCATAAGTGAAGAAGAAGAATGGAGAAGATGAAGAAATGAAGAAGAGGGAGAACAAAGCATATGTCGTTTTTGGTAAGTGAAAGACCAAAATGTGGTTCAACAAGTAGTGTGGCAAATGACATATGTCACTTGCCACATGTCACTTTCCCATGGTTCCTTTCTGGTCCATTTTAATAACTAGTCCATTTTGTCTCCTATTTCTAATCTAATTGGCTCCCAATTTTCAATGACACTTGTCATTAAATCTTAATGTCACATATAAAAATTTCCAGTGTCATTTAACATTTTTTCCACCACTATTCATCGATTGTTCTACCATTTGGCATTTTTCCTAGTCCAAAATATCCTTAAATTCCAAAAAATTCCCTAAATTTTTACTAAAAATTATAAGTTAATAAGTATACTTTCCAAATCAATACTTAACACATACAATTCACAATTCTAAAAATAATCACATTTGTAGATCAATTATACCCAGAATATGTCAATGAATGCACGTACCGTCATTTTAATGTGTGCAAAAATTTAAATTCACGTGTGTATATGCTAACATTATGCATAAGAATAAAATACATTTTTCTAAATCTCTCTTCGATCTTACATGTACCGAATTTTATGGTTCTAACCCTTAATATGGGAACAGGATATTACACAGATTTTCCCACATCTTGACTTTTTTGACATTTGGAAACTTGTTCCACATCATTTCATTATTACTATACCCAATTGCAGTAAAAGCCCAGTTTATCCCTAATATTACCCTCTCTAATGTACTGTATTTCCCTGATTTTTAATTTAGTACCTACTTGGAGTAGCTTATACTGGTAGAGCTTTTGTTAGTAGAGCTTTTATGAGAAGAGCTTTTTTAAGAAGCCAATCGACTGTTTGACTGTCATTTAAAGAAGAGTTTTTTTTAAAGAGCTTCATATAATAGATTGTTTGACAACACACAAATAAAAAGAAATTTTAATTTTAACTATATTTTATTTTGTAATAAAAATTATTTATGCATATAAATATTATTTAAAGTATATTAATCAATATACAAAGCATAATATCTTATTTATTATATAATTTCAAACCATATGAAACATAATTGAAAATATATCTAACCAAATCTTTTATGCGGATTATAATATAAGTAAAACTAATATAAAAAATAAACATTAAAACATATAAAAAGTCAAGTATATTATGTAATTCCAAAAATAAATGTGAAGATGAGTTTGTGGGTATTGTGGGAATTATATGTAAAACATAAGGGCAAAAGAGACTAAAAAATAGGCTCATTAGTTGATCTAAAAATTCTACTGAAAAAGTGCTTTTTTGAGAAGCTCCAAATTTGAGATTCTTAAAAAACTGTATTTTAGATGCCAAAATAGCTATATCTACTCAAAAAGTGCTTTTTTCATTTTACAGTCAAACACTCATTGTCCTTAAAAAAAAGCTTTTGTGGTGGAAAAAGTACTTATTCACCCTCTAAAAGCTCAACCAAATCGGAACTTAATCTCCTTTCAATTAGCAAATTAACGAAACAACTTTCCTTTAACTTACTATTTTCACCTATTGAATTCATTTCCCTTCAATAACAAGAACAATGGCTCTTGTTACGTATGTTGATGGACAATATTACACTGAATCTTGTAAACTTACAATTAGTGGAACTTCTAATCTTTATTCTACTCCTTTAAATAATTCTAACACAGTTTGTAATGTTTCTACATATTTGTGGCAATGTAGATTAGGTCACATTCCCTTTTCCTTTATAAATTATGTTAAAGTTCTTAAATCTTGTAAACATAAACATTTTTCCTAGGGCAAATTTTTATAGACTGTCTTTTCCCCTTAGTTCTTTTAGGTTTAGATGTATTTTTGAACTCATATATGTAGACATATGGGGTCCATGTCAACATACTACATATGATGGCTATATATACTTCCTAATTTTTGTTGATGATCATTCTCATGCTACAAGACTCATTTGTTATCATATAAAGCAATCCTCTCCTTATCTTTAAATCCTTGGTTGTTTTCATTGAAACACAATTTCATATTACTGTTAGTATTGTTAGATCAGACAATGGTCTTGAGTTCTGTGACAGTTAACAATAATCATTTTATGCCAACAAGGGTAATATTCACCAAACTTCCTACTAAGATATTCCCTAACAAAATGGAAGAGTTGAAAGTAAATATAGGCATTTCTTTAATACACTTAGGTTCCTCTTCTTTAAAGTCAACATGCCAATTCAATTATAGGGTGAATTCCTTCTCACTGCCACTGCCTCATAAACAAAATGCCTTTATTCATTTTACCATACAAATCATTTTATGAATTCTTATATTATCAACCATCACCATATCAAAATTTCAGAAATTTTGAATGCCTTTCTTTTGTTGCTCCACCTACAAAACATAAAACTAAATTTGAAGCCAAAGCTCATCTATACGTCTTCATAGGATATCCCTATAGTAAGAAGGCTTACAATGTGCTTGGTTTGATTACTAGCAAGATCATCTCTTTTAGGGATTTTAAAGTCTCCATCATTTTCATAATTCCATTCTTTATAAAAAAAATTCTCATCTTCTATTCTTCCTTCTCCCACCTTTGGTACAAATTTTCCATTCTTTTCCTTTTCTTCTAATGACTTCTCTTTTCCTTCATCTCAACTTGATATTACTTCTCCTATCTAGCCTACCTCTATATCGCCTATTCCTTCTACTTCTCCTATAAACCAATTCCCTTCTCTTTGAAGATTAACTAGAATTCATAAAGCTCTCACTTATTTATAGGACTAAGTGTGCTCTTATACTGATAACACTACTATTACCTCTCATTGGTGCAATTTATCCAATTTCATCACCTACCTCTCTCTCAGCAAGCCCAAATTTCCAACCTCACAATATACACTAAACCTTGTTCCTATGAAGAGGCTTATGCTAATCTAGATTAGGTTTTAGCAATGAAGAAAAGATTTGAGGCTTTATAGGCTAACCATACTTGGGATGAGATTGACCTCTCTCTAAGAAAAAATTCTATAACCTATAAATGAGTTTATAAGGTCAGGTTAAATTTTGATGGAAACTTGGAGAGACTCAAAGCTATATTAGACATTAAAGGCTACTCAGACCTAAAAAAAGGATGGTATTAATTTCCAGGAGACCTTTTCTCCTATAATCAACATGGATACCATTAGAACTATCATTTCTTTGATAGCTTACAAAATTTGGGATATATTTCAGCTTGATATTAACAATTCTTTTTTACATGGTGACTTAGAGGAAGAAGTGTAATGCCCCACACTCACAAGACATGTACCCACGATCCTAAGTGATGTCTAAGTGCGTACCCTACAAGAGTGGCATGCTATAACAATCAAACACTCGAAATTCAGTACAAAAATTTCAAAAATAGCATAAGCTTATGTGAAAAACAATAATCAAATCGGGCCCACTTTATTCTTAAACATTTCCATTCACATGTGTTACAATCATTTTACAAATTATCATAATTTAAAAGCCACTTGGGCCCATTTTAGATTCAAAAAACTTAAATTCATAAAGTCATTACATTACAAAATCTCTTAAAAACATTTCCCATTTAGAAAGTTCGTACAAATAGAAATATTCTTATACACATGATACAATAATTGTGGAAGACTCAAGTTGATACAAAAATAAAGAAATACAAATGTAGACACGAATTGATCCTGACCTCTATCTCTTACTTGTATGCAGTGGCTATACTCCAGTTAGCCTAACGGGGTAACTCTTTAGAGCTTAAAAAATATTGAAAATTTTTAGGCGAGTTCTGCAAACTCAGTCAATATAACACATACAATTCATAAAATCACATTCATTTCAGATTCACTTTAGACATATTTCATATTCATAAATCATTCAAACTATTTAAATCATACATATCATATGCATATGCAATGCTTATAAGACTCAATTTCAATTTGTTACTTTGTTGTGACCAAGTGCCTTTTTCACTGGGCCATATCCCTTAGTGGATACCGGGATGGCCCATATCCCTTATGGATATCAAGTTGTATCAGATAATGTCCCTTAGTGGATACTAGGTACATTCATAACTGAGCCTGAGGCTCTTATCACATATCGAGCTTTAAGCTTTTTTTCACTAGCAACTCTGGTCACAATTGCCTTGATCTTTCATGCATTCATGTAATGGAATGTTTTACTTTCTTATATGATCAATCAGTCACTTTCACATGTCATATTCACATTCAGAATACATTTATCATTGGACCGTGGTCTAGCATTTAAATGTTGAGAAACACTTTTTCAATTATATATGTATTCACATGTTTCTTCAGAATTTAGCAATCAAGTTAGATATCACATATTTTATTACATTCAGATACAAGTAGTACTTCAATATCACATTCATGCATCAAGTATTGGACCTTCATTGTCTGGCATCAATAGAAACAAATCACATTCATATCAATCACATCCATATTGCAAAATAATTATAACCGTAATCATTCAATGTAGAAATTAAAATCAGAACAAACAATAAAATGAGACCATCTAAGTTGACTCATATTACACTCCAGATTAGTGATAGATTCTATGATTTGGAAATGTCTGAATGTGAATGTTTATCCTGCACATAAAAATTATGCAATACACACATTGCACACAAATTAATAATTGCACAATACAAGTATTCACTTATACACAATTATGTATATAAACTATGTACAATGCATGCTCAATGATAATCTTGGGTATTTTTTCATTATTCTCATCACATTATTGATCAAATATCAAAACTCACTTAAGTATCATTTGTACTTATGGTTTATACGTCAATAAAACCATTAGAATCCCAATTCATAACTCATTTGCTCATTTCAGATTTTTCCGAAAACTGACTTTTGGGTCTACTTTTCTTGATCATTCAGACAATGAAAAAGGAGTAATTTGAGAGTACTTTATTCTAGAAAATTGTTCTCCTATCTCGTAAGTTTCTAATGACACCTAAATTATACAATTTTATTAAGTATTACAAAAGTTATACTCCAAATAATTCAGACTATTCAAAAACTATAATAGTATCCTGCACTCAACTTCCATCCAGAAATTGAAATTTTTAGAGACTAAATTAAAACTTTTATTTCTTTAGAAAATTTATATTCCTACATCTCTCGTTCACTTCAAATTAAAATCATTCAATTTGTATAACTACAGAATAAGATATTGTCAGAATACCGAATTATGGTTAATGAAAATACTCCATTCATCAATTTTCTAGAACTGTTCATCCGTCTCAAATTTATCACTCAATCTCTCCAAAATGATTTCATATGGATATAATTTTTGGTGATGTATAGAAATGTTTCTAGTCTGTTGGTTCAAATCTCATGTCATTTGGAGGTCGGGAGAGGAAGCTATGGCTAAAAGAATCAAGGATGTTTGAATCTATCAAAAGTCACTGCATCTTTACTGTGCACGATCGTATCTTGCAATTCCAATTGATCCTCCATTGTCATGATTGTGCTTATGCACAATTATTCAATCCCTGAATGACTCCATTTTTCACGATCGTGGTTATTCACGATCGTGCACTTCCCTTTTATTCAGACTTCATTCTTGCTCTTTACAAAATAGATCTTTGGGTCAGTCTTTCATGGTCATTTTGACAAGGAATATGAAGGATTTAGGCAAATCATTCTTCTGAAAAATTGTTCATTTATGTATTAAGTTTATAATAAAACTAATTTCATGCAATTTGGTTTAGTATTCTGAAATTTATACTAAACAAACTACAGACTATTCCCAAACCATGATAAAATCTAAAAAATCAACTTCAAGATAAATTTTGAAACTATTATAGACATAATTAAATTTCAATTTCTTCATAAAAAATATAGAAATATGTATCTAGTTTAATATAAACTTAAAATAATCCCATTTGGATATCCAAAAATTAAGATATGGTTAAAATACAGAGGCATGTTTAGTGAAACACTGCATCTGCACATTTTCCAGTGCCCTTCATCATCTCTTTCATCGTAAATCATCTCTTTTGCTTAGTCTATCTCTTCTATATTATTTCCTAAATATTTACTCTTTATTCCTAGTTCTATTTCAACCCAACTCACACAGAAACAAATCAAAAATTCATGATTAAACATAAACATCAAAACAGGATCTATTCATGCATATCCTTCACATTTTCTGCATTTATTCTTTCACTTTCTGCACTCTTCTCATGCACATTTTCATTGATCTTTCAAACTCAAGAATCATTTCATCTCTATATTTATACATATTGATCATCAAATATTCAAAAACCATACATCCATACTTTCATCTTAAACCCACGGTATTCATGAAAAATAACTGTTTTCTCATGATCATGTAATGACAAATAAATCACCAAATTTGATTCATATTTCTACCACTCATAAGGATTAACCAGATACTTTTTAAAACTACAAAATCTTCAAAATCTCAAGATGCCCTAACTTTTCTTGAATCCACATACATCATCTTGAAGGTGGTTTAGGTTAAGTGTTTTAGTGACAATGAAGAAGGTAACAAAAATAAATAGCAAGTGAGAAATGAAAGCTAGATTTGCGTGGTAAGGTAAGACAATTTTTGGAAGTAATGAAGTTTCTAGAATATGAAGAAAGTCAGGAAGAAGAAGAATAAGACAAAGTCAAAACAATTAGTTTGGCCTTTCAAGTTAAAAAGGAACGTGGGTTTAAAACTTGGACGTTCGTCCAATTTCTAAGGCTTTAACTAGTTCAATCATCTCCAATTTTTGCTACAATTATCTCCAAATTTTTAAATTCATTTACTCACAAATTCTAAAGTCATCTATGAAATTTCTTCAATATCATTTAACTCTTATTTCTATTTCCATTCATCAATTTACTTGCCACTTCGAATTTTTCCTAGTCCAATAATACCTAACATTTTTCGAAAATTTCTCCTAAAATTCACCAAGAATCTAATCTAACTATTTATACTTCTCCAATTTGGTTTTCAATACGAATAATTCACAATTCTGAATATAAGCAAATTAATAATCAATTATACCTGGAAAATGTCAATGAGTGCATATGCAGTCATTTAAATATGTGTAAAATAATTCAAATTCACTTGTGTGTATGCTAAAGTATGCATGAGCATGAAAATGCAAATCTCTAACCTCTTATTGATATCTCACATGTGTCATATCTTAGGAGTCTAACCCTTAGTGTGGGAACGGGATGTTACAAGAAGTTTACATAAAAATGCTCGAGGGTATAGATAATCCTCATAACAAGGTCTACAAACTTAAAAAATCCCTTTATGGAATTAATCAAGGATCAAGGATTAAGGAAATGGTTTACTAAACTGTATATCTCTCTTAAGTAGTTAGGATGCATTAAATCTAAAAATGACCACTCTCTATTTTTCAAGAAACAAGGTTATAATCTTACCATTGTAGTTATTTATATTGATGACGTCTTGGTGACTGACTATAATCTTGGTGAAATTTAGGCTTTAAAATAACATCTTTATTCAACATTTAGTATCAAAGACGTAAGAAAGACCTAGAAAAATTGCATTATTTCTTACGTCTTAAAGTTAGTCATACTTCTTATGGTGTTACTTTTACTCAAAAGAAGTTTATTATTGAACTATTATCTAAAACTAGAATTCTTGATGCCAAAAATGTATCCACTCCCTTAGTTATTAATCATCATTTGGTTGTTGATCTTGGAGAGCTCTTGGATAATCCCGGTTATTATATGATGCTTATTAGGAAACTTAGCTATCTTACTTATAGTAGACTAGATCTCCCGTTTCCTATTCAAATGTTGAGTTATTTATGAAACAACCTCGAATAACCCATTTGCATGCCTTATAACATGTTTTTAAGTATATTAAAGGTACATCTCATCAAGGTATTATGTTAAAAGCTAGTGTTTAGCTTAAACTTCAAGCTTTCTTATATTTTAATTATGTCGGTTGTCCTACCTCTCAATGCTCTATCACTAGTTATTTAATTGAATATGGTCAATATTTTATTAGCTAGGCGAACAAGAAGTAAAGTAGTATCTCTAAATCATATAGAGCCATATTGTAGATTGCTCTAAGATTACACAGCTTGTAAGGCTTTTGGAGGAATTGAATATGTATAATCTTAAGCCTGTTCTTTTACATTAGGACAATCAAAATGTTCTACACATAGCTAAGAATATGATTTTTCATGAGAGGACTAACCATATAGAGTTGGATTGTCATTTCACATTCGATAAAGTCATGGAAAGTCTTGGAAGGACCGCTATAACTCATATATTTGCTTATAAAATTATTAGCAACTTTTACTCAAGCTAGGAGTGTTGCCTCCTTCTTTCAACCAACATTCTTTAACATGCAAATCGTGATGGAGGAAACTTCCCACCATGTCAACAAGTTTGTTGAGGCCAAATAATCAATTAGTTTAAGCTAACTAACATACTGTAATTCTTTTGTTCTTTCGTATATAAACTTGTAGTGCTTTACTTGTTATGTGATTATATGTGCTACGAACGTAATTCCTGATTACTAATACATTCAAGAGCTCTTGCATAGATATTGTTGAATTGAGTTGTTTTATGCAGCCTGCCGTATTGAAGATTGTGGAAGAATTAGCCATGTCTGTCAAAGTGAAGAAGAAAAGAAAGCTGAAGGATTTCAGGTGTTGATGGAAACTAGAGATGATGATTCTGGGCATAATTCAAAATTACATGGATCAAAAAAATAAAGTTTAGATGGTTGAAGATTAAGGCAAAAAGAATGAAGAAAATGGTGAAGGAAGTTGCAACAAAAATCTGGGGTAGGTGAATATATAAGAAGAAAATGTAAAACTTGGAGAGCATAAATTAATTGGAAAACCTGAAGCAGAATTCAATTGCTGCATGAAGCTCTGGAAAAGTTTACAGTTATGGAAAAGTTTAAAGTTAATGAAGCTAAAGAAAACTAAACTCAATGATCATCATTAGAATTGATTAATGTGTATATGGTTCGTACTCTATGCATGCACCTTGATTTCTGCTGTCATTAGGAAATTGTCCTCTACAGCCCTCAATATCATCAATTGTCTCATGTGTCAAATTCTGTTATGTTTTTAGACAGAAATTTTTCCTTTTGTTTTACGAATGAGAGTAAAGAACGTGTCAAAATCTTGTTTTCTCAGCTTATAGGTATTTTAATTTCAGCCATTGATTTAAGATATTCTGATTTTGTAAGAGCTGATATATAAGGCTCTTCTTCATCTTCTAGAAAAAGTGAGAAAAAGAAATCAATACAAAAAGTTATTGTTTTATTTCCTATGAATGAAACACTTATTTTCATCTTGTTTTATTTTTCTAAAGTTAATATGTTGGAGTTAAGTTGTTGATGATGTTGCACTAAATAGGAAAAATAGAAATCGATTCAGAGAATAGAAAAAACTGAAGTTGATTATAAAATTCATATACGATTGACAATCAAGTATCATCCACAATCATAAGTTCACTCAAATCGTCAAAATAACTTACCAAACACTTCAAATACTCAACTTGGACCTTCACAGACCAAAAACTTACCAAAGAAAACCATTATAGAAGAAAGTGTGTTTGTGGCAGAAACCTGTCAAAAAACCATGAAAGTAAACTCTGTTGATGAAATTTATGTAGCTAAAGTGAAAGATGAGAACAAAAGTGAGTGGTTAGTAGACAGTGCTTACTCTAACCACATGACAAAGAAAAAGGAAGCATTTGTTGAGAAGGATACTAGCATAAATGATGTGGTTAAAATAGGAAATGGAGAAACTATACCTGTCACTTGGAAAGGTGTTGTGGAGTTAGTTACAAAAGCTGAAAGCACTATACTTGAAGAGGTATACTACATTCCTGAACTTGATAAAAAACTTGATAAGTGTTAGTCAACTTTTGAAGAAGAGTTACAAGGTTTATTTCGAAGATGGAATGTGCAGAATCTTCAATTCTCAAGGAGAGCTGGTGCATAAGATTCTAATGATGAACAAAATTTTCAAAATAAAAATGACAGAAGTAGATGGGCCATTTGTTGCTATTCTAGTGAATGAATTGACTCAATTATGGCATAGGAGGTATGGACATGCAAACCTTGATTATATCATTGAAATGTAAAGAAAAGAGCTAGTTTATGGATTGCCTTAGTTAAGTAGTAAGATGAAAAATGTGTGTGAACCGTGTGCAAAGGGGAAGAGCCATGTCTTACCTTTTCCAACTAGTGATTAGAGAGCCATAGAGAAGTTACAACTGGTGCACACAGATGTTTGTGGACCTATGGATACACCATCAGCTGAAGGAAATAGGTATTATATGGAGTTTATTGATGATGTGTCTAAGTATTCATGGATTTATTTTATGAAGAGCAAAGACCAAGTGTTTGGTTTCTTTAAAGTGTGGAGAGTTAAAGTTGAGAGTCAATGTGAAAGGAAAGTAAGATGTTTGAGAAGTGATAGAGGAGGAGAGTATATTTCAAATGAAATGAAGAATTACTTTGAAAGGGAAGGAATCTTTCATCAATTTTTAGTTGCATATTCACCACAACAGAATGGAGTCTATAAAAGGAATAATAGAACCATAGTAGAGATAGCAAAGTCAATGATGTTTGGAATGAGAGTACCTAGAAAATTCTGGCCAGAAGTATGCTTTACAACAGTTTATTTGCAAAACAGATTAAAGACTAGATCACTGAAGGAGAAAACTCCATTTGAATTCTAGTTTGGTGTTAAGCCGAAGGTGCAACACTTGAGAGTGTTTGGGTGCATAGCTTACATGCATGTTCTTAAAGCTAATAGAACAAAGATGGATGAGAAAGAAATTAAAGGAGTTATGATGGGATATAGTGTAGAATCCAAACGGTACAGAATCTACAATCCATAAACTGAGAAAATGTTGGTGTCCAGAGATGTAAAGTTTGATGAAAATAAGGGATGGAAGTGGGAAGAACCTACTGTTAGAAAATCAGGAAGAGTAGAAATTGAAATTCCATTGATTGAACTGAATGTTGATAAAACCATGAGGGAGACTTCACATCAGGAGATGACTACAACAGACAGCTCAAACACCTCAGCAGGTCAAAGATCTCAGGAGGAGTTTTTACCAAGTCTTAAAAATGATGAAGATGAATTGAGTTCAAAATCTTAGGAGGAGACATCAAGCTCTGACAGTGCTCATAAGGAGAGAGCTTTGGCCTCGATTTATAATGAAACTAATCCTTTGTTTAATTTCAGGTATAGTGATGCAGATGAAGAAGAGACAGATGAAGCATTCACAATTGTTAAATGTTCTTTGCCTGCAGGATCTAAACTGAAAACATACAAGCAAGTTGTTAAGCAAGGAGTGTGGAAAAGTTTAATGGATGCAGAAATAAAGGCTATCGAAGAGAATGGAACCTGGTTACTAGTTGATTTACCAAGTCTAAAAAGTAAGGTTGTGGACTCTAAGTATATTTACAAGGAGAAATTGAATCCTGATGAGTTTGTCAACAAACACAAAGCTAGACTTGTAGTAAGGGAATACAAGCAAGAATATGGAGTAGACTACACTGAGACATATGCATCGGGAGCAAGATTACACACTGTGACATTGTTGTTAGCATTGGCTACAAACAATGGATGGAGGGTACATCAAATGAATGTGAAGAGTGCCTTCCTAAATGGAATGTTGGATGAAGAGGTATATTTGAAGCAGTCCGAAGGATAGGTGTTAAGAGGACAAGAACAGAAAATTTAAAAATTGGTAAAGGCTTTATATGGCTTGAAACAAGCTCTAAGAGCTTGGTATTCAAGAATTAACAGTTATTTGATGCAAAATGGATTTAAGAGAAGCAAGAGTGAAGCTACATTGTATGTGAGAACTTGTGTTGAAGGAAAATTGATCTGTTCTTTGTATGTTGATGATTTGCTAATAATAGGTACTAAGGACAAGCTTGTAGAAGAATTCAAGAAGCTAATGAAGTCTGAATTTTAGACGACAGATCTAGGAGAGATGAGGTATTTCTTGGGTCTGGAAATAGATCAAAGGGAAGATGGAATCTTTATTCATCAAAGGAAATATGCAGAGGAGTTGATTGAAAAATTCATCTTGAAGGATAGCAATGACATGGCAACTCCTATGGAACATCAGCTGAAACTGGAGGCCACGAGACTAGGTGAACAATTTGATGTGACTTTCTATAGGAGCATGATAGGATCATTACTGTATTTAAGTGCATCTAGGCCTAATATTGCATATGCTGTAAATATCATGGCTAGCTTTATTTATAATCCCTCAAGGCAACATGCTATATATGCTAGAAGGATACTCATATATGTTAAGCATACTATTGACTATGGAATCTGGTATGGAAGAGGAGAAAAGGTAGAGTTGTATGCTTTTAGTGATGTAAGTTATGCTGGAAGCAATGAGTGTAAAAGTAAAAGTGGATACTGCTGTAGTTTGGGGTTTGGAATTTTTTTCCTGGAGTTCAAAAAAGCAGAAGAGTGTAGCTCAATCATCAGTAGAGGCTGAGTATGTGGCAGTGAACTTGGCTGCTAAGCAAGCTTAATAGTTGAAGAAGATTCTGATTGATGTGGGAGAGTTAAAGGACAATTGTGTGACTATTTACTATGACTCCAGTGTAGCAATTTCAATGGTAGAGAACCCTTCGGATCATATGAGAACCAAGCATATGAAAGTCAAGTATCACTATATCAGGGAACTAATCGAAGAAAAGGAGATTACAATGGCCTTTTGTAGATCAAGTTTTCAATTAGCTGATTTATTCACTAAAGCATTGACAAGATGGGGACTTAAAGCATTGAAGAAAATGATAGGCATACAGGCGCCACAAAACAAAGGAGAAGCTGTTGAATTGAGTTGTTTTATATAGCCTGCTGTATTTGAAGATTGTGGAGCAATTAGCCATATCTGTCAAAGTGAAGAAGAAAAGAAAGCTGAAGGATCTCAGGTGTCGATGGAAACTAGAGATGATGATTCTAAGCATAATTCAAAATTCCATGGACCAAAAAAATAAAGCTCAAATGGTTAAAGATTAAGGCAGAAAGAATGAAGAAAAAGGTGAAGGAATTTGTAATGAAAATCTCGGGGTAGGTGAACCAGAATATAAGAAGAAATACAGAACTTGGAGAGCATAAATTAGTTGGAAAACCTGAAGTAGAATTCAATTATTGCATGAAGCTCTAGAAAAGTTTAAAGTTAATAAAGCTAAAGAAAACTAAACTCAATGATCATCATTAGAATTAATTAATGTGTATATGGTTTGAACTCCACACATACACCTTAATTTCTGCTGACATTAGGATATTGTCCTCTGCAGTCCTCAATATCATCAGTTGTTTCATGTGTTAGATTCTGTTATGTTTTTAGAAAGAAATGTTTCCTTTTGTTTTACGAATGAGAGTAGACACTATAAGAAAACAATGCATTCTGCAACATTTTTAAACGTCACAGAATGTCCAAAAACATCACAGAATGTATTCTGCGATGTTTTAAAAAACGCCACAAAAAATGCAACGAAATGTGGTGTAGGCAAAAGCTTTCTGCGATGTTTTACATAAAACGTCGCAGAAAACACTGACATTCTAACAATGTCGCAAAATGTTGGAGATTTTGCGACGTTTTTTTGGAAACGTCACGGAAGACATTCCGCAATGTTTTCATTATTATTTGCATTATTTTTTTATTATTTTTCCATTGTTTTGAAAATCATATTAATTTAATAATTTTTTAATTTTAATAATTATTTTTTAAATTACAATTTTTTAATCTTATTTGTTTAATAACTATTCAATATTATTTATAAATTTTATTTATTTAATAATTCTTCAATTCTTTTAGTATACCATTAATTTTAATAATTATTCATGTATCACATGAATTTCATACCTATAGACAATGTGTTATTTAATTACAATTCGCAAACATGTCATAGTACACTAATGAATATCAAAAGTACGTCATAAGTGTATAATAAATAGTCATTAGTATATAATAAATCAATATGAGTACATATATAAAACTTCTTCCCTTTCATCAGCAGATCCCTTGGACATCCCTTTCACATGTTTTTGACCATATTTTCTCCAGTTGTATCCATCTTCCAATCTTTTCTGCTCTCTAACAGACTGATACTTGTTTCAGAAGTGAAGTTCTATATCGAGGAGTGTTCTTGTTTAATCGGACTTTTAGGTTATTGGAAAATCCATGGTTGCTGCTATTCCATGAAGAACATTAGAAAGGAACAAAGGACGATAAACAGAACATTAAAAAAATCAGGAAAACCGAATGAGACACAAATAACAATAGCATTTTATGCTATAATATGCACACATACAGATTGAAAATCAAATATATGGATAAAACATTAAACATTTTCAAAACCTCGAACTGATTATTGCAATAGTTGCCACAAGGACAGTAACCGGGAGTACACTCTGTGTTTGTTAAAACATTCAAGCGCCTTTCCTCACATGTAGTAAAAGGATCATTTTCATTGAATCTGCATTCGCAGATGGCACTGTTTCTTGTGTCTAGAGTAAGTGTAAAGATATAAAAAAAATCAAATTCAGTGATCAAATTGACCATATAAATAAACATCGAGCCGATTGAATTCATTGAAATCAACAAGTGCAACAAAGAGCTATAACTTAAAATCAAGTGACATAAGGACAGTTCTCATGCCATAACCTTATAGGACAAGTATGGGCTTTTAAATACTTACTGTATCATCATTGCCCCTAACCTTGACCTTTTTATTGACTAAGAAGAATTGAAAAAGGCAGTTATTAGAAAGAAGAATGTTCAAACAAGAGTGAAGATAGTCATACTGGCGATATGCAAAATCATTCTGTTGAATGTGCTTGTAACAAGGAATTAGTTCCCTGCACAGATCCTTCATACAATACATTACCATTACTTTAGGATACAAAAAAGCATACATCCCATACCTATCATAAAATGTAATATGTAAGTACAAATCTGTCCTCGATAACCCATCACAAAATAGAAGAAATTGTTTTACATTATTAACTCAATTTTAGTTGACACTACCATCCACAGAAATTCAACAATTGGTATAAGTAAATAGAATCACAACTCCAAGAAAGATATGAATATAACCATAATAGAGGTGCTATGTGTTACCATGAAGAGATTTAAATTCGATTCATTGAAGAAAGGCATCCTAATCACCAAGCAACCAAATGTAATGAACTATCTGCCATATCAGAAGAAAGGGAATCAAAAAGCACAATTGTCTTATAATCCCCCTTCCCCAGAAAAGAATATAATAGAAAATTTAAGCTTCACTAATATCACAGTTGAAGTAACGTTGAAGTTTAGAAATAAAAATAGATAAACAAAACTAGAAATCAAGTTTCTAGAAATATATATGAAACCGAAACAACCATGAGTTGGGCATTTACCTTGATATATTTCTGGAGTTCATTATGTATGATCAATTTTTTAATACCTAAAGATAGAGAGATGCATAAATTAATCACACCTAAAACCTAATTGAATCCCCTGAGAACAACAGAAGAACGACATTCTTTCAAGAGTACAGGTTGTTCATTGTTGACTTTGGTGGTTATTCATTGTTGACTTTGTTAGCCCAATTTCTATCCCATATTAGGAAGAAATGAGAATGAGAGGAGTTTGTTAAGTTATAAAAGAACTCCTCCCCCTCCTATTCCATCTATCCCAAAAAAATTTGATAAATACTCAAAAATTGTATACATATCAAATTTAGTATTCTCTTCTTAATAAGAGCAGGCTGCCTTAAGTGGTGCTTGGAAAAGTAGGCAAAATTGTCCAAACTCTGTTATCAATTTTTGGTGTGTTCTTTCCTTATCTCTTTTATTTATTTCGCATTTATAGTATTCAATATTATTTTTTGAGTATATTTGTAATGTTGTATTTATTTGGGTGTATTCACTATTCGTGTGTGTACACGGGATAGGTTGTGATAAATACACCGTGCACGTAATTTCTGTCTAGGAGGTCAGATTTTAAGTGGGACTGTTTGTGACCCCTCCACCCTTTCCTGGTATTTTACGTGGAATGGTAATACTGTCTTAGGAATCCGTTTGGCGGTCTTTCCTAGGTATTACTGAATCGGTTCACTTCAGTAGTTGTTTACCTTAGAGGGAAAAATTACCTGATTTTCCCAACAAGTGGTATCAGAGCCAAAGGTTCATCCTTTAGTTTGTTTGTAATATTTGTAATATTGAATACTATTATTTG
>JANSVA010000003.1:16437436-16450957 GCA_025504915.1 Erythroxylum reticulatum
AATAATAATAATAATAATAATAATAATAATAATAATAATAACAACAACAACAACAACAACAACAACAACAACAACAAGAAAATAACTAAATTATAATAATAATAAGAAGAAAATTAATAATAATAACAACAATAATAATAATAATAAGAATAATGATGATGATAAAAAGAAAAAAATTAATAATAATAATAATTATTATTATTATTATAAGAATAATAATAAGAATAATAAAATTATTGATGATGATGATGATGATAATAATAATAATAATAATAATAAAAGGAGAAAGATTGTCTTTACCTATTCTGCATTTCACGAAATAGGTAAAGACAGGGAGGAGGTATCTTTAGCTATTCCTGAAGGTGTAGAAATAACTAAACCTGAGATTAGTTATTCGGTATGTTATTTCTTAACCAAACAAAAGAATAACTATTCAGTAGGAATACATCAGTAATATAATAACTATTCCACTAAACCAAACATGTTGTAAGAATTCAACTTTCTATTCTTTTCTTTTCTTTCCTTATTATTGTTGAATGTTAATGATGAATAATTTGGGTAATATGGTTTCAGTTATAAATTGCTAAACTTATTTTAGGGATTACTTTTAAACTGTTTGTTAAACTTTGCATTCTTGATTTAATAGAGATAATCTTGTGGTGTTTATCATTTTTTATCTGAAATGAGTCGAGAGGTTAGATTGAATTATCTGTTATATGTTGTGCAACAAGATTTGGTGCCATAATAGACCTATAAATATCATATTAGTAGGCAATTGAAGAGAGTTCTTAATTGTTTATTAGGTACCCTTAAGATAGGTTCAAATCCAATTAGATAGTTAGGAAGAGTTCTAATAAAACAAGAGGTCACAATTCAACTATTATCTATTTTAATTAGGATTATTTGGTAGATCTTGAGAGAGGGAAATCATAACTGTTAGATATATAGGGTCATGTATTATTAAATCGAGAAGGAGAAGCGAAAATAAACAAAGGTAGAAGTAATTCCTAAATTTTCATCAATGATTAATCAATAAATTTACTATTGCTTGTTTAATTATTCAATTATCAATTTTTTCAGTCGAGTTTATTTTCTCATTATTCTATCATATTGTTTACCTTAAACGAAGTGTTACAAGAATTTTTAGGTGACTAACACAATCATTAGGGGAATGATACTTTTTATACTATAAGATATAATTTATATACTTGCAGTATATATAAGTATAAATTAAACTTCAACAAGTTTTTGATTTCCCAACTCTTAAATATTTGCTTATCCCAAAGCAAAACTAAAACTATAAAACAAACAGACATAAAACACATAATCACACAATCATGTAATAACAAAACAATGGTACAATGGCATGAAATTTCATGAACTTAAGTTAGCCAAAAGTATCAATCACTCAAAAAGATTCAACACACCAACTTGCTCCATTCATATCCAAGTGATTTGATTTAAATACATATATTGACTATTAAATCAATAAGGAGAAGTGAAAAGAAAAAAGGATCAAATTAATTCCTAAATTTTCATCATTAATCAATTAACAAATTTACTGTTGCTTGTTTAATTATTATCAATTCTCTTTAGTTTATTTTATTTTATTATTATTTTATCATATTATTAACCTGAAACAAATTTTTACAAGAATTGTTAGGTTAATAATACAAGTATTATGGGAATGATACTTTTTATACTATAAGATATAATCCATATAGTTGCGGTATAAATAAGTTTAAATTAAACTTTAACAAGTTTTTTGTGTCCTCGCTAAGGATTGATAAGTTAGCATCTAATGTAGTTTAAGCTAATTTAATTTATGGATTTTAACAGTTTTCTTGTGTAGCTGCAAGTGCACATACATAAGAGAAACTAGGAGTTCAAGTAAACTTTTAGATATATAAGTTTCTTACATCACCAAGCTAAAGAGACAGATTTGAAAGGCAAGACCTTAAGAAGCTATAAAGAGAATAATGGCAGAAGATCACCAAGGAGGTCAGCAAATAACCTTATAGACTTTTATGAGTTTGGGGTTCAAATCTAATCAATAAGGGATCATAAGACCACCATTGTAGACAAATACTTTTGAGATTAAACCAGCTCTACTAAATATGTTGCAAACTAATGTCTAGTTTCATTAACTAAACATTGAGGATGTTAATGCTAATTTGCCAATTTTTTGGAGATATGCAACACCTTTAGGTATAATGGGCTATCATAAGTTGCAACCAAGATATGATTATTCCCATTCATGCTTAAAGATTAAGCCAAGGCATGGTTAGATTCTCTTAGCCTAGAGAATGTGACAATATGGGAGTAGCTGGTACAAGCCTTTTTGGCTAAGTAGTTCCCCTTAACAAAGAATACAAGGACCATAAAGGATATGACAAATTTCCAACAAACTGAAGGAGAATCATTATATAAAGCATAGGAAATATTCAAAAAGTTGTGATGGAGCTGGCCACACCATAACATTAACTAAGGAGCTACTTTTGTAAACTTTCTATAAAAGAGTAAATCTAACCATTAGAGGTACCATTGATGTAGTAGCTAGGGGTTCATTCATGAGGAAGATAGTTGATATTGCACATAATCTATTGGAGAAGATGGAAAACAATAGTTATCTATGGACATCCAAGAGGAGTAAATCACAATCAACCTTTGGCAATTTCAAGAAATTAGGGCTATGAGATGTGAAGCCAAAATTTATACTTATTCAGTTGGCAGATCAATCTATAAAAGAAACCTTTGGGCTTATGGAGGATGTGCTAGTTAAAGTGGAAAAGTTTATTATTCATGCGGACTTCATAATGTCAGATTTTGAAGAGGATCAAAACTATCCTTTAGTTCTTCGTAGACCATTTATAAATACAAGAAGAGCCTTGTTGGATATGCATGAAGGGAAACTAAATAAAGTACTGAAGAACCCGAAAGAGGGCAACATTTATATGAAAATTGATATAGTTGATGAATGTGTAAAAGAGCAAGTAGAGAACCATAAAGAAGATGGCGATGTTAAAGATGTGAAAATGATGAAGAGCTAGAGGAGAAGGGGTTAGGTGACAAATCAAATTAGGAAATATTATTAAAGAAGAAAGCACCCATATTGCCCTCCATTGAGAAACCACCCACTCGAGAGTTAAAAACCTATACCCACATACCTTAAATATACTTTACTAGGTAAGGGTCACACTTCACCTATTAACAAGATGAATTGGGAACAAGGAAAGAGATTGGTGCACAAGGGTGTACTTTTGGGACATTAAATATCATGAAAATGTATAGAAGTGGACAAAGCCTAAATGAAGGTCTTTAAAAAGCTTCCACCACCTTTTGAGTGAAAAATTAAAATTTAATGGTCAAAGTAGTGACCTTAGAATTAGCATGTTATTGTTTATGTAGGTTTTTGTAATTTCTTATATTTTGTTGCATTATTTTTGTGGTTTTTAAGTTAGTTATACTTATGGAAGAAAACAAGAAGTTGGAGGGAAGAATGGATGCTATGGTAGCACAGATGAAGTAGGTAGTGCAACAATAGTGTGCTAGACAAAGAAATTATTGAAATATTTTGTGTACAAGGTGTTTAAATTCATTCTCTGACGTCATCACCACCACAATCCCCATAAGTATTCTTGCCCTTATCTTTTATTATTTTATTATTTTTATTTGTTACACCAGTCATGTGTGTTTGTTTTAATTGTTTATCATTTTTCATATTGAGAATAATGTATTGTTCAAGTGTGGGGAGGCATATGTAATTGCATATTAATCGTGTGTGATTTTCCATATGTACTTTTTTTTTTACATTTGCATTATGTGTAATTGTTGCATAATTTTGCATTATCTATTCATATGAATATGTCAATGGTATGAAATTTAAAGGAATTAGCTTAGCTATGAACATGATCATTTAAATTGTGAAGAAATATTAACTTGTGAAGTTTTTGTTTTGACTATTTTTTAGGCGAACATCCATGTTAATTAGAATATTGTACCTATTGTTCCATTTTATATCACTTGTTTGGAGTACTTATGAGTAAATGAATTTAATTTGGTAGGCATCATTAATAGCTTTTTATAGAAATGGATTGACTAAGGAGAAATGATGTAGGTTAGTATATGTATATATATATATATAAAGTTGAATAAATGTGTTAGATAAATTTCCTATTTTGCTGGCCCTTTTTGAAAAATTGGGGTTAACAATAGAGCTATTAGCCAATTCTGAGTTGTGATATAACTAAGTAATTATGGAAAGTTCATGACAAAATATTTGCCTTCACGTAGAAAGGTTAAAATGATACTCCAACTAAGCCTGATAAAAGTTAATCTAATTGAGTAACAAGAAGATATTTATAACAATACTAGATGATTATTAAATAAAATCTCATATAAAATTGAACCTATTGATATGAGATAAGGATAACTAATTGAACTCATTAGCTTGAACAATGTGTTTAGTAAGCTCCATCTAGATTCATGTTAAGTCAAACTAGTAAACCAATTTAAGCCTTTATTCAAAGTCAAGCCTATAAAGACCTTAGAAAGTCTTACAGCATTGACATCCTTTTAAATTCGTGTTGAAATCTAACATTTTTAGTTACTTTTTATTCATAATAAAATTCATCCTTATTTTTAGAGTTAAAAGGTATTTCCTTTTATAAATAGAAGTTTGTTTTTATTTAGCATTAGATCAACTTCATTTATGTTAAAATAAAATCCATTATTTTTTCTCAAGTGAAAATTTACGATGAAGTTCATCCTCTTCAAGAAAGTTTAACTTCAAAATCTATTCCCGTTTTGTTAAAGTCCTTTCATCTTTAAGCTAATCTCAAATTTATTTCTAGGTTTGTCTTTTCCAATTTAAATAATTATGTTTTTGAATCATATGTCATACTTTTTTCGTCTTAAATCAAAATATTCATTTTCTTTTCAAATCAGAAGGTTCAATTCCTCCCTTAAGTAACATTGACCTATTAATTTAAAGCCCTAAATCCATTTTCCCTAAATTCCTTAATCACTCACAAATGCAAATCAATCTCATCCTTTCGACAAACTATTTATTTTCAATTATTATATGAATAAATGAACTATTCTTGCAATCACACCTTTTCAATGTCATATTTACAAGCAAATGAAGTTCTAAGTATAATGTTGGAAGAACTGGTTATTTGATTATTTTGAACATAAATGACTGTTGTATTTGATGCATTTAATAGAGAATTAAATTTTTGGAAGAAGAGGCATGCTGAAAATGTTTGAAACGGAATTGTGTGAAATCTTTTGTAAAATTTCGGACCACTTATACTTATTCCACCTCTATTTTCGCTTAACGACAGTATCTTATGTATAAATAAATCTAAAATGACTTTATTTTGTAAAAGGTTACACACAATCTGATGCCTTTGTAAGGGCCTAGACCTTATCCTCTAAAATTTACGCAAGGTAAATAACGTAATAGGTGCTCCCTCCTCCCTCAACCATCTACTCTAACCTCCTTTGCTTTACTTTTCACCTTCCTTGCACATATAATTATACCTGTACGGACATACATATATGTACAGTGTGCGTCTCCTAAGTTGAAAATGGAGGTCGCGGTAGCTTTTAGTTCCTTGAATTACCTTCTGGTACGCTCATCCCCACCATTTTTGGCCAATAAACGTCGGCGCAACTTTGCTGCCAGACCACCAATTCTACTTCTCAATGAACCTCTAGTCACCACCCAGTTGCCGCAACGACATTCGAAGTCCTATTTTTCAAGACAAAGTGCCATTCTTGAAGTTCAACGATCCTCTCACCTAGTTTTTGCTCTTCAGAGGTTCTTTCCATATCCTTACTTGTTTGCTATCGTTTTGCTTATATGTTAGATAAATTTTTTTGTCAATTTTAATTGTGCTCTTATTAATAATGATGCAATGAGTAGTCCGTGTATGGAGATGCCGTCTGGTCCTGTCGGTTGAATTTTGAAGCTTTGGATTCTTGGTTATGACGTTGTTTTTTTCGGTTTACCTGATTTTCTGGGTTTGCCGTCCGTATTTGGTGGACTGATTACTATGTGTCATCTGAAGTCACATGATGGCTCAGTGGGTTGATGGTATGGATTTCTTTTTATGGACAATTGCTAAAGTGTCCCTAAAACTTCAAAGTCTTCTTTGGTTGTTTCACCTAGAGGATGTAGAATGCAAATTGACCTAAATGTGGACCGAGTCTCTAAATTGTTGCACAGTAGGTGGTTTAGTATTTGACTTTTGGCTTCATAATCATCCTATGGCTACAGCCTTAAATGAATCACTTGTCAAGATATGTATCAGGTGGCAAGATTCTACCAATAACCTCTGAAGCCCCTTTTGACGAAACAAGGTGGTTATTATTGGCTCAAAATCCTTTTCACTCTTGTTACAATTCTGCAGTTCTCATAGGATAAATCCTCAAACACAAGTGAACAATAGAGGCAAATTAGTTGCTAAATGATATGAAATGGTTATTATTGATTACGTGCATAAGACTTCTAATTGTGAATAAGTCTTCTTCCTTTTTCTTGATTCGCATGATTTACATATTTCTGTTGTTGACTCTAGATCTAGAACTATCTGTAACTCATTTCATTTATTTATTTATAGTCATTCATTTTAGATTATGTCAATATGTGTAAAATTTTAGTTCATCTCTACCTTAATGTTCTTATATTGGAGTCATACTTTAGGAAATAAGACTTGTGAAAGATTTTGACGGTGTTGAGGCCATGATTGTTGCATAATTTCTATGCTTAGCATCAGTCCAAATTGCCACTACTTTTTCATGGATTAATTCCAGTTTAACCTACTTCGTTTAATGATAGATTAATGAGTGAAACATGATCACTTTATAGGTTAGGTGATTCATTGAAGGTGCAAGACTTGAATACCCTCCTTTGGAATTTTGGTAAAGAAAATAGATGGCGGGATCTTTCTCAGGTAACACGATTGAAGAATTGCTATAATTTGCTTGGATATGCCAACTATTGATTTGTTTACATCTATATGTTTCTCGTATTTTTGTTATTCAGATTTTTATAGCTGTGTGCAATTATTTTTAATGTTATTTAAAGGCCGTTTTCTCTTTTTTTTTTGGTTTTGGTTTTGAGCTTTTGCATGTTTATTTTGTTCTCAAATAGTTATTTTGTTATGAGCTCTAGTTGGGGTTTGATTATTTGACTATCTGAATGAAAAGTTATCTGGATTATCATTCTTATTCCATACCAAATGTTTTGATTGAGTTTTGCTGAAGATAATTGTCTCTATACTTCTGAACTCATTTGTAAAGACTTTCTAGAGTAATGGGATGAAAGGCAATCTTTAAGAGAAAGACAATCCTTCTCCTAAAATTTCTATATGATGGTAGATACTTTTGCTCTTTAAAACATTAAATTTGTAATGCAATTGGTTGTTATCTCTAAATTTTAGTCAAGAAATTGATGGTAATATTAATATGGTCAACTCATCTGTCAACTAAGTTGTAGACACATGTGTCTATGTTACAATCTACAACATAATGTTAGCATTCAACTTATTTTCATTATGTCAGTCATTTCTTGTCCCCTTTATTGCACGACAAGCCTAAATTAGGCAACTATTATTTATTTGCCTTCTAGCTAACAACATTCTTGTCTTGGTTGATTTGTTATCATTACAGCTCTTTAGTTGGATGAGGGAGCATAACAAAATTAGTGCTTCATCATACAGCCGCTATTTCAAGATCTTGGGCATAAGACTTAACCCTATAAAGGCGTTAGAAATCTATCATAGTATTACAGATGAATCCACGAAAGCCAATGTCTTTGTCTGTAATTCTCTTCTTAGTTGCCTCATCAAGAATGGCAAGTTTGATTTGAGCATCAAGTTGTTTTATGAGATGAAGCGCCTTGGTCTAACACCTGATTCTATCACATATAGTATAGTATGTGAATTCAACTCATTATGATTATTATGATTTCCCTACCATTAGGTCACCATTAGTTGTAACTATTTTATGTTGACTGATGATAATTTGGTTGCAATATTTTTCACATGTGAAAGTTGTTCATTTTACTTGGCAACTTTGTCATAATTTTTTTGGCATTGGAAGAGTTCTCTCTTTTTTTTTTTTTTACAATATTCATCCTTCTTCATTTTCTATTCATTCAAGGATCAAAGATTGGAAAATAAACTTTCAAAAACATACTCATGCCTTGTGATTTGTTTCTATTGTCTCCTAGATCCTTGTTTTTATCATAAAGCAAACTCTCTTCCTACTTGTAATTTGGATTTGGGGAATCTTGTTTAGATATTTTTCCACCTTTGATGAAAGTGCTAATGTTTATAAACTTTTTGGCTCTTTTACCTAGCATGCACCAATTTTATGCTCTTAAAACACTTAATATCTCTTATATTCTGTTATCTGTATTTTCCTATTCGTTATTTCATTCAAGTTAAAATGATTTCATACTAATAGTTTGAAAATCTAATATGGTTAAGTCCACAATCATTGCTCTCTCTTTTTTTTTGTTGGAAAGGCTTCTGAATATAGTTGATCATTTATGCCTAATAGAAGTTATAATCAAAAGTTTTATTTTATGATAAGTAGGAAGTTTTTCAACTATTAAATATATTTATCAATATCTTCTCTTTTATAATTATCACCTTTTGTGATCCTTAGCTACTTGCAGGTTGCATTAAAGCCAAACAGGGGTACTCCAAGGGATTGGACTTGGTCCAAGAACTAAACTATGAAGGATTGCGGATGGACAGTGTGATGTATGGGACCCTTTTGGCAATATGTGCTTCAAATCATCAATGTGAAGAGGCACATAAATATTTTAACCAAATGAAGGATGAAGGCCATTTGCCTAATACATTTCATTTTAGCTCCTTGCTTAATGCTTATTCTTCTAGTGGAAACTATAAGAAGGCTGAGGAGTTGGTTCAAGAAATGAAAGCATCAGGATTAGTACCAAATAAGGTTTGCAATCACATTAATAGATTCCTGTTATTCTCATCCTTTCAATAAATTTTAGAGCAACTTTTCTTTCATGTATGCTTGTTTCTTTGCCTAAGATCATTGAGGTGATTATGATATGGAAAGATGAACATAGAACTTTCTAGCAAAGATATGATTAAAAAAAGGTCAATATATGTGATAAATGTGTTAGGCTTACTAAGGTCCATGATATAAATTATTTTCATTTTAAGTTGGCTTTAATTTTGTAGATGTACTGACGTCTTTGGGATCAGTATTTATTTCTGAAAGTCCTAATAATTTTATGATTCATTTAGTTCATTCGTTTAACCTATTTCATAAACTATCAAACTACAAGAACCTTCTAAGTTAAACTCTTGTAGAAGAATTAAGGACACAAGAAGCAACGATCATCAGTTTTAAATAAAAAACGATGTCATATAGTCATAACATTTTAGGTGAGATGATGTTATATAACTAATTGATGAGAGCATTCACTATGTGTTAAGGAAAGACAATTTCTATATATGTATGTGTGGTTATAACAAAGAAAATTAGACAAAAATGATATTGTTCTTATTCTCTCTCTGTCTCTCTCTCTTGTCTTTTCTCCCTCTCTCTCCTACTACCAACCTTTGACATTCTCTTTCTTTGCACTCACTCTCTATCACTTGTGTTTTGGTTGCAATTTTGATATTAGAGTCGATGAACGTTGAACACTAATAATGGTAGAAGGAACTTGAGCTAAGGAGAATTGAAGGAGGAGTGAATGTCCTTCTAGAGATACAAATGCAAAATGCGAACTTGTTGATGGAAAATCAAACCAAAAATTAACAAGCAAGAAAAAGAGTTGGGGGACCTGAAATCCATGTCCCACATTCATGCAAAAGTTTGGAGGACCTAAAGAAGAGCCTCAAGTGGGAAAGGAGGAACCCATTTTCAAAAGCTTGACTTAGCATGAGGGATATACTGTTCCAACAAGGTTTAGCAAAATTGATTTCCCCACATTTGAAGGCATTGTAGTGAAAGGATGGATCTACTAGTTAAAGTAGGGAGAGTTGCAATGCACTTAGAAGGCTCTGCCCAAGAGTGATGTAGGACAAATAGAAGAATTATTAACTAGTAGCTAAAAACACAAAATTAGGAAGTGTGACTGATATTAGGTTGCTGGAATTTTAAGGTTGAAATTTGGCTAGGAATGCAAAAGTTTCAAATTTTGTATAGCTGGAATTTTAAGGTTTGATTGCTGGAAATTTAGGCTTAGGAGGATCTAATATGGCTGGAATATAGGTTTGAGATGGCTAGAATGTAGGTTTGAGAGGGCTGGAATTTAGGTTAGAGTTGTTGGAATTTAATGAAGAACATAAAGAATGGATAGTAGGAAACTAAAGAATCACTCGTAGGGTGGTCTAAGAATCACTCTTAGAAGAATCACACCTTCTAGTTGAAAACTCAAGTTTGTAGAAAAATTTCAAATTGCTTCTTATTAATGAAAGGCCTGAGTACACATTATATTCTTAGAACCCTTATTCTAGTAGGAAAAGAAATTTCTAATTTAAATCCTATTATAATAGAAATTTTGTAACTCCTATACAATTAGGATAACACATCTAAATAAGAATAACATAATACTGCTACTTCCTATCTAATAAGGAATCCTACTACAATCTAAATTTCAGCCTTTATCTTTAATGTCAATTCAATTATCAATTCTCGTCCCACCAAATTAAAGCTTGTGATTGATTAATCTTTCCTCTTTTATTTCTCTTATAGACTTTTAAGTTCTTTTGCATCAAAGAGTGGTGTCAACTGGTGATGAAGAATAGACTTGGGTAAGAAAACATGAGATGGAAGGAGTTAGTAATGGTACTTAGGAGAGGTTTGATGAGGATATTCTTGAAGATTTAGTAGGGGACTTCATGGAGCTCTGATAGGATGGGATGGTACAAGAGTACTGCACCCATTTCGACAAATATTCCAACAAGTTATCACTCTCTGAGGATTACCTCATAGAGTTCTTCTTAAAGGAGTTGAAACCAAAACTTGAGTTAACAGTGAAGCTTTTAGATCCTTGATGTGTATGATGCCTTTGTGGGTTAGAGATATCATAAAAGATAGAAGAAATACAAGACTAATTGATTTGGCTGTTAGTTTGCATATTTTAGACTAAACATAGTATTCTTACTTGGTAATAGGAATTTGATATTTTTTTTGTTAACGTCCAATTTAGTTTCTAATTGTTAGGATGTGGGACTTCTAAAGGGTAAGGATAAGCTTTGTAGATTAGGACTCTTTCTAATTAGCAGCTCTTGTACTATGATAAGCTTTCCTATAAAAAGGAGATCAATATTGAATAAAGAAATCTAGTGGAATTCATCATCAAATGCCTTCAACCTTTTGATTTTCGTCAATAATTTTGTCCATTGGATCGAATGCATTGCCTCAGTTAACTTCATCATCCTTATCAATGGAAATCCAACAAATTACTTCAAAAGCTATAAATGAATTAGGCAGGAGGACCCCTTTTCCCCTTACCTATTCTCTCTAGCTATTGAAGTTCTCTCCAAGCTGTTGCGTACTCTCACTGCTGTAAATCCCATGTTCAAGTACCACCATAAATGCAAGGATATGGAGTTAAATCATTTAGCATTTGGTGATGATCTTATGGTTTTTTTGTGGGGCTGATTCTTACTCTCTAACACTCATCATGAGAACTCTAAAAGAGTTCACCAAGTTGTCAAGATTGAAAGCTAGTTTCTTCAAAAGTTGTATCTATATCTCCTCTGACATTCAGAATGGGGGTGAAATTAGCAGATTGACAAGGCTTATTGTTCAATCTCCTCCATTCAAATATTTGGAGGTACCCATCACAACAAAAAAACGAATGTATGTTGATTGTATACCCCTACTTGAGAGCTATAGATCCAAAATAAATGCTTAGCAAAATAGATACCTATCAATTGCTGGCAGACTACAACCGATCTCATCAATTTTGTAGAATGTACATACACACTGGAGTGCTTCCTTGGTATTACTTAAAAAGATCGTCAAGGAGATAGAAAGATCCATTAAACTATTTATGTGGTTTGGAAAGATAGGCAACTCCAAAGGAGCAAAAGTAAAGTGGGAAGAGCTGTCTCACCAAGGAAGAGGGTGGACTAGGTCTGGTATCTCTGATGACTACGCTGTAGGTACTTATGACAAAGAGTATAGGGAAACTATATGATTAAAGTGGATAAATGAGTACTATTTGAGGGATAAAAGCTTATGGCAGTTGGAGCAAAATAGGGAAATTCTTGGAGACAGCTACTCAACATGAGGGACTAAATTTATCCTTGGATAAAGCAACAAATTGGCAATAGAGAGTTAACATGATTTTGGTTTGACAATTGGAATGATTTAAGCCCTCTCTATAGTAGAAATGAGATGCTACAATTGACCACCAAGATTCCATTGAAAGCTAAAGTTAGTATCATAATCAAGGATGGGGTTTGGAGCTGCAATTATAGAGGTGTTGACAGCTTGACGAATTGTGAAGCCTATATGGCTGATCATTAGCTCTTGGGATTTGAGCAACTCCTTATTCTATAAGATATTCAGAGCTGACAACCCCAGAGTTCCTTGGTATGAGCTTATATGTAGGAACACTCTACACCCTAAAGCTTCAATTATCAACTGGGTGGCCATCAAGAACAAGTTGAGATCAAAAAGAAGATGGTTTGGAAGTTTTGGAAGCTTTGACCCCATTTGCTTGCTGTTCAAAAAATGACATTGAAACACCACCTCACCTATGTTTCTAGTGTAGAGTGTCCCAATCTATTTGGCTTCGAGTTCAAAACAAAATGAAAGTATTTTGCCCATAAAAGGATTTGACAATGGGTCATAAGAGTGGTTAACACACTTAAGAAAGATGGGATTATCATCAAAATTGCTTTCAGTTGTACTATATGTTGACTAGAGTTATTAGAATTGATTTTGTATTAATTAGGATTGATCTTGTATTGATATGTTTATTATTGCTCCTATAATCTCTCCTATAATTGAGAGATTTCTTATAGTTAATAGCTAGATTACTTCCTAAATAATCCTAGGAAGTTTGTATATAAACCTAGCTATTCCTTGTTCATATGTATAGAAATATAGTGAATACAAATAAACACTTTCAACATGGTATTAGAGCCCTATCTGATTTTGGGACTGTTGTTTTTATTTTTCCGGTTGTTTTTCATCGGCTGAGTTTGTACTTGCCTTAACCAGCAATGTTTTTTTTCTCATCACCCTCCTAGATAGCCTCAGCAGTGACCGGCGACCACCACCGTGAAGGACCCGACGTCAACCAGGCCTCCATGCGCCGCCACAGCGTCCTGCCGTTTCAGGGCGTAGGCACCACGCGCCGCCCTCCTGCTGGAATTTCGCCGTCGTTTTTTCTCCATCAGGGTCGCCGGCCTCTTGCCTCTCCATTGGGGGTATCACGTGCAACATTTAACCATCTTTCAGTACCCTTGCTCTCTTGTCTTCTTTCGGTAATTTTTTGTTCCTGGT
>JANSVA010000003.1:16475635-16488267 GCA_025504915.1 Erythroxylum reticulatum
CCTTATCTTAGGATATGTATCGGAATGACCTACGGGCGTCCCGGTGCGTACCCTA
Organism: Erythroxylum reticulatum; assembly: GCA_025504915.1. Taxonomy (NCBI): domain Eukaryota; kingdom Viridiplantae; phylum Streptophyta; class Magnoliopsida; order Malpighiales; family Erythroxylaceae; genus Erythroxylum; species Erythroxylum reticulatum. The sequence goes on from JANSVA010000003.1 coordinate 16,475,691, forward strand.
GGGTAATGGGGTGTTACAAAAACTAATCCCTATCTAATAACAAAACTACTGCGCTTTCCCATTCTTCGCCAACATTAATACATTCAAATGCACAATGAATCATCAATGAATGAAATATAAGCAGATAACCCAACAGAAAAGCATCTCGGTACAACAATGAAAGCAAATATAAAAAACCCCAAGTGTAAACCATTGACTACTATCCTCGACGGATGATTAACCGGAGACTTAGGAAGTAGAAAATGAAGAAGACGACGGCGATGGAAGCAGACAGACAGAGGCGGTAGCTCAATGGAGGAGAGGAAAAAGACGCAGGCGCACGTGGGCTGGGTTATGGGGGTCACCTCGGGCCGTTTAAAACGTTACCAAAACGACATCGTTTAAACGTTTAAAACAGAAGCAAAATGATAGCATTTGGTTAAAATCCAAACAACGTCATTTATGTTAAGTTTAACGACGTCGTTTATGTTAAGTTATAAACTATTATAACTTAACGTAAACGACGTCATTTAGATTTAAACCAAACGATGTCATTTTGCTTCTGTTTCAAACATTTGTGAGTTAAAGTATACAACGTCGTTTGGATATAAACCAAACGACATCGTTTTGGTAATGTTTTAAACGTCTAAAACAGAAGCAAAATGACGTCATTTGGTTAAAATCCAAATGACGTGTATGTTAAGTTATAAACGATTATAACTTTTGTTTCAAACCTTTGTGAGTTAACGTATACGACGTCGTTTGGATATAAACCAAACGACATCATTTTGGTAATGTTTTAAACGTTTATAACCTAACATAAATGACTTGTTAAGCTACATACCTTATACCACTAACTGCAAAACGACGTTATTTTAGTTTAGTGGGAAGATGACGAATTACAACGACATTTACCGACGGATTTTATACCGCCGCTAAAGTTTATTTCCCACCCAACTTTGCCGACGCATATCATTTTTCCGTCAGTAATTAACGACAGAAAATATTTAGCCGTTAAATTTCCGTCGCTATTATGTTCCTTCCTTGTAGTGCTAATAAATGGATGAGCTATTCAGTGTGCAAAGACTAAGAGTATTTTAATAATTCTAGGGTTATAACCTACAAGGATTTTACCATAAAAGTGGAAATTATGGTTGGTGATAACTTGTCAATGTTTTTAGAAGAATTTAAGATTCTTACTTTTATTCTTAACTAGCTTTGTCTTTAATAAGCCTACTAAGTAAGGTTAAATTGAGTGTAGAAAATCAAATAGGGCATTCTATTTAGAGGGGATATTTTGGCCCCCTAATATTCCATAATAATATTAAAATTAGGGGGAAGATAAAAAATTCTTCTTCCTCTTGTTAGATTTCCTCTTGGCAACTTGCTTGAACTCCGATGCATCATTCTTACCATTTCTTAGTAGGACTATACCAAGCTTAGGTGAGAGATCAAAATCCTTTATCTCCTTTTCTATCTCTTCCTCGTTCATGGTAGTCCTTTCCTCCGGTATGACTTTGGAGCCCTTAGGTTGCTTGGTTTATCTATTGCCCACTATTATAGACTATTTTGGGTCGTCTTCTGTATTAGTGCAAGGAATCAGTGTTAAACCTATTGTCACCATACCCACATTTTCTTTTTTGGTCTCTCAATGGTTGTGATGGTTAAATCTTCCTTCCTTATATCCACTTCTCCTTTCTTTTGTTGACTATTGGTTTCTTATACAGTAATTCGTCAAAATTCAGTTTTTGTTGGTAAGATTCTTTGGACTCAATTTCATCAATTCTTTAAATTTCCGTATGTTGAACTTTCTTCCTGTTAGCTTCTATGGTAATTTTACTTATTCGTTTAATTTTTATAATAAGACTAAATAAATTTGTTTTAATAATTATTAATAAATTTAAAATAACTTCAAAATATTTAAATTTCAAATAAATTTGATTTTAATAATTAGAATATTTTTAAAATAAATATTAATTTATAAATAAAAAGTTGATTTTAAATTATTTATTTTAATAAAATATAATAATTTTATTAAAAGTTTGTTAATAAGTATTATATAAGAGGTTAAAATAAATTTATCTAATTAAAAATAATTTTTATTTAAATTTTATTTAACATGTAATTATTATTAATGATAAAAATGCAATTAAACATTAACAAATAAACAAAATTTTGTTTTTATTTAAATAATAAAAAATAAATAGAAATGAATCCAAATGGGTCTTAAATAAACGTAGCTATTTCCTAATAAATTCGTTAGCAAACATATTTTGATTATGTTTTCCTAATCTTAACAGGCTTGTAAAATACCTCGACGAAAATCACACCCAATCCCATTCAAAAGCTGATAGGTTAACGTAATTAATTGCGTTTCAGGTCAACATCTTTTGATCGTCTCTCGTCGGTACAACGTAAATTCAGTAATACTCCACTCCCTGCTAGTGGACTAGTGGAAAGTGGAGTGGGGGAATAGGCCCACGGGTGTCAAGATGTTGACTTGAGAATCAAGTTCTCACATTACCCAAATCGCATTTATATGGTTTTAATCCTGGTTTTAATCCAAAATGAGGTCATTTTATCTGTAAGACGGAGGATCTGGTGTAGCTAAGATTTTCCTACTTAACGAAAAAAAAAATTCAGAAGCATTTTGTTTAACGGCCCTGAGTAAGTATCATCAATAACTTGAGGGTATGCATCACCATTTTTCAGTTTTAATATCAACAAATAATATTCTTTCAACAACGGTGCTAGAAAGTTTTTTATCTCGCTTTTATGACCAGGTCTTTAGAGGATGGTCAAGTTGATGAAGTTAGAGATATAAGGTCAAAAGATCTTGTATTAAATTCCTTCTATTTTCACTCTCTTGATCGAACCTATTATATAAAATTTGCTTAATACAAATTACTCGATTAGTGTCATTTGTAAATTATTTTATCAATCTAAAAGTTTACTAAGTGTACATCTAAAAGATGGTGACTACGGATACTTGGTGAAACTTGCCAAATGTTTGGCTGGCCATCTTCTAGGTCATCATCCACTAGCTCAAGACAACGACAGAATTCCACTCAGTAAATCAGCATCAACTATCAAGAGGTTGGGATCAAAGCAGGCACTAGTCCAAGTCAGATGCCCATCATACACTGAGAAAAACTAGTTACGCGTTGGTAATGTTTCTAATAATGTCTTGATTCTCTGACTGACGGATTAGTTTTGATGCAATATCCCCTTCTGTCATATTTGATCAAGTATTAATCAAAACCAACAAGATTGAAACAAATATCTGAATGATCTTTCCTTCATCTTTAGTCAAAGCGTTATACTTCAGAATCCAAGAAGCCATGCATTTCTTATCTGAATGATCTTTCCTTCATCTTTAGTCAAAGCGTTAAACTTCAGAATCCAAGAAGCCATGCATTTCTCATAAAGAAGACAGTAGCATTATGTCCATTATGCCAAATCTATAAGAAAACTACAAACTGGCCCTGTCGTTATCTGTTAACCAAAATGCAGGGGAAAAAAAGGGTAGAAAAAGAAAAAACAACATCCAAACAAACTAAACCCATTGCTGTTTTGTGGTTTCCATTCTCTCCAACAATCCAGCAATTTCAGCCTGCATTCTCAGCTTCATTTTGTAATAATCACAATGTGAATTTTCCAAGACCTTAAGCTCGTCAAGTTTCTTCCTTCGCCTTTCCTCTGTTTCCTTCAACTGTAGTTTTGCAAATTTCTCTGCATACTCTTCGTCCAATTTCTCAGACTTTACCCTAATCATCGTCTGATAACCTTCTGCCTCTCTGCGTGCTTCATCAGCCTTGCGTTGGAACATCCTAGCTTCAGCTTCTTTAATTCGCACAATGCTTTCTAAGCTCTCAAACCCCTCTTTCTTTGGTACTTTCCCAATTTGAAACTCATCTTCAATTTTTAGGTCACCTAGGACGGCCTCTTTGAAGTTAGTTCGACGAGAATCAGATGGCAGAGGATTATGTCTTCCACTGGAACAGTTCATGCTGTAAATGGTGTATTTTGGAGGGAGGGTAGTGGCTGGCAGTGCAGGTAATGTATCTTTGCTTAGGCTGGCTTCAGAAGGTAATAATTCTTTAACAGGTACACTAGAAGCAGTAAAATTGGTATCTGCATCTAAACAACCCAGGACCAAAAATGGAAGAAAACAAATACTAAAAGTTAGAGGAAAAATATTATGAAAGTTCAAAACTTAGATGAACATGCTTGAAGAAATAATTATATGGAATTATCGCTCATGAGGTGAAGTGAAAAATATTACAATGGGCAGCTGTCATTTAAGCCATGCAAGGAAACTAAATTAGAAGTCAGGATGCTATCTTGAACGAGTTGAGAAGAAGATGTTTCCTAGTTTAAGCAATGGATCTCAGCTAACAGCTGAGCATTTTTCCACATCACGCAGACATTGAATTGCTACATCAACGTATGGAAATAAAATATAGATAAGTAACCACCATATACCAGATAGAATCCAGTGTTAGCATTAAGCCTTATATCACGAATCAATCACTGTCAGATGCCTTTCCATTTATTCATGTAAAAACAATTAGGAAATATAACACAATCTCTGATGTTTCCAAACCAAACAAAAAAGAACAAGACTGATTTTTAAGAATACACATCATCTTTTGGCTCTTGATTAGGAATTTGTTGTCAGTCTCTACGAAGTTTGGCTCACTTGGTGGGGTTTTTCTTTTATATGTGCATGTATATATATGGCGGAACTTTAATTTTCTAGGCATGGATAATAAGCTCTCTAACAAGAGAATAAAAGAAGGAAAAGAGAATTGGATTGAGCTTAGAAGATCAGAAAACACTTTTAAGTTTGACTTGTTTGTTCAAGGTGTCCATAAGGCTTAAAGCTCCAAGGAACCTCACCTAACACAAATTCCATTATGTAACCATAATTGACCATAATTCAATTTGGACGATGAATTTATCTGTTGTAGAATACCCTCCTATTCAGACTCACAAGTAGAAATCCCCATTAAACCATTGAACTCTTCTTCACAAGCCTAAAATTAAATGCTTCTAGCATTCCAACAGATATGACATTAAAATTTAAGCAACAAGATGTACAAAACACAAACAAGAGGTGGAGGATCAGTCTAGTAAACTAAAATATCACAGGCACAGCTTGCAATGAAAGAGTACTCATTAGACCCTCAGTTAGGATAGATCAACTATATGCTCTACTCAAGTTCTTAATAAAGTGATAAAAGAAAATCCAATATAATTTTGTAGAGTAATAAGCAGAAGTCCAGGACAAAAATGCGTACAGTTGAAGAACTGAATAATAATGTTGCAGGCTGCGGATGGCGATAAGGTTTTGCTTTCAAGCTTGGTCAGCAACTCCTCAGCCTTGTTATGCAGCTCCTTGCCTTTGAAATCCTCGCTTCCCTTAAAGACCCTTTTTACACACTCAAATTCTTTTATCATGGCCTCCAGACCCCAGTCCTTTGCACACATTGCAAAGACATCTTTTACAAACCCAAACATCTCTGAAGCATGATTACATCCAATGCAGTAAAATTGCATCTCAGAGGTCCCTGATGGCCCCTTCAAGCTAGGCCCAGGACGAATACGATTCTTTTGCATTCCACACGCAGCATGGCACCAATGAGAACAAACATCACAACCAACCCAACTGCAAGTGTTGCTAGCAGAATCAAATTTCATACAAACTGGACACATACATGAACTGCAAAATCCCTTGTTTGCCGAGCAGAACTTACACTCACAGTCATCAACAGGCAATATGCTTTTACAGTTGACATTCCTGCACCTCATGAACAAGAAAATTTCCACCAATTCGTTCGCAGGAAGCTGAAATTCTCTGGATAGATAACTTCCTACCCCCATCTTGAGAGCCACCAAAATATGTAGTTGTTCCTTTTGGCACTTTGAGAGAGTCTCTTTTGTAAGATCAGATCTTCTGTCGAGGCAATTTTGAAGGCCTACTAACTCCTCTCGCTTTTCAGATAACAAAGTAAGGTTTTTCAAGTAATCTTTAGTCGATTCTAATGTTTCCTCAGGAAGTTCTTGAATGATCTGAGCCATGACTGGAATAGACTCTGAAACTATCTCATGTAGAATTCTCTCCGGTCTGGAGAATTTTCTTGCCAGCCCTCTTCCATCCCCTCCCTCAAGAACTCTAAAATTTTCGGAATCCTTTCTCCTTGAATCACCAGAATAAGCTTCCAAACGTGGTCTGGCAGGCAATTCAGAAGGAAAGAATGAAAGATTATCAGAACTAGCAGTCTTATAAATACTAGTATTTCCCGAATCCTTGTTAGCTACACGATTACCCTGAGTAATAGGAAATCCTCCAGCACCAGCAATACCACCAACAAACCCATGGTGGCTGTTGTTCAAAGCTACAATTCCGTCTCCAATAGGCCTAAAACGGCTATGAACCGACCCGTTAGTCCCTTCTCCTCCACACCAAAGTTGATCGTCTCTCCCCACTGAATGTTCATAATTCTCGATCGAGTTACGGGTCAGAGAGCAACTGGGATTGTGTGAAAATGGAAGTGAATAAGAATAAGAAAGCGAAGCAGCGGTAAAATCATTAGAACACGTTGTCAGCGTGTTGTTGATGGAAGGTGCCGCACCTAAAGACTGACTGCTCCTACAAGGCTTTGACTTGACAAGACCGTTTTGCAGTGCATTTGATGCAGTTAAAGACAGAGAAACTTCAGGCAGAGCTAGAGACAGATTTAAAGTACCCTCCAGCTTGGGCTTCTTCTCCATGGAGGAATTCTCCTTCACGTTCTCTTCATCATCATGGTCTCCTCTTTTGGATGAAGAGTTAGACTTTGTTTCACTCAGATTCAAGAAATCTCTCTCTACCCATTTGTCACCTTGATTAGAACTATCAGAAACGATAATTTCTTTGCCCTTCTGGCTAAAAGTGCCGAACTTTGGATTGTCGCAGAGGTAGCTGAGGGTGAGATCTTGGGGTTTTGAAGAAAACCCATCAAGATTCATCTTTGACTCTCTCAGAAAATCAATACCCTTTTGAGAGAAACCCAAATTCTCTTCTGGGTTGTCCTTGTTTTGAGGACTCTCAACCTCAGAGTTCGAGAGATGCTGATCTTTCCCTCCAAACATGGCCCTTTAACCAGAAGGTAACTGACAGAGAGAAGAGAATATTTGATTGAAGAAGAAAAAAGGAACAGACGGATTTGAACAGGCAAAATGAGAAATTTGAGGGAATCTAAGAGGGTGGAATTTTTGGTTTAATTCACGTTGAGGTGTTTGATTCTTCGATTCTCCAGCAATAATAACAACTAGCCCACCATTACCAAAACCTCCTTCTCTATCTGTCTTTGTCGCTCTCAATGGGCCAATAACGGCTGGAATTTCAAAGCGTTTACACGAATTATTAAAACGACGAAGCCTTTATTCGTTTTCTTACTTTTCGTATGGGCAGTAGCGCCACTGTTATTTTTTGAGATATTGCATTCAATTTGTTTAGGTTCCAATAACCAAAGATTTCGGATGAAAATTGATGCTTGTGTTATCTGATTTTAGACCTAATTAAAATTTAATAAGTAATCATTTTTAGTTAATCATTTTTTTTAAATTAACGGTTTTTAATCTTTAAATTAAAATGTTTAAAAACAATTAATTACAATGCCTATTATTTTAATTTTCATTAAGACAAATATTTTATTAACTCTTTTTTAACCCGGGATATCGTTTGTGGTGAAAATTTTATTCCATTATTCAGGTAATTGTGGGGTTAAAAACTTAAAACTTAGAAGAAGAAGCATACTGGATACTTCCCTTTGACATTGCGATTAATTTCTACCTAAATTCAGGGATATCTCATCCTTTCCATGGCATGTCCACACTGACATTTTAGCCTTCTTTTATGCTTTACATTTTTCATCTATTCCCAAGATTCATGTGATATTAACTATTATGTTTGTGCCACTTGTTGCATATCTCTCGAATCCCGCTTGAATTTAGTTTCTGTTGTTTACATATGAACACTCCATTGAATTTTTAATAACTCTATATAATTTCACAAGCCCTTCTAAATGTGAAGCAGTTTATTTTGAAATTTTATTCAACATTTTCTTTAGATAATGATTTTTTTAAAGTAACAATTTTAGTGTTAATGGCGCCTTTGTGATCCTATAATTTCATCTTCAAGTGATATCAAAAGCAAAAGGAAATGAAAATTATCTAAGGAAATAATTGCATGATTATTGAATTACATTATAATCAATATGAAGTAAATTATCTTTGTACACCTAATTAATAATTTTTTATGTCAAATATTTAAAGTTCGGAGGATTCAATGAATATGCGTTGATGTGAGGGTGAGGTGGAGCCCGAGCCAGAGCCCGAGCCTCTTGCAGGGTACAAGAAACAGTCTTCTTGTCTTTTATTTTTTATTCAAAAAGGGTAAAGGCGAGCTTGTTCGGATGCAGTATCCCGTATTCTTGTGACACAAACAATATCCTAGCAAGGTGGTGGGAGAGCGAGATGCCCAAAAGTCAAGGTGGGTGGTGGGCGGGGTCTTTTGTTCATTCAATAGTCTCACATTCAAAGCAAAACGCGTTTCACTTGACTTTTGACCTTTTTTCTGGTTTTTGATTCAGACCATCTCCTGTCCCTCGCTTCCTGCGAATACGATGCCCTGGGAATTTTGCACTTCTATGAGCAAGGCTTTCGTAATTATTTATGTGGCCTCCTCTTCTTTCATCGCTAATCAAAATTTTGTCTGCTGTTAATAGTTCTTAGGAGTTAGGATACAATCTATAATATTGCTAATAGTACCTATTGGAACATTATTAAGAGCGCATTATTTCTATTTAATTTTTGTTTCTTATTTTTAATTTATATTTGTTTAAATAAAAATTAATTTCTTTTTAATTGTTAATATTAATATAATTAAAATTTTATTACGGATAATAATTACATTTCAGATAAATTTTAAAAATAAACTATTTAATTAATTAATTAAATTTATTATAATCTTTTATATAATATTTATTGATAAATTATCAGTAAATTTTATTATATTTTTAATATAATATAATTTTTATTTTTAATTATTAAATAAATTTTATTTTAAATTTATATATTTTTAAGATGTATTAAATTTATTTTTCTAAATTTTAATATTTAAAATAATATTAAAATAAGTTAAATTATTCAAAATTATTATTAATTAATATTAAATTATTCATAATTGTTAATGTTGAATAATTAAATAATATATATTTATTTGATAGAAATTATATTATAAAATACAGAAAAAAAATCACTTTATATAATTTTCATAAGTTATAAAAATAGGAAGAAGATAAGGAACATAGAAACTGAAACATATTTTTATTAAATTTGAAAATAAAACCAAAACACCAAAAATAGAACTTTTTTAAATTAAAACCAAAACACCAAAAATAGAACTTTAAGCCAATAAGACATGTCATCATACAATTCAACACGCTCAGGGGGAAGTGCGGAGGTAGCATCTTAAATGAGGTGTCAGTGACAAGTTGGGTAATCAAAATGCAAATTAGATTGGTTTATATAATATAACAAAATTATTGATTATAGTTTTAGTGCACAATTATTTAAAAATGTTATTTATTATATATATATTTATTTAATTAATATATAAGATAAAGTTTGTAAAATAAATATATATTACGAATAAATTTATGACGAGATTATAATTATAAGAATTATAGTATATTTATATATTTTCTTCTAAATTGTTATTAGTCATTGAAAATAAATATTAATAAAATGCAAAAAAATCAGTATACTTTGTATATTTCTCTTCATTAAGGTAGTAGTCAATTTCATAGATTAAAATATAAGAATACTTAAATATATATATTTGTGCTTATTAGAGAAAAAATTCATCAAATTTACTTTACATGAGGGTTTCATTTAGAATGTTTCTTGCATATCTTTGGAAATTTTTATTGTGATGATTATATAGGTGATTCTTTAACTTAAGAACTCTAAAGTGTCTCATATAGGGATTATTATATTTTAATATAACTCATAACCTGTCTTTATCAAGGATAACTCAATCGGTAGTCATTAAATATAAAATGAACTATATTGAGATAGTTAAATAATTAATATAAAATTTATCACGCCAAATTAATTAGGGAGAATATTATGTTATTCAGTTAATAATGATTCGAGAAATTCTTGGCTCTAGTGGGATGATATTTTGAAAATAGTTTCCAAATCTCATTAATAAAATTAATTACTAATGTGGAGAACCAATATTACTGGACTCAAATATAGAAAATATTAATTTCATACTCTATGTCTGATTAAAACATTATATAATGAAAGGATTGCATTATATAGAAAATTCATACATGGAAAGGTTAGTCTAAGTCACCTTTTTATTATTAATATTTGAGTAATCATAATACATTGCTAAAAGTCAATCTTGATCTACGATTATAAATTATTTAATTATAAATTAAAGATAATGTAATTGATCGAATTCTAATTATAGTTTAGGGTTATAATTTATATTTATTGCCAATATATTTAAAACCCTAATATGTCACATATAAAGAATTATTGAAGAGAGAAAAATAATTTAATCAAGTTAGATTTGACTAAAAATAAGATATTTAATAAATAATGACTAATATGAGATATTAGATTTTATTTGAGTCCAATTGGTACTTAATTAGAATTGATTACAATTCTAAATAAAGTTTAATTGGAATTGGAATCATATTTCAATTACATTACCAAAAGGTCAAAACTTGATTATAAGTAAGTGTAGGCTTTAAAGGAGTTAGCACTTTTTGCTAAGTATTTTCTATAACACTTATAGCATTCTTTCAACTTATTTTTGTAGATTAGAGGTTAGACACGTGTGTAACAATAGTGATTAATAAGTTTTCACAAACGGTTGAAAGAAAACGAGAAGAAAAAAGGATCAAGTTGTATAATAAGGTATGATGTACGCTTATATTTTATTGTGTTCATGCACCATTTATGCTATATAATTTAAAGTGATATTAACTTTCAAAAATCAAACATAAAAGTTTACTAATTTACTGCATGTAGGATCAAATGCTACCTCAATTTTCAAATAGTAATATAAGTCATCTTATATTTTATAACTTAATTTTATGTTTGAATATTATTGTTATGAAATATTAAATCGAAATTAAAAATCTTAAATATAAAATTGAGTTAGACTTGTTGATTGCAAAACAAACTACTAGTTTTACGCTTAAAACCGTAAGTATACTGGTCGTAACTTATAGTAAAAACTGGCTATCGTTCCCACAAGGATTGTGCTTAGGCACCACTTAATTCAGATTGCTTTTAGTTTAAGAAACTGATTCAAACAAATTTAAATAGATAAGTAAAACAAAGACAAACTAAGGCTAAAAGGAAACAACACAACCAAAGCCAAAATCGTAAGCTAAAACTTGGAGAAAATCAAGATTCAAAATTAGGACTTGTCATTATCCCTATTTACTCCCCCTCTGGTTAATTGATTCAATTTATATTTGGCCAAAGATTTCCTAAAATTTTAGCTACCCTCTCTCAAGGTGCAACTAAATGTCACTAGTTAATTAAATTAGGATTAACATTGGGATTGCTCGATATGCAAAGCCTTCTCTAAACATTCAGTTGGATATGAAGCTATTCTATAGGCAGTATGTCAATCTATTGAAATCTCTTGCTAATAAATCAATAACTTGTTATCTATAGGCCCATTAAACACAACTCTCGTTGTACATTTAACACAGATTACCAAGCTCACTCTCTCGATTTGTTGCAAGATTTAAGCTCAATAAATAAAACAAACATTTATATTATTAAATCAACAACTGAAGGTTCACAAATAGTTCAAACCACAAACCTTAAAAAATATTTTAGCCACTTATGATGTCATTAACATCCCTAATAACCAAACAATCCATAATAAGATGTTAGAAGAGGAAAAATGAAATAAGAGCTAGATGAAGCAAACTCCTTCTCTTCTTTTCCTAAATTTGGAAAATCTAGAGGACAGGGTGCTCTTTGCCCAATTTGGAATAGGAGTCTTGATTCTCTAACTCTCTCTAGGTTCTCAATCTATCTTTTAGCTTAAGGAGGCAATTTTCGACGACACCCTTTTGGCCTTAGGGATTTGTGCCTTTATATATCCTAAGATAAGTCATTAAACCTTTAAAAAATAAATGAAACTCATATGTCTCTTCGGGATAAGCATCCCACAATTGTGGGAATTATCCTTGTGCTTTGTTGGACCCTGATTTTTTTTTATGAATAAGCATGATTAAATTAATTTGCGGTTTTTCTAGATTAAATTGTGTTGGAGTTAATTAGCATGCTAATGTGAGTAAAATATTATGTTATAGGTTAAGGGAAATAAAGTGTTAGAATGATAAGATTTCATGAGAGGCATTGTTGCAACATCAATTAAGTTATAAAGTCTTAAAGCATTGATGGAAGGGCAAAATAGGAAGAAGGAATTGTAGGCTTGTGTTTTAGAAGACAAAAATGTTGGTGAAGGAGAAGAGAAGAGAGAGAAGAAGAAAAGTAAGAAAGAAGG
>JANSVA010000003.1:16488367-16506310 GCA_025504915.1 Erythroxylum reticulatum
TCCTCAGAGTTTGTCTAAGATTTCACTATACTTCACAACTTTTACAAGTATTCTTTCTTCCCTTCAAGAGCCTCTTCTGGTCTCTTTGACAAAGTATTCTTTCTGCTATCTTAGCCTCTCCAGGCTATAGCCTTTTCTTTCTCTTTAAGAAATATATCTTGAGCTTTACATTATAGTGGGATTCGCTCTCTTGTTTCGCACTTTGAATAGAGAATTTTGTCTAAGTATTGTACAATCACATTTTTTCTCTCTTATAAGAAAAAAGTATTTTAGTCTTCAACTAGGACTAGTATTTATAGCCTAAGTCTCCACTGTCTTCTTGAATCTTCAAGAGACCGTTATCTAGTTAAGTTCTATAACTAACTCCAACTAGCTAACTGTCTGACATTCTAAAGTATCTTCCTTTTTGTATCATCTAATATTTTCGCTTTGTCTATTGTTTGTGCTTCGTCTATTGTTTACGCTTCGTCTGTTGTTTGCGCTTCGTCTGTTATTTGAGCTTCATCTGTTGTTTACGCTTCGTCTATTATTTGCACTTCGTCTGTTGTTTGGGCTTCGTCTGTTGTTTACACTTCATCTTTTATTTGTGCTTCATCTGTTGTTTGAGCTTCGTCTATTGTATGTGCTTCGTCTATTGTATGCACTTCATCTGTGATGACGTATATCGTCTGTTGCTGACGTATCATCTAGGATGACTAAGTGTTACTCACATTTTTCTGCACACTTAACAAACTTATCAAAACCATTCAAATATTTCTAAGATTATTATTATTTGATTATCACCAAAATTAATAGAAGTGAAGTCTAATTGACTTAACAAAAATAACCGTTTCCCTGCACTTACTTCTTATGCTTACTAAATTATTAAAATGTGATAACACACTAAATAAAAGAGATTGAACACATAGCAAACTCAAAAACAAATAATCTAATGTAAAGAATTAAATAGATAATAAAATTAGAAAATTAGCTAATAACTTGATTAATCACAAAATTAAAATTAAAAGCATTGCTATTAACAAATAAAACTAACCTAACTATGCAATTACAAAATTAAACCTAAAATTGGCATTGACATACCTAATCTAAAAATTACCTAAAATTAACAAATTGAACATTGAATTCATGTAAAAATCAAAATTGAAATGAAATTAAACTAGAAAACAAATTTAATTAATATAAAAATAACTAATTAATCTTAATTTTGTGAAAAATCATCACAATTTAACACCGTATCTCAAGCAATTCATCAAATTAGTGCAATAAATAACAAGGGTAAAGATAAAATGAAACTATTAAACCACAATTAAGCACAAAATCAAGCAATTTTACACTAAATAAAATCGTAACCCTAACATTTTTGGGGGTAAAAATCCCTAAAAATTATAATCTACCTAATTATTCATGCATAAACAAGTGAAATCAATGAGAATATTTACTTAGGTGTGACAAATTGGTAAGAAAAATGCGAAAAAATAGGTTGGAGAGGGAAAGGGGTGACAAAGAGGGTAGAGAGAGAAAAAAATGAGAAGAATGAAAGAAGATAATTTAAAGGCTATCGCAGACTTACAAAATCTGCTACATGACCATATATCAGACCATATAAGTCACAAACTCTTCAAAATCCAAGAGACATTGGCATGTACGTTATCGTGGACTTACACAATCTATTATACAGTCGTGTATATGACCGTGTAAGTCTACATGGACGTGTCTAACAAATGTTTAACTCTTTGTAAATGTATACAACATAAGAAAATAATTAGAAAAACTTAAAAATTGGTCACTCCACATTTTGAAACTTTAATACACATACCTAAAATGATAAACATGCCCAATCAGCTCAAGATGCTCTATATCCTAACTTAAAACAAAATTATCAAAGCCCTATGCTAACATTAAAATGAAAACAAATAAAATTAAATAAATTAATCAAATGTAACAAAATATATCCTAATTTATGAGTTGCCTCCCATACATCAGTTGTTTAGTTTATGGGTTGCCTTCCATGCAAAAGTTGTTTAATATCATTAGCTCGATGTACATTTTCATATTTACCATCATCTTATGTCTATAATTAGTGGTTTGCTTTTACTTATTTCTCCATATAGCGGTTTCATAGCTTGTGAATAAGCCACATGTTATAAAATAGTAATCAGGACATAATGTATCAAATTAATAAATCTAATCAACTTCATTAATGCCCTTTTCAATTAAAAAACTGCTAATAAAATAAGAAATAATAAAAAAAATTAAAATCTTTAGTTGACTCAAACAGTTTGTCTTTTAGAAAGTAGGAACCATCCTTGCTTAAGTTGCCTACCAATGATTCATCAATAGTTTCCTCATTTGTCTTCTCGTTTTTTTCTTCCTCAATCACCTTTGTCCACTCTTTTACTTCCCCTTCTTGGATAGAGACTTCCTTCTTTTCTTCTTCTTCAATCATCTTTTCCCACTCTTCTACTTCCTCTTCTTAGACGAGGTATTCTTCCTCTTCTTCTTCCTCAATCATCCTTTTCATATGTTTTTCTTGCTCTTCCAAAATGACAATTATCTCCTCATCCTCTTAAAGTGAAATTTCATTCATAAAGTTAAGCTTCATCTCCTCTTCACTCTGAGGCATTAATAATCTTAAATAATATATTGTATTATGTTCAATGTATTCAAGTGAAAATAATCTCTCGTCAAATTTACGTTGGCTAGCTTCACTTTTAACAAGGTATTTCGTTATTATATTTGTAGGTCATTCTTTATGCTACTATTGTTGTAAAGATTCAACTGAAGCATAATCATTCCATCCATCAGTGTAAAAGTTTCTCTACTTTGAATTATAAGTATTCTTATATGGTGTATTATGAGGCCAATTTTACATTCAATATGGTTGCTCTCAAATGTATTTTTTACTTAACATTCATGATTATAATAGTTACCCCACAAATGTCATAACATAACATGGATATTGGTTGAGTTTTCAAATACACAACACTATACCTCTCGTTCCAAGTTTGTGACGTTTCCATATGCAATGGCATATTATAACTCCCATGAGAATAATGTCCTCTCCAGCCTTTCATTATGGGATGTAGTTATGATGATGAATCTTAAATCCTAACAATAAGCTACAAATACAAAGTCAAGATAGAGACGACCAAAAGATGAATAAATAAATAAATAAATAATGGTTAGGTTAATAAAAGCTATACTTTCCTAACATTACAATTCCTGGTGATGATGAAAAAATTAATTGACAATTTTTTCATATAAAGATTTATAGGTTTTAACTACAAGTGTACAGTGTAATTGTAGCTAGCACTGACAAGTACGAGTCGATCCTAAAAGAATTATACGTACTAGTATTAATCCTTTTCTATTATCTAACCATCGAATCCTGTTGTGGATTTAATTATAAATTAAACTAAACAAATTAAACTAAGATTGACACAATAATGAACTCAGAAAAAAGAAAATACTATAAAAAGGCAATATCAAATAACTAGTACCTAGGTGATGAATCCCCCCTAAGACTTATTAAATATTAACCCTTTATCATACAATTAAACTATTAATTATTGGACTGTGAAAATTCCTATATTATATTAATATCTTTCTTAAGACTATTAACAACTAATCCATGGTTGATTAACTAAAATCTCTTTCTAGTTAACCCTTAAGATTGCATTATTTATTTGTAAATTTCACTATTAAGTTTGACCCTAATCTAAAAGATTTATGTCGACCTATCTCTAGATTTGAATGTTACTCCTAATTATGGTAGATCTATTCAGACGAAAGAATTTCTCTCTCAATCATATGAAATCAAATAATGGAGTAATATTCTGGATATATTAGTTCAAGAATATGACACATAATTGAATCATAATAAATAAATCAGTCAATAAAATTACATTGAATAAAAAATTAAATCATATTGTTATCATAACTTAGGTTTCCATCACACCTAGGCACTAAACAATTTAGTTCCTAAACGTAGAAAACAAAACCAATAACAAATATTCAGAAGAACAAATAGAAATAAAAAAATCATATTATAAATCTCCCTTTTTTCTCTAATGAATCTTATTACAATTTGGATTGAATGGTGCTTTCTATCAGATCTTACGACATATTTTTTGTGTTTTCCTTATCATTTGTTCAGAACTGTCTCTTCTTCATGTTTCTTACGACTTAAAAATGCTTCTAAAATCACCTCTTTCTTGCAATTTGCCTCCGATAATGTCCTTTTATAGTAAAAACTAAAGTTTTTAAGATATAAACTGTCACTTAAACAATCGTGTAGTTGACCATGTAAATCTAAAAATACTTGAATTCAAAATTTTACATAGGCATATAGACTTACATAGGCAACATACACAGCTAGAAATAATATTTTCGAATTTTCACACATTTATAATAACTTACACGATCACTGTACACGGATGTGTATCTCCAAATTACTTCAAATCTTTGTTTTATGTCACAATTTTATTCAAATTCTTCTCCTCTTGGTCAATGAAAACAATTATCACCTAGAAACGCACTTTAACTGAAATAAGTACCAAAAATACTACCAAACCATTACATACCAAGAAAAACACATTCATAATGGGTATATAAATATATTTAAATTGTCATTTTTCAATTGTGCTCCTGCTAAGTGGTAAATGAAAAGTTGTTATATTGTATTGACTTATTGCTTAGGGATAAAACGATGATGATAACTTGGTTTTACTATCACCTTGTAACATTTTTCTTTTATGAATGAAATCTTTATATTTAGCTTTAAAAAATAAGTTAGGGTTCCTTCTGATCTAAATATAAAATAAATTAGCTACAAATGATCCTTGAAATAACAAGATAATCAAAATAATATAAGAACTCATTTAAAGGTTTCTCCAATGAAGATTTCAATATCTTCATATGATCCACTTCTTTAGAATGATTTTCAATTTTTGTCTTCATCGAATATGACTACTAGCTGCTTTCTAGGGCTTCTCTCTCTCTAACAGCTACTAACTCTAATTACAAGTTGAAAAGAACTGAAACTAAAACTAAACTAAGATTAAACTAACCATTTTATTAGGGTTTCTATCGCTTTTAAGTTGTCTGCTGCAGATATGATGGGGGATACGTCGTGTCCTAGGCTATACGTCATACTATTTCTCCAATCTTGTTCTGAAGAGAGAAAGACAAGCATTAACACGCCCATGTTCTAGGTTTCACAGTGTACGTCATTATCATAAGAAACGGGCTCTAACTCGACCATGTAAAAGGTTGCATCTTCTACATCGAAGTTCTAGTGAGGAACAAGCCTTGGTCACGATTATGCTAGGCCCTGTTTGTTTTTGTTCAAAAAAAGAACACAAATTACAAGAAGCCGACGTATAAAACCACGTTCGACCAAGGAAGACATTCCTTCTTGTTTTGCCTTATAAAAACTCTTCAATACTTAGTCAAACTCATTCTTAAAAACATATCTTCAATTATCTAAAACAAAAAATAATATTGATTAAATTAAAGTAATTTAGAAACAAAACATAATAAAAAAATTAGAATAATAGACATTATATATACATCGTGAAGCTAGTGGGAAAGATCAAGAAAAACTGTCGTAGAATCAATAACGGTCAGAGAGGATTAAACGCTTATAATAAACTCATTGAGTGTTGTTTGACAACTAGCATAGTCATTACTTAATACGACTAACGGATTTCTATGATTAACAAATAACTACTCGGACCAACTGGACCCAGCCCGACGAATAGTTAATGGGCTAAACTCGGGTTAATTTTGTTTTTAACAAAACAATGTCGTTTTTTACATTATCTATCGAGCCTCGAGCCATGCTGGAAGATGATTTTGTGTCGAGTAGCTGAGTCAATCAAACGCTCGAGCCAATCAGTCCCAACCGTAGTCCGGCCTCGCCAGATGCCATAGCTACTACAGATTCATCTCCCTACACACTCAAATTCAAATTCAAATATTGAAATTACCTAAATTGTTAGTTCTTAATTGCAATTAGAGTTTCAACCACGAATACTATTATCAACTTCTTTTATGTTATGAATTGTGAGACGATTTGTAAATACAATATTCAAATTTAAACAAATTCCTTTTTTTTTTCTTATTAACTTCCGTTTTTTCATATAAGAGACGAATTATCCAGTGGCCTCGATTTGTATGAAAATTAAACTCGTCCAATATTGAAGGGCTTAACATGCACTATGTAGAACATGTGCATAAATATTTACAGATGTATCAAGCCTTTAAGCAGCAGCACAAATATTTCCATTTAGCTTTCACATACTCCTGAAATATGTCCTAGATCAGATCAATACAGCCCACAACAGCGGAAGGCGGTAATATACATAAACAGATATGCAAAGCACAAGCAAATCCATAGAACACATGATCTACTAACTACTATTAGAACTACGACATTGTTTTAGGCATAAAATTGTATGTGACTTACTGGTTAACAAGTACTTTCCAAACTATATTATCTATTAGAGTTGCTCGCCGGTAATCCTTCAAGCTCAAAATGTCAGTAACTACGATCCAAGGTACCCAACAAATAGCAGCAATCATACACTAGTGTACATGTGTTTCATATTCACAAGGCTTTCAACCAAAGTATACTATCATGTACTTCTACAATTTTGCCTCTTCCTGCACAAAAGAAAAGTTCAAACTGCTCTGATATTAAAGATTTAACAATTCTTTGGATGACAAAATTGAAGAGAAAAAAAAAGGTTATTACCAGTAAAGCGATACCATATTTGTTTGATCGTCTCTCAATTCTGAGGAGGAGAACCTGGGTCAGAGCCACTGATAGATGCAAATGACATAATATCTTCTTTTGATATGGCCACAAAGTTCAGGGGAGCGATAGACAACCTTCTCGCTTCCTTAAAGTATCCATTTTGACGTCCAGAATAGGATCGAGGTGTGAGTAGTTCAGGAGTTGCACCACCAACAGAGTTACGGCGAGGAGTAGGAGTCATGGAACCATTAACATTTGCACGGAAACCATTTGGTTTCCTGAAACTGTTACTTTTCCTTGGACTGGGTTTACACCCATACATGGCTTCCTTCTCTATTAGCAGTAGATCTTGGAGCTTTTTCTGATCCTGACGAATTATAAACTCCATTATTAACAACATATCTAATATGTTAACATTTAACTATCACATCACTTCAGAAAAATAAGGATGGTCTGAGTAACTGTTCAATAACTATCAGAGCTGATCTTTTCCCTCACAAGAGTTAAAAGTAGGATTTATATATAGCAAGGATAAAACAGATCATCACTTCTGCAATTGGATGCTCAACTTTCTGAAGATCCAAGAATTGCAGAACCAAGAAACACGTCAACATAAATAAATGAAATTGATGATAAAGGAACCAAACTTTGAGGCTTGATGTAAAGGGAAATGGGTTAAAGGAATTGTTGCATACAGATCCTAGTAATCAAAAATGAAAAAGATAATTGAATTTACTCTAGATCTCTTTTTCTCTTCTTCCCTCTGTTGTCTGGTTAGTTTGTAATCCTCAAGTATCGTCACCAATCTTACCTGTATGTCAAGACAGGAGATTATGAAATTCAAAACCGACGATATTATTGACTATGGAATATGTTGTAAATACGCTCACCCCATCATAGAGAAATAACATCTTTTTTTCACCTTCCCATGCTAGAGTTCTGATCATCAAATTGTCAACCATCGCTGGAAAGAGTATAGCAGAGCTTTGAGAAGTAGCAGAGATTCAGGCAGATAACAGCATCATCAAATGAAACAGTACCTGGAATTTTGTTTACAGTCATTCTAGCCCGCTCTGCACGTTTAAGGTTGATGTGTGCACCTCTTCCAGCATTGTATCGATTACTATCCTGTTATCCAACAAGATATTTTGTTAGACCAATAACCTAGGCTCCAAGACAATCTAAATGAACATAATCATCCACCTACTTCTATCAAACTTAAATTTTATGACAAGTTAGACCATGAAAGATGAAAACAAATAAAATATGAAAACATTGCTGTGCTAAAAACAACAGCCGCAAGATTTATAGGAATCAACCTACTCCCTGCATTATAATCAAATCATAAAACCATTGCAGCCTACAAAACTTTGATTCGCATATTGCTTTCCGAACACAGACCAAAATAATAAGGGAGAAGCAAGATAGAAGTCCCTCTGCTAGTCCTCAACAAATAGTTATCCAGTAGACCCGATTTAATCTTACTTGATTATAGTCTTCAAGCCAATTTTCTTCTTCACAGGCTGAAAGCCATCTATCAATCCTATCCATTATTTCTTTTCGGCTCGTAGCTTCATCTTTAACTTTAACTATCTGGGATTCAATACTTGCTAGAAGTTCAGATGGATCAACTAAACCTGAACAGAAATAGTAATAATCAACCAATATTGGCTACATCTAATACAAAAACAATAAGTTGTAAAGAAAACTAACTTTGAAAATGAAAAAGAAAAGGGGAATGTGTCTACCAGAATCTATCAATGCGTTTGATTTCTCAGCAGCAGTGCTTGTATCAGGCTCAATATGAGTCATTCTGCATATGTCTTCCAATTCAGATCTCTTTCTCAACACAAGTTCTTTCATTCTGCTTGCTTTCAGTTTGGTCAATCTCTCAACTTCTGCTGAAGCCTATCAAAAGAAGTAAAGATGACTATCCAGTTTCTACCATGGACAAATAAGTCACTCCGGGTGCACACCAACCTGTTCAACAAGCTCCATTGAAAGAACTCCTGGCTCTATTATTTCATATTCTGATGATCCAGCAATTGACGTAAGCCTAGAAAAGCTATTTCTCTCTTCTTTTGATGAGTCCATCAAATTCCAAAGTTCAAATAGTGAACCCACAATATCTTTCAGCTGCATTTAAGAACACAGTTATAGTTTCATATCCAAAGCAAAATCAATAGTGGGGAAATGAAAAATCTTCATTACTTTTTGAAGCCTAGCTTTTCTTTCTGATTTCAACATGACAATGGCCTTTCCTAGGCCTTCCAACGTGTTATTGCTTATGTTGGTTGTCTGTTCCTGGTTTGAACCATGTAAACTTGGATGCACTTCACTGACTGTCTGCCCAAAGTCCAATCCAAGTACACCACAAAGCAAATGTACATCATTCACATATCCGAAAACTTGCTGAAGGCGATCAGACTGCAAAAAGGAAATAAAAAATTATCATGTAATTAATAGAAATGCTTCAATGCATACCTTCTCATTTCGAAGGATGTGCAGATGAATTTGATACACTACAGATTGTATACCTTCTCCTTTTGAAGGGTGCGTAGACGTATTTGATAATCATTAAGCCTTCTTAATGACAAATCATGTTCATCCAACGAAAGGGAACTCATGAAAGCATTGTTAAGAATGCTGTATCCAGAAATCTCTGTGCTAATTTTTTCAATTTGTGCCTTTATATCTGAAAATTGCTTCATTCTTTCCTCTTTCTTCATCTTCATATCTTCTACCAGTGGTGTAATAGCCGCAAGCTTTTGTTTCAAGGATGCTGACCTCTTCTCAGTCTGGACCTGAAAATCTTTTGCAATTATTTGGATGAAATAGACAACTATATAGATCAAGAATATATTCATACATGGATGTATACATTAGATGAACACATATATTTCCCTGTGTATGCATATAGCTATAGATGCAGTTTGCTCACAATAGAACATAGAAAATTGTTTAGAGATCACATTGCACCCTACCAGACTGAGGAGTCCTATATAACAAAAGAAACATGCCTGAACCTTGCAAGACCTGGCTAATGATCTAATTAAAACATAACTAGCATAAGAAAGCTTCTCTCTCTAACAATAATTATGCTGAATTATATACGAATCTTGGGATGTGCCTTGAAATACTTAGTTTACAAAGGCAACATATTTAGTTATTTACCGGTGAATAAATATTAAGTTCCCCAAGAGCAGCCATGAGGTTGGCTAATTCAGCTTCCTTGGCTGCAACAGATTGATGAAGGCTTGCTTTAGCATTCGCAGCCTCCTCGACTTTTCTCTTATAGACTTCCAAGCATTCCCTCTCCAATTCCATCAACATCCTGTCCTTTTCAGTTTCACTCTCGCCAATGTCATTCCATATTTGCTGCGCATAGTTTAGCAAAACCAGTTAAGATAACGAAAGGAATTACAGTTGCTTTTCTGGTAAAAGGCTCTTTTAATTTAAAAACCTAATTCTTGTCATCATGTTCGGGAGTGAATAGTGGGACTATGGCAAGCTTGCAGCTAAATTAAGAACAGCAAGACCACTTAGCATGAGCAACTAAATTGAATTAAAGCAGTCACCAGTAAAACCATCATTAAAAGAAAAGGAAACACGTCACGTAGAAGAATTACTCAACGCCAACCCATACCTTCCACCGAAAAAAAACACACAAATCAACTTCCATATATTCCTTATGAAAATTAAAGTAATTAAAAAATGAAGCACTTCGCGGAAAATTCATCCAGCATTAAAAACCCATGAATTGACTACGGTGTTCCTAGAAACAACGTTTGCAACATCTTCGTCCAAATGTAAGAATGACATAATAAAATTCCCTTAGAACCTCCAAATTTTACTTTGTTTTCTAAAGACCAATAAGAAGAAAAATACATGGTGTCTTAACCCATAGAAAGAAAAGTAGGAATTGCATCTCAACACAACTCAGAGAACAAAGAAAACTGAGAATGATGAAAAAGAAAATTTCTAACCAACTCTCTTTTTTGTTTTTTTGTTAAAGAAGTCTAACCAACTCTTTACAAAAAGAAAATGAGGAAAATCTTAAAGTAAGCTTATAGTAAATAGGTAGTTTATGAGGCTAAACGAGTCAAAAGGGACTTAATTTCTAGCTCCATTATGAGACACTAAAGAAACCATCGATGCTCTCTAACTTTAAGAGCATTCCATGACTACTTAAGTACAAAATAAATTTCCAAGAAGAGAAAAGAAACCCACTTTTACTTCTTTCCAAACACGGGACTTTTGCAATCAAGAAAGAGCAGACTAGAAAATAGCAAAAGAGGAAAGAGAAAGACCTGAAGCTCTCTTAGTAAAGCGTTGCAGTTAGTGCTTGTTCGCACACAAGCTGTAGTTGGGCTACCAATAGCCAGCATTTTCACAAATCTTGCTCCGTTTTCTTTTTTTCCCTTTCTTCTTGTCTAGAAATTCCGGACAGCGTAGCTCAAAACAACAACCTTTTGGGCCACAAACAAAACCTACATTAAGAACCAAAAGAGACTTACTTGAGCTACTCTCTCTCAGAAACAGAGAATTCCAATACTAAAATCCAGCAACTTTAGCTCAAAAGCAAAAGAAGTAGAAAGAGAAAGAAGCAAGTGGGTTTTTGGTATGAAAAAAAAAAGGTCCCAAAAGAAAACCAAGAAACTAACCCCAGCCTCCTCAGATCTGAACCTTAAATAACACCAACTCCCTCTCTCTCTCCTCCAAAACAAAGCTCACTAATTAAAAGCATCCACAAGAAAAGGCAGACACCAAAAGGATCTTAGGTGGGTAAAGCTCAATTATTTCAGTTCAACCAAGTTAAAAGAAAAAAGAAAGGGAAATGATTGGGAAATTTAAAAAAAAAAACAGGATTAATCTGAAAAGCTATGGCAAAGACAAAAACAGAGGACCCAGAGCAAGGAGCTTATAGGTTATACAAAGTTCCAAAATGTAGAAGCAGGTAAGCAAGTAACTGACATCTTTCTTCCTCTCAAATAAATCACACATTCACTTACTATTTCTTTCTAGTTTCCTAGGGCTTCTCTTCTCTGCCCTCTATGTAAGTGAAGACAGGACCGAGAGTTTGGGTTGAAAACTTTGAGAGAGTACACCATGGCTTCTCCCAAAAAATTTTAAAATAAATAACATATGATACGTTGATACTTGCACCTTTCGAGTTAGAAACTGCGATTAGCTGTCACGTGGACTCTTGACGCGTGAGTTAAGAAGTTGCTAATTTGGCTGACTCATGTAGCTGTCTTGACGTCGGAGTTGAAAGGCAAAACAATTTTGTCTGTTACATCAATTTCTGCTTAAAGCAAATATGCTTTTTTCAGAGCTGCTTTCTCTATCTTTTATCGTTTTGATTTTTTTTTCTTGTGTCCAGCAATTGAATCCGAGGATCGAATTGAACTGGAATTTAAAATTATATAAAACATTGTAATTAATATATTTTAGTTAGGAAGAAGAAATGTTAATAAGAATAGAAATGAATATAGGAAAGAATAAGAATAGACATTATCATTATAATTGTGATAGTTTGTTAAGAGAAAAGAATGATTACCATTATTTGATAGCGGTTAATTTGTTAAAAATATTTTAATTAATTAATTTCTATATAATAATATTTTAATTAATGAATAATTATATTTTAATAAGTTATATTGTAATTAATATTAATATTTTAATTAATTATAATGTAATTAAATAAATAATAATAATATTTTAATTAATTATATTGTAATTAATTAATTAATTATAATATTTTAATTAATGAATAATAATAATTTAATTAATTACTTATATTATTTTAATTAATGAATGAATTATATTTTAATTAATTATATTGCAATTAATTAATGATATTTTAATTAATTGTGTAATTAATTAATTAATTATATTTTAATTAAGTAATTGTATTTAATTAATTAGTATTAAAAATATTTTTAAAAAAGAGTCACTACTAAGGAATGAGTTTCATTCATATACTAAATAGAGAGTATAGAGGATTCCTCAAAAGTGAGATATCAAACTATTACCTCTATAATGATAATCAAGAACCAACCACTCGTTCTATACTCATTAATCCTTTCTCAAACCTATCAACCAAGCACCCCCTGAATAGCAAAAATTAATAATTCCTTATTTTCTAAAAACAAATGACAACTAAATTAGAAAATCAATCATAATCATATAAGCCATATTGAATTAAATCAAAACATTTCTCCTTTAATTCAATGGGCATTGAACTCCCATCATGGACCTAAATTTCTTGAATATCTTTAGCCAAAGTTTGTATAAAGATGTCTACCGGGTGCATATCAGTAGAACAATAGCCCAAAAATATCTCATCCTTTGTAACTAACTCCCTATTGAAATGGAATTAAGTCCCAATGTGCTTTGTTTTTCTTTATTCAATATAAATTTGGTTGTTGTTGTGATTTTATCTATTTTGCTTTGCACTTCATAAGGTTGTGCAATTATGCTTCTTTGGAAGTCCATGAATAGCTCCAAATCTAAGGCTACATATGAATCATGTAGTGCTTTTCCAATCATCTGCACAAGTTATCCAATCACTATTTGTGAAAGAAACAAGATTATTAGCTTCTCCCCTGTTATATATGATGCAAAATCTTATGTTGATTTAATGTATTTGAGAATTCTCTTAGATGCTCCAAAGTGATGTTTACTTGAATTGTGCATAAACCTAAAAATTAGATTAACTGAAAAAAAAAAACAATGTCAATTCTAGTGTGGTTTAAATATAAGAGACCTCTTAGCAAACTTCTGATTTTTTTTCTCACCAAATTTCTCTACTCCATCATCCAAAGACAACTTCTCATTCGTATTCAATAGTGTTTACAACCAATCATACCATTCCTTTTTAATAAATCAGCTGCATACTTATGTTGACTAATAAAAATGTCATTCTTTAAAAAATAATGCCACAAACCCAAACCTGGCATATCAAAAGTAAGCATCATGGATTTCTTTAATTTATACAAATTGTACACCTTTTTTTCTTATTATTCCACCACTAAACCCTCAGGCTGCAAAACATAAACATCTTTTATAATTTCTCTATTAAGAAAAGTTTGTACATCTAGTTGATAAACTAATCATCCATTGATAAACTAATCATCCATTTGAGCAACTAAAGTCACTATTATCCGTACTATGTCAAATTAAGCAATAGGAGCATAATTTTGATTAAAACCAATCAAGTGTGCTTCATGCCTTTATAATACTCTATTATTGTGTCTAATTTCTATTATTTTTAATTACCTTCATATCTTGATTTTGGTTACAAATCCTTGTGTTTTGATCCAAATGTGAGATTAATTGAGTGAAAATGGTGTGAATATTGCATGAATGTTAAATGGGTTATTTGTAAATTTTGCATTAAAACACCAAAGTCACGTAATTTTTGCATTAAATTTTATGTCTCCATTGTGCAAGGTGGTAATTTTATATCACCACCGTGCATGGTTAATGCACAAGGGTGATAAGGAAGTCACACCCGTGACTCCCCATACACAAGTGTGTAAGGGGATGTCACACCCGTAACTCCCCATGCACCCCTGTGAGAAGTTTTAACATCAATTCTGGCTTTAATACGTGGTAACTCATGACATGAGGGCATGCAACCGTAAACCTAAAGATAGTCTAATAAAAGGAAGAGAGGGTGGCAGTTGATGATCATTCATTCACTATTTCATTGGTTCACTCACAAAGAGACCCAAACAGAGGGGAGGCACAGAGAGATAGAGAAGAGGAAGATAAACAGAAAAGAAAAACAGAGTGAGTCAGGATGAAGAGTAAGACAATAGAGAGGTGGAAGCTTGGGAGAAGCCAAAAGCGAGAGCTAAAGCTAAATCCCATTCAACTTGAGCAAACATTCGTCTAGCGAAGAACCTGAAGTAGAAGGAGAGAGCCAAAGCTGGAAGCTTAAAACGGACTAGAGATATCTACAACTCTTCATCCGATGATTTGTTTGCTTATTCTATTTCTCATTTATTGCTTTGTATCTTTCATTTTACTATTTGTTATTACCTAATTTATACTCTTATTAGTTTAGCCAACTGTTATTTGTTTCTTTTGATAATCCATTTGGTATTTACTGTTTTATTATTGCTTTCATACTTTTATTGACAGTAATATGCGATTAAGTGTTTAATGATGATGAATGTGGTGATATCTATGATGGGCTGATATCTTTTCTTAAGAATTAATGTAGCTCTTTAGTTGAATATGCATGATTGAGTTTTAGATATGTTGTCTTATTTATTGTTGTGGTTTCTAAACTGAATGGATGTAATAGAATGACCAAACTTTAGCATCATTTTAGTGTTAAATGAAGCTTCGAGAGATGATGTTTAATACAGATCGTGAAACTATGGACCCTTAGGTCAAGAACTAGAAATATATTAACTTAAGTGGTAATTGGTAGTTGGGTTTTCATTATTAATTCGAGTAGTAACTTGTTGAATAAAAAAGTTAGACTAGTTCATTATTCGAATCGATTTAGAGCCTAACTATTAATTTTAGTAAAACAATAACCAATCATTTTCCTTTAATCATGCATAAGAGATTAAATTAGTGAAATTAATTCTCAAGATTTTTTCCACTTTGATTAACATTTTTGTCTTTACTCCCAATTGATTTCGTCTACTTTTCAATTTAATTTCGTAATTTTCCTTAAAAGCTTTCACTTAACAATCGTGATAGAATGTTTAGGAATGCATTGTTTTTATTTTTATTTTTAATTCAAATTTAATTTAAGATGATCAATTTCACCTCCATAGGAGACGACCCTGTGTTATCAATTACAACTATCTCGTATACTTATGAGTAGGATAACCTAGGTCTTTTTATAACTTTTTAGGCACAACAAGTTTTTGGCGTTTTTACTAGGGAGGTGTTTAGTGTTTTGAAATTTAATTAATTTTGATGGTTTTTATTTTCTAAAGTGATTTTTATTGTTTCGTCAATTATTTTGTCTGTTTATTCTTTCATTTTTGTCGTGTTATTTCATTGAATTGTTTTAGTAATTTTCCACTCCACATGAAGAGTCAATTCTTTTATGATGGATTGACACAACAATGTCAGTAGATGATGGATAATGCAGCAGGAGGAGCTTTGGGAGAAAGGACTGTAGAATAAACATATGACATCTTCGAAATATTGGGGGCCAAATCTCAACAAAAAAGTGTGAGACGGAGAAGAGTTGGAGTTAGTGAAGTGAGCTAAAATCAAGAAATGACTATGCAATTGGTGGAGCTCACAAAATATGTGAAAATGCTAACCATGAGACAATCTCAAAATGCTCTAAGAAATGAGGTATATGATATATGTGAAACTTTTAGTCATGGGGCTAATGTTTGTGCGTATTTGTATGAATCTTTTGCAAATGAGGAAGAGTAAGCAAATTCATTTAATGGTTTTCAACCGAGGGTGGGGAATGACCCATATTCAAACACTTATAACCCTAGTTGGAGCAACCACCCTAATTTCTCTTCAAAGTCCAGCAACCCACCAGTGAAGCCCCAATGACCATATATGATTTTTTAAAGGCATAATTAGCTCCAAGGGCAATCTTGAAGTCAGAACATTCCAAGAAAACCTTATTTGTAGGAAAGCCTGAATATGTTCATTCAAGCAACTACTCAGAATTAAGAGATGAACAATAAAAGATTTGATTCATTGGAAGCTTTTGTAAAGAGGGTTGATACTCAATTTGGGAAACTCGTAACTCAATTTGATGTGAGACCCTATAGGAACTTGTCCTAGAAAACCTTCAACAAGATGGAACTATGCCCGGGAATAGATAGAATCAAACACACATGGAAGCACAAGAAACAAAATTGCAAAGATAGAAATAGAAAACCAAGAGAAAAGGGGTTAGAAGAAAGATGTTCAATGGAAAGAACCCCAAAAGAACCCATCTCTTAGAAACCTAGTAAGAATGTTGGTCAATAGAAAGAACCCTAAGAGAACTTGTCTCTTAGAACTCTAACCTTAGGATGACACAAAGGAAGACCACTCTTTGGATAGGTTAAGTATTCTCAAAGAATACAGAGAAAGTAAGAAAGCTCTCAATATTATTTCTGAATTAGAATCCCCTTTCAAAGTACATAGAGGTGCCTATTTATAGGAAAAACTTCCTAAATGTCCTAAAAAAGAAACTAAATAAAAGGAAACAAAATAAACTTAGAAAGGTATTGACTAAATGACCTTATTTAAAGGAAAACAGAAAAGGAAACTAATTAAAACATGATCTAAACATATTGGACCTTATAGATCATGTCCTCCTTATTTTTAAGTGGCACATAGTTGTCACATAGTATTTTGAGTTCTCCCAATTGGACTTCATATGGGCCTTTGAACAGTTCATGTTAGGCTTCAAGAAGTAAGATAATGCCTCTTGAACTTTTATGAGATGAAATCTGACCCAACAACATGGGCACTATCTTTTGAAGGTCTTGGATCAAACAATTCAATGCTTACTTTATTGCCTTTAGCCCTATCTCTTGCCATTGGGCCTCCAACATCTTGTAATGGATCTTTAGGAACATTAGACTTGAATGTTGGGCCTTTGATATAGGAATTTCTTTCAGCCCCTTGCCTTGCACATTCAGACTTCAAATCTGATCTAATTTCAATTCCTAAGCCTCCTTTTGCAAGCTCATGTCCATACAAGCCATGTCCTAGGCTTCCTTGAGGTAGATCACACCATGTATGCTTCTCTTCTTGTCTTTCACATGCCCATGGTTCTCCATCATTCCTTCCCTCATTGAAAGGATTCGTCCTCGAATTTGCAGCATCAAAGAGGGATAAATCAAATACATTGAATGTAGCACTAACATTACTATAAGAGCTAGGCAAATCAATTTTATAAGTATTATCATTAATCCTTTCTAAAACTTGAAAGGGGCCATCTCCTCTTGGTTGTAGCTTAGATTTCCTTTGTTCTAGAAACCTCTTCTTTCTCAAATTCACCCAAACCTAATTACCGGGTTCAAATACAACATGCATTCGGCCTTTATTGGCTTGCTTTGCATATTGTTCATTTCTCCCACTACAACAAAAATGACATACGATAACAGGTATTAAGTGCTATTAAATATGAATGGTAACACTAATGAGTATGCTATGACAACCCATGTTACTAAAGATATGATGCTTTA
>JANSVA010000003.1:16506410-16538662 GCA_025504915.1 Erythroxylum reticulatum
CTAGGAACCATAGGCCTACCCCATTAACTCACTCATTTGGTGAACATAGGTCCTAGTTCTAGTACACAAAAGTGCAAAAACAACATATGTATCAATCAAATTTCAGTAGGAAAACCAGTATCAAGATAAGCCAAAACAATCATGTGTGCCACCACTAGTTGGCCATACTAATGTGCAAACCCGTCGATGCTCGGTGTTGGTAAGAGCATCATGACCCTAGGTGAGTCCGAACTACAGTTGATAAGAGCATCATGACCCTAGGTGATGACCTCATCGGTGTCCAAACCCTAAGTGTGGAATCACCCGCGAGTCCCATAGAAAGGTATCGATATGGTGACTCGACTTTCATATACTAGCGTCAAGGATACGGAGGTCGCTTAATCAGTTGTGCCCAACACAGAATTGGCCAATTGTTTCCTCACCAATCACAAAAGTCATATACGACATTTAAGTATCAAAAATCAAGTAAGGCATCAAGCCTTTATTTATCGGTTCAACCGATAAAATAAAACCTTATCATGGCTTTAAGCTAAAAGAGAATAAAAACATGCATCATACATGACTCGATTATGCATATGTAAATTTCAAACATTTTCTCATAAAATAAAAGCCATCTTTTGTACTCCAAACGCATAATTGTTCAAGTCTCATTTTCAATACTTTACCATAATAATTCATGCTCCTAACATGTCATATAGTAGTACTTCCAATCAATGACACATTTTATCACTCTATTCAATCCAACTCCTTTCATTTAAGCTATATTTATCAATTACACAAGTCATCACATTCATCCACCTCTTCTCCATCATTTGGACCTACACTTAACCATCATACATTTTCTTCATTCTTCATCATCAATTCACATCATACTTGTATAATTAACACCATAGAATTCATTTTGACCATCAATTTCAAAAGATATTCAAAAATTCGCCAACTTTCACGTAAAGGGGATAATTTCAATTTTAACTTAAATAACCCTCTCCATTTCACATGTCATTGCTCTCAACCATGTTTCATGCATATTCATGCATGGAGAACAACATATCTTAATACTAAACTCAAAATCATAATGTAGAGAGAGATGAGACAAAATTTACCTATACTTTCCTTGAGTGATATCTTCAAATACCTTGAGAATTTCTCAAATATAATGATAGATTTTAGTTACTTGACCCCAAATTAGATTAGAACACTTTGGTTTAAGTTGAAAAGTCAAAAAGATGGTAAAATGTTTGCTGGTGGCCGAAACCTCACTTCTCCTCCTCTCTTCTCCTTTCTTCTTCTCTCTTTTAATTAAAACTAAGTGTTTTAGTGCCAATTAATGGGTTGCACGACCACACACATGTAGAAGGGTCTAGAATTTGACTCTTTTTTGACCAAGTAAGATAAATTTACCTTATTACCCTTAGTTATGTGAAATTACCCTTATTCCCTCCAAACTTTTCCTAAATTTACAATTAAGTCCAAAATTTGGGGATCACCAAAACTTTTATTTTCATTTTGTTCCTTGGAATTTTGAAAATTATAATTAAGCCCCTTAACTTTATAAAATTTTGAATTGGTCTTCCAAAATTTGAAAAATTACAATTAAGTCCTTTAACTTTTGACAATTTGCAAATAAGCCCTTATATACATCAACTTTTCCAATTTAGCTTTCTAAGTTTCCGATAAGTCTATAAATCATGTATAATAGCCTCTAAGGTGTTAGAACACATTTAATTTAATCCCCATGGTCATGTCCATCCAATGGACTTGGTTTCACACACTTAAAAGCTCATATGTCGGAAATCTCCAAGATTCCGCATACTGATGAACTCTAAATTCATGTAAGGGAACATAACATTATATATCACTGGCATATGCACCAAAAGGATTCAAATACATCATTGAAATCATATACAACCATGTATATATCAATATACAGTAGTATCTCCAAATTCAAAACAACACATAAGGGCTCAGAAAGTCCGGTGTTACAAATTTGATGGTACTCACTTCTAGGATCAATTTTAGAAAATATACAAACACCATGTAACTCATCAAGTATATCATCTAAATGAGGTATAGGGTAACAATATTTCACCGTGATTTTTTTGATGGCTCTGCAGTCTACACACATTCTCCATTTGTCATCTTTCTTAGGAACAAGTATAACCGGTATAGCATATGGGATCAAGTTTTCTCTCACAAAGCCCTTTTTTATAAGCTCTTTAGTTTGTATTTAGATATCCTTAGTTTCTTCTAGATTGGCTCTTACGCAATTCTATTTGGAATTGAAGCTTTGGGAAGGAAGTCTATATGGTGCTCAATGCCTCTCAAAGTGAGCAATCCATCAGGAATGTCCCATGGAAATAAGTCGCTGAAATCCTACAACAAAGACAAAACCTAGACGGCAGAGATGGATCAAGCCCATTAATAGTTAAAAAACATCTTTTCAGAAAAGTATGTAAGATTCTTCAAATTTTAAAGCTCTCTTAATTTCACTTTTTTAAGCAAATAAAGTCACTCTCTTTTCTTCACTCTTTCCACTCGTTTTATTTTCTCTCTCTCTCTCTTTCTTTTTGACCTCTCTCTCTTTCTTTTCTTTTTCTCTTAATTTGATTCTTTCTCAATCCTCACTTGATCTTCATAAGCTTGAATAGGCTAAGAGGTTTCAACACAATATTTTTACCATGCAAAGGAAAAGAATAACAATTTTGTATCCATCATGTCTAACTTTTCTATCAAATTGCCATGGCCTACTAAGTAAAACA
Organism: Erythroxylum reticulatum; assembly: GCA_025504915.1. Taxonomy (NCBI): domain Eukaryota; kingdom Viridiplantae; phylum Streptophyta; class Magnoliopsida; order Malpighiales; family Erythroxylaceae; genus Erythroxylum; species Erythroxylum reticulatum. The sequence continues at coordinate 16,509,170 of JANSVA010000003.1, forward strand.
TGTCCACCATACATAAGTGCAACATCACATAAAATCTCATCATGATACTTGCCAACAGAAAATGCAACCATTACTTGTTTTGTGACTTTAAACTCACCATAATCATTTAGCCATTGCAATTTATATGGTCTGGGACGTTTCAAAATAGGCAAATTAAGCTTGTCAACAAGTAAAGTGCTGGCAACATTGGTACAACTTTCACCATCTATGATCATACTACAAACTTTACCATTAATGAGACACCTTGTATGAAAGATGTGCTCACGTTGCTCTTCTTCAAGATCTTCTTTTGGTTGGATATTAAGAGCACACCTAGCCACAAGGGCTTCACCAACCTTAACATCGGAAGCATTTGTCAATAGACGCACATCATCAAAATCATCACTGTCACTACTTTCACTAGCAACATCACCATTCTCAAGTAAAATCATAGTTCTTTTATTAGGGCACTTAGAAGCAATATGACTAAAACCTTGACATTTAAAAAACTTAACTTTATAAGAAGGATTAGAAGAAGAAGAGGGTTTAGAGTCATTGTTACCCTTAGGATTTGGAGTAAAGAACTTAGGCTTACTTTCCTCCTTTGGCTTGTTGTTTCCCTTGGATTTGAAGAAAATTTTGGGCTCCTTCAATCTTTTCTTCCAAGAATTCGATCTAACACCATTTTGGATCTTTAATTGCTTTTTGACCATGATGGCCTTATGCGACAACTCATCTATGCCAAGGAAATTTTACAGCTGTACAATGGAAGCAATCTTAGGGCACAAACTGTCAAGAAATCTTCTTATGGTAACTTCCATGTTTTCCTCAACATTGGCCCTAATCATGATGATCTCCGTCTCTTGGTGATATTCTTCAACACTCATAGATCCTTACCTCAATCTTTGCAGTCGCTTGAACAAGTCTTGATAGTAATGACTTAAAACAAAGTGATTTCTCATAATGGCTTTAATTTCTTGTCTATACGGATTGCTCTTTCAAGATTTTGCCTTCTATTTACTTGCAATTGATCCCACCAAATACTAGCATAGTCATAAATTCAACAACAACAATATAGTGCTCCCTTACCATAGGGTACATACTAGGACGCCCTGAGGACATACTAGTACATAACCTATGATAATGGTGCGCTACGTTCAATTATAACATTCACTTAATATGGCATCATCTTTCTTTGTTCTCTTATAACTTGAACATTCTTACTTATACAACATCATAGCCTAATACAAAAAGTTCTACATGAAAAAGGAAATATACAAAATGTATCTAATTTGTCTATATCCAGCTGACCGACCTGTAAGTCATTTCTTCATGATCCCAAAAGTAAAAGTCTACACTGCTTCTCGTGCCCCTCAGTAGCTAATATCGTCTTTCGGTCCTGAAAAATCAACATTGCAATTTGATGAGTTTTGCGAACTCAATAAGGTAACCACCATCGATGGTTCACTTAATTTATGCATCACATCAATACATGTAACATATTTTTCATATCTTTTTGCATATTCATAAAATGTCACATTTCACCTTCAAAGCAATCATCATAATCCTTTCATTCATATACAATACACATATCAAGTATAAATGCAATGCACGTAAGAATCACTTTCATTTATTATTGTCGTTGTGATCGAGTGCCATTTTATTAGCTCATATCCTTTAGTGGATACCGAGTTGTGATAATTTATGTCCCATATCCCTTAGTAAATACCAGGTACATTTACAACCGAGCCTGACGCTCTAATCACTATTTGAGCTTTAAGCTCTTTATCTTGGTGACTCCGGTCACAACTTCCTTTATCTTACATGCATTCATGTATTGAATGTTTCACATAACATATTCTCAGTCAATCACATAATTACACATTCACATTCAGATCACATTTATCATCAGACCTTAGTTTGGCATTCAACAGAATTATTGAGCAACATTTATTTCATCACATTCACATACAAGGAGTACTTTAATAACTCATTCATACACTAGAATCATCAAACCTTCATTGTTCGGAATCAACACAATCAATTCACATTCATTCAATAATTCAACATAATATAAAGCAAACAAGTAATTGGGTGAGACCGTCCAGGTTACTCACAGGTCACTCCCGAAGTTAATGCCTAGAATTTTAGGTAACGTTTAGAGGTTGACGTTTTAGTTGCTCCTTTATAGCAAGCAATATACATATATCACAATTTACACAATTATAAGTGTTTAATAATGCACATATATGTATATGAAATATGTACAATGCATGTTCATGACAATTCCTGGGTATTTTTCCATTATCCTTGTCACATAATCAATCCTATATTAAAACTCACCTAATTATAATTTACACTTAGGTTTATATCAAAATAAAACCATTAAAATCATAATTCATAACTTATTGAATCACTTTCAAATGTTTCCAAAAATTGACTTTCGGGTCTACTATTCTAGATCATTTAGACAATAAAAATGAAGTTGGCAATACTTTTTCCTTGAAATTTGTTCTCCTATCTCTCAAGTTTCTAATGACACTAAGATTGTTTAATTTGATTTAGAAATTTGAAAGTTATACCTCAACATTCTCGGACTATTCTTATACTAAAACAATACACTATACTCAGCTTCCATCCAGAAATTGAAAGTCTTAAAGACTGTATCAAAATTCGAATTCTTCATTTAATTTGTAGCCCTATTTCTATATTTTACTACAAATAAAAAATCATCTCATTTGGATGGGAAAAGAATAAGATATTACCGAAATACCCCAAACATGTTCAGTGAAATCATACCAGTTCATACTACTCCAATAGATTCCCTAATTTTCCTTCAATAAATATTTTCAATTTAATTCAGAAAGCTACCAACTTTTACAAAGAGATATAAAAATTTAGTATAAATATATTGGTTTAAGAATAACTTCATTTTGAGGTTAGATGAAAAAGTTATGGACAAAAGAATAAAAAATGTTTAGAGTTGGAAAACCCTTCGGGTGGCGAAATGTTGATGAAGTAACGAGGTACGATCACACCTCTCCTTGTTGCGATCGCACCCAAGGATATTCCCAAGGTGTGGTCACACCTTTCCCTGTCATAATCGCACCCGAGGCTATTCCCAAGGTGTGGGATCGCACTCGTCTTCCTCGCGATCGCCATAGAGGCTTTGATACATCATAAGCAGCATTACTAACTTATAATGATCATATCTCTCAACTCTGGTATCCAAAATTTTCATACTTTGTACCGTTGGAAAGACAAAAGAAATATCTACAACTTTAATGAAGACAATTTTTTCAAAATTATCCTAGATCAATAAAGTTTTTCCCTAAATTTAGAACATAAAATATACATTCATTCATCACTGTACTACACCCAGTTCTCAATTTCATGTCAAACTTTGAGACTCTTAAGGACATAATTTAAATTTTATTTCTTCATGAAAAATGAAGATATAAAGAATCATCTCATTTGGATAACTAGAGAACAAGTTATGGCTAAAAAAAATAAGCATACTCAGAGATCATATTGTTGCTACGTTTTCCAGATCAACTACCAATTTTGTTTCCAGATCTTACCCTAACACAACTCATTCAAAGAACACCTTTTCTACTCCATCTACTCCTCATTATCAACTCCATTTCAACTCATCCATTAACACTAAATAGGTCATAAACTCATTTTTATACTCATCAACTTGTAATTCTCATTAAAACATTATTTTCACAACCAATCCATCTTTAAAATATGTATAGCATGACTCATAGCTTCTTACTCATCAAGCATATATATAAAATCAAGAAATTTACATACTCTTCATCATCCATGACACATACATTCACAAAAAACCATTTCATGTCATTAACCTCTAACTATCATCAAAAACCAAATATCAGTCATGCATCTTCTTTATGTTCTATATTTCACCATTCTCTGCACTTCAATTTTTCTGTACATTCTTTATTTTTGTTCTCAACTTTCATTTGAAAACAATCTTTCTCATCTCCAAACATCATCATACAACTATTCTTCAACTCTAAATTCGTTCTTTTATTCATCTCCAAAAACATTGTAAACTCACGTATACAGTGAATACACAACCATAAATAAACAAAGCATTTACTTGTTCTTCTCTCTAATTTTTTTTCTACACTTAATGATACACGTTTCCTACGATCTTTCAACTTATAAATCATTTTTACACTATCTTAAGACATCTAGATCATCAAATATTTTAAATCATACATCAAGAATTTTTTTATATCTTAAACCCACGGTGTTCACGAAAAATAACCATTTTTTTCATGATCATACAATGACAAATAAGTCACCATTTTTGTTTCATAGACTAACAACTCTAAAGGATTCACACAATACTTACTTGATATTGCTCAAAAATTTTCAAAATCTTTATGAATACCAAAATCCATAGCTTCCCATACAACCTACGATCATCATCTTCCAAAGGTGGTAGGGATAGGCTTATGGTGAGAATGGAAGAGAGAGCAAGGTGAAAGGGAAGCAAGAAAGAGATGAGAGAGCTAGGTTTAGTGATGGTGGAGATTGGTAACAAAATGAAATAAAGAAGAAGAAAACCCACGAAGAAAAAGAAGAGAGTAAGACCAAAAACACTAAGTGGTCTTCCAAATTAAATCATCGTGAGAGGCAAAAGGAGGGTCTTTCAATTAAAAGAGTAATAACTTAAGACATAGTTTGGCAAATGACACTTGTCACTTACCACATGTCCAATTTCTAAAGCATTAAATTAGGTTCTTTCATTTAACTTGTCCATCACTTGCCACATGTCCAATTTCTAAAGCATTAAATTAGGTTCTTTCATTTAACTTGTCCAATCAATTCCAATTTCTATTCCAATTATCTCCCAATTTTTAATGACACTAGTCTAATAATCTCAAAGTCATTTATCAAAATTTTCATTGCCAAATGACAGTAAATTCTACTACTATTTATCATTTGTCTTGCCACTAAGCATTTTTCCTAGTCCAAAATTACCCAAAATTTTCAAAAATTCCCCAAATTCACCAAAAAAATTAAATCACTAAATACATTCTCCAAATCAGTTTTTCACATATAAAAACCACAATTCTTAATATAATCACATTCAATTATACCCAGAATTATCCATGAATGCATGTACAATTATTTTCATTTACAGAAGTTCACTATGCACATGTATGTGCATATCACATAATGCATAAGCATGCAATGCATTTCTAATCTCTTAGTAATCTTTCATATTTACTATTTTAGCCTTAACATAGGTAACGGGATGTTACAAGCAAGTTTTATTTTTTTCTCTTCACTCTATGTATGACTCTCAAATATATGTTCTATTCTCCTTTTCCACTTTAAATATAAGTCAGGATCATTTTCCCCTGAAAAGAAGGGATTTTCAATTTTATGTTGTCAAGTTCATTACAAGAAGGAGCTTTTCTGCCTCTCCTAGTGTTAGGGCCTTCATCCTCGGATTGCACATCTTCATCTTCTTCATGGAACATCCTTCTAGGACCTTTAGAGTTTGACGTGGATTGGATGTCATCCAACCTAGCATTCAACCTACGAAATTGTTCTTTCACAGCCTTCATAAAGACTTTGAGAGCTTGCTCATGTGATTCATGTTCTTGAGACATGTTTATGAACTGCAAAATGTTAGCGAACAAAAAAAAAAAAAACAATATGGACCTCACCACTTAACCTTACGTGTATACACTCAACAGATGCCAAACAACTCGTGTATCTCACAAAAATTGACTTTTTTTATAATGCAAACACTCTTGCTTTTTACCACTCAACTTGCTTTCTATAGTATCCTTATTCAAAATAAGACACAATCAAATAAAAGCAATCAAACCAAGTGGCCGTCAAGACTAGAATCCAAAAATAAAATTATCAATGAATCTCAAAAGGAAAACGTGTGTGGAAAATTAAAAAAAGAGGAAGTAAAGGAGACAAATATGCAAAGGGAAGGGGACTTAAGGGGAAAGGAGGGCTCAATAATTCTAAAAACAAGAGAAGAAAACAAAACAAAATGGAAGTTAACAATAAGAGTATTAGGAAAGAAAAATGATGGAAAAGTGGAGAGACTTGGAAACCAAGTAAAGGAAAATTAGTATAAGGAATGAATTAAGGAAGTGATTACCTGAAGGAAAGTCAAACTTGAAGCTAAAGAAAAATGAATAAGGCAAGAAATAAAATAGGAAACTAAAGGCAAAACAGGAAAGTAATTGAAATAAGAAAGTGAAGCAAATAAGAAAGTGAGCAAGTTCCAAAGCAATAAAAGATAAGGAAATGCTTGCAATTCAAGTTCAAGCAATAGGAAATATGTTATCTTTATTTGATTGCAATTAGGAAAATAGCAAACTTGGACTCCATTTCTCTAGAAATTGCAACACACACTTTGATTGTTTTCTTCTTTTTTCTTTTTTGATGATTTTATTTTTTATTTTTTTGACTTCCATTTTTTTCAAATAATTTGAAGTTCACATAAATAAATATGGAAGTAAAAAAATTGCAAAGCAATTTTCAGAAGCTAGATGCTCTCAAATTTTGACTTATTGTAACTTGCCCTAAAAAGCTTGGATTTTAATGATTTCAAAACGAGCAGAAAGAAAAGATTCTGAACTTGAAGAAAAACCTATTATTCAGACAAAAACTAAAAAAAAAGTGAACAAAACAATTGATGAAAAATGGACAGAGAAGAAGAACGAAAATAAACAACAAAAGGATAGTTATTTGAAATCTAACAACCAAAGCGCTTTGATACCAAATGATGCGAGACACAATAGGAACTTGTCCTAGAAAACCTTCAATAAGATAGAACTATTCTCTAGAATGGATAGAATCAAACACACATAGAAGCACAAGAAACAAAATTGAAAAGATAGAAATAGAAAACTAAGAGAAAAGGGGTTAGAAGAAAGATGATCCATAGAAAGAACCTTAAGAGAACCTGCCTCTTAGAACCCTAGTAAGAGTGTTGGTCAACGAAAAGAACCCTAAGAGAACTTGTCTCTTAGAACTCTAACCTTAGGATGCCACAAAGGAAGACCACTCCTTGGATAAGTCAAGTATTCTCAAAGAATACAAAGAAAGCAAGAAAGCTCTCAATATTATTTCTAAATCAGAATCCCCTTTCAAAGTACATAGAGGTGCCTATTTATAGGAAAAAATTCCTAACTTAATGTCCTAAAGAAGAAAATAAATAAAAGAAAACAAATCAATCCCTAAAAGGAAACAAAATAAACTTAGAAAGGTGTTAACTAGATGACCTTATTTAAAGGAAACAAAAAAGGACACTAATTAAAACATGATCTAAACATATTGGACCTTATAGATCACGTCCTTCTCCTTATGTTTAAGTGGCAAATGGATGTCACATGGTATTTTAAGTGAGTTCTCCCAATTGGACTCCATATGGGCCTTTGGACAGTTCATGTTGGGCTTTAAGGAGTAAGACAATGCGTCTTGGACCTTTTTGAAATAAAATATGACTTAACAACATAGGCTCTATCTCTTGAAGATCTTAGATCAAACAATTTAATGCTTGCTTCATTGCTTTGGCCCTAGCTCTTGTCATTAGGCCTCTAACATCTTGTAATGGATCTTTATGAACATTAAACTTGAATGTTGGGCCTTTGATATGGGAATTTCGTTCAGCCCCTTGCCTTGCACATTCAGACTTCAAATCTGATTTAATTTCAGTTCCTAAGTGTCCTTTTGGAAGCTCATATCCATGCAAGTCATATCCTAGGCTTCTTTGAGGCAGATCACAACATGTATGCTTCTTTTCTTGTCTTTCACATGCCCATGGTTCTCCATCAAAATTGTAAGGCAATAAAAAAAGGAAAGCTACCTAATCAACCTAAACAAGCCAAGGTTGTTACAATTCTAAGAAGTGGTAAGGTAATTGATAATCATGTTCTGGTTCTTTCTAGTATGTTTGATGTAGGCAATCAAGAAAAGGAGAACCTTGTTAAAAGAAAAGATGGGCAAAATGAGGAGAGAAATAGGAATGACTCTTCTAGTCACATTCAAGGAGGTGAAAAACTCAAGCATGTAACCAAGGGTGATGAAGGACCAAGACTACATAGGGCAACCAATCCCTATAGACCACTAGTTCCATATCCAAGCTGCCTTAAAGACTCAAAACAAGATGAGTAATTTTTTTTGATATTTATAGCATGCTTTCTAAAGTTAATATTAATCTCCCATTGTTAGATGTGATCAGGAACATTCTAGCTTATGTGAAAATATTCAAGGAACTCAGCACTAAAAAGCAGAAGTTTGCATAACATAAAAAGGTGATAGTTTCTGAAGTAGCAAGTGTGGCCCTTCAACAACAGTTACCACTCAAATTAAAAGATCCAAGGAGTTTCATCGTGAAGGTATCAATGGGTAATGGTGAGGAGGTTAAGGGTATGCGGTATGCTTGTCCTAGGAGCAACTATAAACCTAATGCTTCATTCTATTTATGTGACAATAGATCTAGGACAATTAAGACCTCCAAGCATGTGCTTGCAATTAGCTCATAGGTCAATCCATTATCTGAAAGGAATAATGGAAGATATGTTGGTGAAGGTTAGAGGATTGATTGTATCTGACGACTCTGTGGTTTTAGATTTTGGGGAAATAAAGGAATAAGAGAAAGATCACACCATACTCCTTAAAAGACCTTTTATGGCCACCACCAACACTTTGATTGATGTGAAAAATGGGAAATTAACCATGACTGTCTTCGGAGAAACAGTAGTTTTTTTTTATATCTTTAATGTTAAACCTATCCCTAATATTGCTGTTTATGAGAAGTGTTCTCTTATTGATTAGATTAATACTGTCGATTTTGATTTTACCTTGCAGGAGGAAGAAACAAGGGAGTTAGACTTGGTTAAAGACAAGTACTTCCAGTTGTTAGACAATATTACTGGAGAGGAGATTGACAAATTCTTAGAGATAACCTCCAATGAAGAGAATAATGCAACCCTACTAAAAGTAGAGTTGAAAGAGTTACCTAAAAATTTGAAATATGCGTTTTTAGGTGAAGGGGAAACATATCCAACCATTCTTGCATCTACTTTAGATGTTGATCAAGAAGAAAGAACTCTGAGTGAGATTGAGTGACATTAAGTGGATTAGTCCCTCCATGTGCATGTATAGGATTATCCTAAAAGAGGGGGCTAAACTAGTGAGAGAGACCTAATGAAGACTCAATCCTAATATATAGGATGTGGTTAAGAAGGAGTATTGAAATTGCTTGATGATGGAGTGATTTATCCATTTACGGATAGTGAGTGGGTGACCCCAGTGCATATGGTTCCAAAAAACTCCAGCATTACTATTGCTCAAATTGGTAAGGATGAGTTAGTACCTACTAGGACATAGCTGGATGGAGAATGTGTATTGATTATAGGAAACTGAATGCGGCAACCAAAAAGGACCATTTTCCTCTCCCTTTTATTTATGAAATGTTGGATAAAATTTTTGAACATGATTTTTATTGTTTTCTTGATGGTCTTTCAGGTTATTACCAGACACCGATTACTCTCGAGGACCAAGTAAAGACAACATTCACTTATCCATTTGGGAGATTCACCTTTAGAAGGATGCCATTCGAGCTGTGTAATGCACCTCAAACATTTCAAAAGTGCATGTTTTCCATGTTCTCAAACATGACTGAGGAACTTATTGAGGTATTTATAGATGATTTCTTAATCTTTGGTACCTCTTTTGATGATTACTTAAATAAATGGACTCGTGTACTTGAAAGATGTATTGAATGCAACTTGACTTTAAGTTAGGAAAAGAGTCATTTTAGGGTGAAACAAGGAACAGTCCTAGGTCATGTTGTATCAAAAAGAGGAATAGAGGTTGATAAAGCTAAAACTGAAGTTATAGAAAAGCTTCTATCACCCACTTCTGTCAAAGTTATTAGAAGTTTTTTAGGACATACTAGATTTTATAGGTGGATGTTTATCAAAGATTTTTCTAAGATAAGTCGTCCTTTATGCCAACTGTTGGCAAAAGATGTCCATTTTGATTTTAATGAGGAATGCCTTAATGCCTTTAATGTTCCTAAAGAAAAATTAATCTCTGCATCGATTATTGTGACTTCTAATTGATCTTTACCTTTTGAAATTATGTGTGATGCTTTTGATTTTACCGTGGGAGCTATTTTGGGCCAAAAAGTTGAGAAATCTTTACGTGTGATTTATTATGCTAACTTAACTTTGAGTGTTGCATAACTAAATTACACAACCAATGAGACAGAATTGTTGGCTATGATTTATACATTAGAAATTTGGACCTTATTTGTTATGGTCAAATATCATAATCCATTCTGATCATGGAACTCTTAAATTTCTTTTGACTAAAATGCATGCAAACCATAATTAATTAGATGAATTTTGTTATTATAAGAGTTTGACATGGAAATAAAAGATAAAAGAGGGAGCGATAATGTTGTCGTGGGTCATTCATCTAAAATAGCTCCTAACTTGGAAACTTTTGAACAATAAAAGAATTATGCAATTGCTAATAACTTTCCTGATGAGCAGTTATTTGTTGTGAGTAAAATGCCTTGGTATGATGACTATGTGAATTATCTTGCATGTGACATTTTAGGACCTAACATGACTTCTCAGGAAAGGAAAAGATTCCTTCGTTTAAGTAGGTACTACTTTTGTGATGATTCATACCTTTACTGGATTTGTAAGGATGAAATCATTAGGAGGTGTGTTTTAGAGGATGAATAGGTAACTGTCTTGACCTTTTTTCATGAACTCCATTGTGGAGGCCATATTGGAGGGTGGAAAACTACTTCTTAAATTCTTCAAAGCAAATTGTATTGGCCCACCTTGTTTAAAGATGCTCATTTCTTCTACCTGAAATGTGATAATGCCAATGAACTAGAAATATAAGTAGAAGAAATGAAATGCCCCTAACTAACCAATTGATTGTTGAATTATTCGATGTTTAGGGTATTAATTTTATGGGTCAGTTTCTTAAATCTTGTGGATTTGAATATATACTTGTTGATGTTGACTACTTGTCTAAATGGGTAGAAGCAATACCCAACTGAACTAATGATGCTAATGTTGTTGTTAACTTTGTGAAGGAAAACATTTTTAGTAGGTTAGGGATTCCGCGTGCAATCATAAGTGATGGAAGAAGTCATTTCTTTAATAACCTTTTTGAGAAGCTCATGAAGAAATATTCCATAAGTCACAAGGTGGTGACTATGTACCATCTACAAACTTATGGACAAGTGGAAACAAGTAACAAAGAGATTAAGGAGATTCTGGAGAAGATTGTACGCCCATCATAGAAGGATTGGTCAATAATGTTAAATGATGCAATATTGCACGACTTACAAATCTATCTTAGGAATGAGCCCTTATCAGCTTGTTTTTAGGAAGGCCTACCATTTACCGGTTGAGGTTGAACATAAGACACTATAGGAAATTAAGATCGTGAACCTAAATATAGATGATGGAGGACGGGAGTGTTTGCTTTAAATTTCAGAATTGGATGAACTCCAAAGTGAGGCTTATGGGAATTTCAAAATTTATAAGGAAATAACGAAAAGCCTTCATGATAATAGTCTCGTAGGTAAGTTCCTCATACCTAGACTAAAAGTTCTGTTGTATAATTCTTGGTTACGTTTATTTCCAGGTAAGTTGAAATCAAGGTGGAATGGGCCATTTGAAGTAATCAAGGTCTTTCTGTATGGAGCATTGGAATTGGAAAACCTGCAAACAAAAGAAACATTTAAGGTGAATGGTCATTGGGTGAAACCATATTTGGAAGGAGTAATTACCGTATAATTCATCAGTTTGAGCGATCCACATCAAGAATGACTATTTGAGGTGTCCAACTAAAAGACATTAAAGAAGCACTAAATAGGAGGCAACCCATATCACACCACATCGACGCAGCTACCACCACACTTTCGTATCATTTTCCATTCCCTACTCTTTTTATTGTATGTACTGTATGAAATTTAATTTTGTTTAGTCTTTAATGTTTGTCCTCGTTTGTGCTAATTTTTGTCTTTTTCCCTAAACCCCTCTTTTACCTTGTTTTTGTGTCACATTAGGAATAATGTGATGTTTAGGGGTGGGGGAGTATTAATTTTGTATTGTGTTTGTTTTCCCATTTATTATTTAGAGTTGCATGATCATTAAATGAACTCAATCGAGATTAGAAATGGATAATATGAGTGAATGAGTATACTTGCATGTTTGTACTGATTAACTTAGATTTCGGTTAAAAGGACATTAGCTTGTTGTGATAGATGAATGACATTTTTCATTTGGTAAGAATTTGAGCCTTTTTTAATTATGAAACACCAATTTCGAGTATTCTTTGTTGAGAGTGTACTTTCATTATTAAGGAACTCTAGAATTGCTTGCAAATACTAATGTGATCACATAACCTTATGCAAATGTTGAAATAATGAAGGCAATTAGGATTTACCTTGTTAGCCTAAAAAGCCACCATAATGTCATCCTTAGTGAGTCCCCTTGAGCTTAAATGAATCTATTTCTTTCGTTAAAACCAAAATATGAGCCTTGGCTTGATTGTTTATCTGCTTCATTACACCTACCATAAGGGCAAGTTAAGCATTTGAAAAGGTATAATCGGGTTTAGGCAATCAGTGTGGGGGAATCATAGCTTATGGTTGGCTTTTGAGTTAGGGATGGGTATGATTGTAGTAATTTTCTCTCCTCTATATTTTTATTCCCTTAATTTCCTTGTTTTAAAAGAATAAATAAATAATAAAAAAGAAAAAAGAAAAGAAAAAATAATGAAAAATGAATTGAAAAGAAACAAATGAAAGAGAAGACAACCAGAAAATAAAGAAGAGGAGAGACGTAAAAATGGGGAGTGCTAACTTTATTACGTGAGAGGAAAGAATTGAGTGTTTTATTGTCATTTTTCTGAATTACTTTGAATGCTTAATTAGTTTGGTGGTTTTAAACTACAAATTTCCTTTTTTTTCTACCCTTAGCCCATCCCCGTTACAACTGAAATAATGACCTTCGGATTGATGTTTGTGTTTGATATGAGTGGTGGAGATCGGATTAGTAAGCAAGACTATGGTAAATAACTTATATGAAATGAACAATAAGTGAATATTTACTACCTTTGAATGCTTGAGAGGATGGAGAGTGGAGTGAGTGTTTATCACACTTGTTGATGGCTCTTTGAATTGAAGTGCTTGTTGATTTTGGATAAATATGTGAAGAATTGCTTGTTCATAGAGTATTATGAGTTTCAAGTTCTTATATTATGTTTATTGGAATGATCGTTGATATCTTTGACTATTGTTTGGGAAATTGTTGTTTTCAATGTTTGTTCTTCTATAGTCTAGTTCTCTTTATTATGATTAAGGACAAGCCTAGTTTAAGTGTGGGGAGATTGTTGTGCCTAATTTCTATTATTTTTAATTGCCTTCATATCTTGATTTCTGAACTAAATGGATGTAATAAAATGGCTAAACTTTGCATCGTTTTAGTGTTAAATGAGGATTCGAGAGATGAAGTTTAATACAGATCGTGAAACTATGGACACTTAGGTTAAAAACTAGAAATATATTAACTTAAGTAGTAATTGATAGTCAGGTTTTCATTATTAATTCGGATAGTAATTTGTTGAATATGAAAGTTAGACTAGTTCATTATTCGAATTGATTTAGAACCTAACTATTAATTTTAGTAAGACAACAATCCAATCGTTTTCTTTTAATCATGTATAGGAGATTAAATTAGTGAAATTAATTCTCAATAGTTTTTCCACTTTGATTACTCTTTTTGTCTTTGTTCCCAATTGATTCCATTTACTTTTAAATTTAATTTTTTAATTTTCCTTAAAAGCTTTCACTCAACAATCGGGATAGAATTTTTAAGAATGCATTGTTTTTATTTTTATTTTTAACTCAAACTTAATTTAAGTTAACCAATTTCACCTCCATGGGAGATGACTCTGGGTTATCAACTACAACTATCTCATATACTTGCGAGTAGGATAACCTAGGTCTTTTTAGAACTTTTTGGGCACAACATCCATCTGCATTTAATTTCTCCTTATAAATCCATTTAAACCCAGTTAATCCCTTTCCTACTTGTAAATTCACCAAATTCTATGATTTGTTTCTTTCAATAACTGGAATTTCTTCCTTCATTGCACTTACTCATTCTTTCTTTGTCATTGCCTCTTTAAAACATGTAGGTTCCAAAGCAAAACACACATACTCATAAGAAGCGTAAATATCAACTAAGCTCCTAAACTTCTTTATTATTGAATCAAAATATTAAAATTGATATTCAGGTTGAAGTTCATTTTCAAGTTCCTTAAAATCATTTTCAAGTTCCTTAAAACCACTTTCCCAATTCCAAACATCATTTAATTAAACACCATGTCACGACTTATAAGTAACTTGTTAGATTCTGTTTCATAAACCTATATCCTTTTTTTTCTTCACCATAACAACAAAAACACATTTAATGCTTTTATCGTCTAGTTTACTTCTTAATTTAGAAGGCACAAAAGTGTAAACAATGCAATTGAAAACTCGTAAGTGACTTATATTGGGTCTTCTTGTACTCCATGCTTTATAAGGAGTCATTCTTACTACAAACTGAGTTGGAGATCAATTTTCTAGATATACTGCTACAACCACTTCTTCAGCCTAGAATTTCTTTGGTAGCCCTTTCTCTTTCAACATGCTTTTGGCTAACTTAAAAATCTTTCTATTCTTTCAACAGCTATCCTATTTTTCTATAAAGTATAACTTGTTGTCCACTATCATCATATGTTATCAAAATCATAAAAAAGTTATAAATCCTAAAGATGAAAATTCTCCACTGTGATTTGTGGATATTGTCATAATAAAGTAGAATAAAATGTTTTTTTAGCTTTTGACAATTTTGTTGTAGTTTAGGTAGCACCATGTTTGATTCCTTGCCTAGTAGAGATTTCCCTTTATTGCCATTATGAGGAGCTGAGAGTTCTTCATCTCATTTAACTCCAAAGTTACCAAAACATGTTCTTGCCCAATTTGAAGTTAGGAAGAGCTGGAAGCAGTTAATAAAGGAAGGACATGATTGTTCCCTACATTGTTATCCCCCTCAAGAAGAAGATGGTAGATTGGTGATTTCTCTTTAGATGGAATTTTTACAAGTTGGTGCAAAACTTGAGATGCTAACTTAATTGGTTGTTTCTAGGAATGGATACATACGTATGTACTAATTCAAAAAAGGGCACAAACTATATAGAAGAACAAATGCTTACTAGAAAAACTAATAGAAGAAGAAAATATGATATTATTTACCTTCACTTTCAAAACTTTAACTTTAAAGGTAGTGGAATAGGGTCTTTGACATATTTCAAATCATCCTCTCTTTCTCTAGCATTAGCAACTGGGTTTCCAAGCTGAATTTGTAAAAAATTAGTAAATTCCTTTTGTGGGTGCATTTATAAAATATCCCCCTTAAATACTGGACTACCAAGGGCCTTAGTGTTATTACTAGTTATCTGGGTTAAAACATAATATAGCTTAGTCTTTAGATTTTTTTAATAACATTTTTATCAATATGAACAAACTTATTATAGCTATGACATTGAGGACCATTCTTTTTTTTTCCCATTTCTTTCTTGATGCCAATAATCCTTTTCATCATGATTAATTTTCCTACAATTGAACATTCCTTATACCAAAAATCTTCCTCATCATGATTTATCTTTCTACAATATTTGCACAAAAGAAAATTAACATTGTTATCTTCATAATTTGATTTTCTTTGCCAGTTATTGTGTCTACCTCTTCCTCTACCATGAGTTCATTTTCCATAACCTTGATTAGAACTTCCTCTTTTCATATAATCTAATTTCCTTTTTGCTCAACTTTAGAGTGGAAAGCTTGTTGGATAACATTTCTTGTATTATGATTTAACCATTACTGATATGATTTAATCGAACCCATCAATTTGTGAAAGGTATAATTTTACAAAATCCTTAACTCTTCAATAGCTACTATATGATCATACTTCATAAGAAAACTCTAAAATATTTTCTCCACAACCTTTCATTCTAACAAATCTTCTCTAAGGGCTCTTATTTGATTGATGATTAAAGGTGCCCTTTAAAAAAAATTCTTGTATTGATTTAGAAGCCTTAATGCTTAAGTTCTCGAACTCTTGATGAAAACCCTGTAACTCATTTACCTAGACTTACTTGCTCTTTGATACACCCTTTTAAGTCCATCCCAAACCTTGTTGTTTTGCTTAGACTTACTTTCTCCTTTTTACACCCTTTTAATTCCATCACAAACCTTTTTGTTTTCATAAATTTAGAGAAAATATTTTTATCTATGGATTGTTGGATGAAGGAAAGAGCCTGGTAATCTTTCTTCTACTCTTCCTTCAAATCATTCAGTTGTGATGTTGTCAATCTTGTGCCTTCCTCATTTTTTGTAACTTCATATCCATTCTCCACCATGTCTTATAAATCATAAGTGAAGAACATTGTCCTTATATTGATTTGCTAAAACTAATAATTTAGTCTCGTAAACACAATCAAGATTTTTGAATTTGTAGTCATAATGGTGGTCATCTTACCTCTGAAACCACCACTGACAAATACATCAAGTAGAAGTAGAGTTTATAATAATAGAAAGAGAAGCTTTTATGTTTATTTCTCTTTAACCAATCAACAAACACTTGGTGGACAATACATAAGACTAAAACAACCTACTGAATAGCAAAAGGTCTTCTTATTTTGCTAGCAAAAAATGAAAACTAAATCAAAAAATCATTCAAAACCATAATAACCATATTGAAATCAATCCTAACAAAGCAGTGATTGACAAACATAGATTAGAAATCTAACATTTGGATTTAGAGCAAAAAAAGATCGTGAAACTGATAGGGGAAAGGAAGAGAGTTCAATAACTCAAACTATTTTTCACTAACAAAAGATACCATTTGAAGTCAAACAAATTTGGTTGATTTAGTTAGAGTCAAATTGTAAAATCTAAGTTCAACGTCAATCTAAATTTTGAATCTTATAAATTTTTTTAATTTAAACTCAATTCAAAACCTAATTAATTCAAAATTTATCCACTGACTTTGAGTTGGGCTAATTATAATCAAATTGATATCCCTAAATAATTATAATGTGTCTAAGGAGTAGTTTAGACCATTTTTGGTTTTATTGTGACTTTTAATTTTTAGTTTTGATTTCTTCTCTTTCTTCTTAACTTATACAATCTATAAATTTTGGTTCTTTTATGTTTTGTTTTTATTTTTATCATAATTTGATTTATCATTAATTTAATATATAGAATTTTTATTATTAAATATTATTTTTAATATAACTTAATGATTCAATTTATTTTAATTTTCATAAAATTTAATAATTATATTTTGAATTTTAATTATATTTAAACTACATAAACCTCAAATTTTAATAAAATAATATTAAATATTTTATTTTAAATAATACAATTTTTGTAAATAATTAAATATTAGATTTGTGAAAATTTTCATTAATTTTTACTTTTTTAAGTAGTTATTTTAATAAATTATAAATAATTCTTAATAAAATTTATATAAAAGATTAAAATAAATTGTTTACCAATCATTTCTGTCTTCTGTTGTGCTTGATTTCTCAATACAAGATGTGATGAAATGGCCGGCAACATCTTCAGGAAAATTTACTAATACATGTTGCTGGAATTGACCTACAAGTTTCTTGGTACAGTTCAAACATAATTCACCTTACAAATCCATTATTACATGGCTGGCAATCAGGAACAGGTAAACAACACTGGACATGATAGCACATTAAACTCTTGTACAATTTATTATAATCATCAATACCAATACGTAATCCAGTCCATAGTTGTTCACAAAAAGATAACATTAAAAGGACAATAACAGCCATAGAATAAATAGCTAAGGACAAATACCTACGCAAATGAAGAAGTTCAATAAAAACTGCTCACTAGCGTCAGATGCTTTAGCCTCCTTAGTCCTTACCCACTGTTGTACAGATAAGGACTGCGCAAACCTTGAGGACGAGGGGAATAACTATAGATAGTTAAATACTGAAGATTCTTCAATTTATTCTTGCGAGACAATTATAAAGACATCATTGTCGTGCAGAATTTAGGTTGAGAACTCATTGAGATTCGACTTTAAGTTGGCCGTTTACAAAAATCAATTATTGGTGACAGAGAGAGAAAATACAAAATTAAATACATGCATGGGATGTCTTAGCTTTTCATTTTGGACTGGACAAAACTTGTTAGCTTAAAATCTGAAAAAGAAGTCTTTTGCCCTTAGTTTTCTCTGCCTTGCTGTCTTGCCAAAAGCCAGAGATCCTCTTTCCCGGGCGGCAGCTATTTGGTTCGGGTAAATACTTGTGGTTGGTTGACGTGCCATCTGACAACATATGGATAATCATTTAGAAGATAATTAGCTAATAATTGCATTGGTGGTGGATTAGGTTTAGGAGCAGCACAAATCGTATGCAGGCAGCGGAATCATGGAGGGCTCCACTCCATATGTAATTGCAACATAATATTATTATAGTTAAATGTTATCATTCAACTACTATATAAGCTTTAGAGGAATTGAATGCTCGTGGTCCTACATTAGATGTATGATATTTTTAGTTAGGATTATTATAAAAAATTTCATATTTTCATAATTTCTCAATTATAGGCCAAACTTTTAAAAATAACAATTAAATATTCAAAATTTCATAACTCTTACTAATATTTACTACATGAATTTTAATTTTTACATCAGTATATTATCAATTAATATTTAATATTTAAATATATCATAATTTATAATATTTAAAATTAATAAAAATATTATTGTACGACAAACCCAAGACTTATTTGCACTACTTCCCTGACCTTTCGTTTGTTAATTTTTTTTTTTCATTTAGTTTCTTTGCTTTTGTCCTTGACAACTTATTAGCATCTCTTTTGTTACTATATAATCTATCTCTTATTCTTTTTGCTCTTTCTTTTTCTGGTTAATATTATCTTTGATGAGAGATTAAAGAAAAAGCAAAGAAGGTAGAGAGAGAGAGAAAGAGAGAGAGAGGAAAAGAAGAGAAGGGCGAGAGAGAAGAGATTTCTAAATTGTTTGCATCAATAATTCATCATGAAATTTTATTTTTTTTAAAATTTTCTATAGCCTCAATTATGTGTTGGTTTGCTACACCCTTCCTACCACATTTATGGATAGGCAAAATTTTCACATAAGTTGGAGAAAAACGAGCTAGGAAATAATGAAGAGAAAGTGAGGATAGAGAGTAGAAAAGAGACGGTGAGCAATACAAGGTAGACATTGGAAGGAGAGAGGGAGAGAGTTGTAAGAGTAGACTCCAAGTGAATTATTTTATTTAATATTAATTAATGTAAAATTACAACATATATACCAATTATATTTGAGATCTTATGCATCAAAAAATAGGCTGACTTGATTTGCCATGTCAATTATGCTAATGAAAATACTCATGTTAAGTTATATTTGTAAAAGATTAAAAGTTTTGAGTCATAATTGAAAATTTGTGAAAAGTTTTTATTTTTTTATAAATAACCTTTTTTATTATCTCAACATATTTGATGTTGCTATTTTGTTATCAATATCACTTTAGCACACATCTCAGATACAACTGTTCATAACAGCCTCTATTTCCAAAACATATTACATCACAGTCGCCTTTGCCAGTAATTATTGATATTTCACAAACCGTTCTTACTTTTGTCTATTACCACTTATTACTACCCTTTAAATTCATTTAGTGTTCACGTTTTTAGAGACGCTAATCGTAATCAATGTATACTAGCTAACATATGATTATGTAAGTGATGGTTATTAAATCATTAAAACAACCTCTGAATCAGTGATCATTGGTCCAATATATATGATATTGAGATAGAGATATTGCTTTATAATTATTTTTATTTATTTAATTAATGAAATAACTTATATTGATATATGATTCATTTAATTATCATTTGCATTTTATTAATTTACAATCACTTTTGCAACTTTTTAGGAGTTTATTTAATTTATCTTTAATTTTTTAGAGAAAAAGGTCTAACACCTATACTAGACCTAGCATTAGGTTTGAAACAAAGCTAAAACTTTCATTTTAAAGTTGCTAGATTTAGTTTGTCCTTGTCTAGCTTGCTACAAATTAATAATTTCACTATATATTATCATGAGGGTACTAATTATTTAGGAGTCGTTTGTTTCTATTTCGGTTTTAGGTTTTTATTTATGTTTTCAAATTTAATAAAAATTTGTTTATTTGAATTTCCTATTTTTATTTCTAGTTTTGGTAAATTATAAATATAATAAAAATTGATTTTTTCTATTTTCATTTTTAACATAATCTAATTTATCATCTATTTAATTATTTATTATTAATTACTAATTGGAGTTGTGATTAATACAATACAATACAATATTATTTATTTTTAAAATCTAGATATTATTTAATAAATGTAATTAAAATTTAAAATATTCTAAAATACAAAAATTTTAAATAAAATTAGTCTAATAATTAAAATATATAATAAACAAGTAAGTATTAATTTGTAAATATTTTTAATTATTTATTTTTAATAAAATGCAATAAAATTTTTGCAAAATGTATTAATAAATGTTATCCTAGAGACTAAAATAAAATTATTTACTTAGTTAAATTATAATATTATTTATATTTAATTTTATCTAACATTTAATTATTATTAGTAATAAAATACAATTACATTGTTTTCAAAATTAAATAAAAATATAAGTACATTGTTATTAACAATCATATAAATTAATTAAGTTCCTGTTAGCCCTGCAAAACAATAACAGGGATTTTGGCTCCTAACCTAATCCTTTTTAAATCATTTTGATAGGTGTAGATTATAGTATATTTTCTAGCTATTTGAGTATGTTTTGTAAGTTTTTTCTTAGATGATAATCATGTGTTTAATGTGTTTTAGTTGTTTAATTAGTTTAGAGCAAGAATTTGATCTTAACTTTATGTTTCAAGGGGTTTTTCAATGTTCTCGTGAGTGAATGGGAAACGGAACAAAATGAAGAAAAGAATAACAATGTGAAGTGTGGTAGGTGAGGTAGAGAGTAAATTCCAACAAATTTTAGCTTTTCTAACATATGGTTTTTTTAATACTTTTGACTTTTCGGGGGGTTATTTTTGGGACCAAATTAATTAGAGAAACCCTACAAACATCCCTAGAAGCCTCAAGAAGTATTTAAGGATAAGAAAAACAAAAAAAAGGAGCAGTCATCAGATTCAAAGAAGACAAAAAAGGAGACATTAAGAGCACTCTTGATTTGCCAGAATTCAAGATCAAAACTCCAAATAGTTTTTCTTTCTTTTCTCTTCATCTATTTCATTTTTTTGGATGTTGACTTGGATTATTAGGATGTTGAACATGATTATGAGTTTCTACATTTATATTAGGAAATGTTCTTGATCTTTTTTGTTAAACTTTATTCTTATCAAATTCAATACATCAAGAATGCTTTGTGATACTTGTTATGCATATATTTGATAATAAATTGAGAGAGCGAATCAAGTTACATGTGTTCAGGATTACAACAAGAGTTGATATCTTAATAGACCTGCAAATATTAGATTAATAAACAATTGAAGAGAGATCTTAATTGTGAATTAATTATCCTTATGATTACTTTAAATCCAATTGAATAGTTATGAATAATTTTGTGAATTGAGAGGTTACAACCTTATTATTATCGATTTCAAATGGGATTACTTTATTAGATAAAGGGTGATCAAAACTTTAGGAAATTTAGGATCAAACATAAATTGGATCAACAAGATAAAATCAATACAAAACAAGGATAGAATAATTCATAAGGTTCTTTCATTGATTAACTTTAATCTTATTGATAGTCTCAATTATTTTATTCGATTGTTTATTTTTATTACTTATTCTAATTTCTGTAAATTTGTTTTAATTCAATCAATCTTTTAGTACCTTAACCAAACTTTATTCAAGTTGTTCAGTGTCTAATTAGTCATCGTGGGAATTATACCTTTTGTACTATAAGTTACAATCTTTATACTTATAATATTGAAAGATTTTTTATATAAAACTTTTCAACAAATTTTTGGTGCCATTATCGGGGATTGATTTATCTTCTCACACAATTTCAATTCTTTTAATTTAAGGGCTTTATTACTTTTCTTGTGTGATTTTTGGTACATTAACACAAGAATCACAAAGAGCAACTTAGCAATCTACAAACCTTTTCTTCCACCCTAGTATAGGCATTACAACATGAATGGGAGTTACTTAAAATCATATAATCTATGTTAGAAAAACTATCCAAATTATTCTTGGAATAACAATGTAGGAAACAATATTAGAGCACAAGATATACCAAGTTTCCAATAGGATAGGTGTTGAGGCAAAATTTAATCTATTTACAACCCTCAAAATACTGCAAGTGCATAAGTCGTGGGTGTAGTATGTGAGGTGTTGATCCATTGAGGAGTTGTCGAACTATTCTAATTATAATTTTATCTAAGGCTTAAAAAACTATTAAAAAGAAAATAAAAACTATATAGAAAAGTAAACACATGAAGATGATTGATTGGAAATAAAATGTAAAATTAACACAAAAAGAGTCAAAATGAGCACCACCAAATTAATAATGGAAGTCACACAAGGAAGATTACCGAATATGAGAAGGGGGATTTATCCTATCATTAAATGTTATCATAATTACTTTTAAGTTAATACGGTATCAGTCTTAGACTTTTAAAGGGTGGATTACTCTCTCTCAAGTTATAATCATTAAACCATAAATCATAAGCCTTAATTGAATTATAGAATTTGTAATCTCTCAATTAACAACAAATGCACAAATCCAATCAGTTCTTAAGCCCTCTAATAGACAATCGGGTCCTCACACGAGATCTCTCTTTATCTAAATTCCTGGTTTGATTATTTCATGAGCTATTAGATTGTTTAACTCTCTTTACCCAATCTAATCGTTATGGATTGGTTCATTCTCTCTATTTGTTACCGAAGCATGCAAATATAAGAAATAATCACAACACCCAATGTATTAACATAAAAAGAAATCAGATTAACATTGATTCAAGAACAAATCCCTAAAGAAGTTTAGAAGATCATCATCAAACCAAATCCATCACTATCAAATGCATATTATACATTCAAAAGATGAAATGAAATTTCATTTGGAAGGGTCGGAATAGATTGGAAAGTTGGCAGCACTACAACCCCTTCTTCTCCTTCTTTCTTCTTCCTCCTTCTCGCTTCTTCTTCCTCTCTCCTTAGATCTTTCTCAAAGTGGCAAAGGTTGGAACTCCCTTTAGGGTTCTTTCTCTTTCTTTATATAGTATTTTTTGTTATAGGTAAACCCTAGGGTTTTCTCGAGTCTAGAAAGTACCTAGATAAGTCGCATTCAGGAGGTTATTTGCACTGTCCGTCGCGCAGGCCATGATTATGCCCCAAGATTTTAGCTCTCTGTCATGATCATGGCAGAAGGAGGCATGATTGTGTCAGAGCCTCTACGCTTTTGTGGGCCTAGACATTGCTTCATCCAAATGTTGGGCTTACTTTAATTAATTATTATTCTTTAAAACATACTTGATTTCAAATTCATTTAATAGTGCCATTATCGATAGACAACTACTATCATGATATGAAACTCATCATTCCCATGAAGTAAACTCTTTTACAAAAAACCCATTTCGGTACTAAGGGTTAGTTGATAACCTACAACAGAAGGCATTCTACCCAATAAGGTAGATACTTCAGATCTTGCTTATATGAAACAGAAGATATTATCGATAAATAGCAATACGTCTTGTTCATTAACATCTTGGAAATATTACGGAGATAAATCGCAACACTACAATTTAAACCATAATCAAGTGACCAACTTGATTATTTAACATTGAATCCATTATTTTAGATTCTTATTATATACATGTTTCCCATACATCTCTATGTGTATGTATATTACTTACAAAAGAATCTCGATATCTTATGACTAGATATATAATGCTCACAAAAACCAAACTCTTTTATTTTATTAGTAATAAATATTTTCATTACAAAAGTAAGTGGAAGAAAATTAAGTTATAAGTATATACACTTGCTGTCCAGGACACTATATTTATATAACTCCAACAATCTCCCATTTGTCCTAAATCAAGTTTGACATATCCCTCATTCTTATCCCTGCTATATGAGCCTCAAAACTCTTTTAAGATAGTGTCTTCGTAAATGGATTAGCAAGGTTTTGCTCTGTGGGAATCTTTACCACATTCACCTCACCACGTTGTATTATCTCCCTTATGAGATGATACTTTCTCTCAATGTATTTGGCAGCTTTATGGTTTTGAGGTTCTTTAGAATTAGTCACTGCCCACTATTATCACAATAAAGTGTAATGGCCTTTTCTACCTTAGGAACCACCTCTAAATTGTTTAGGAACTTGCAAAGCCAGACTGCTTCTTTTTTTGCTTCATAATGAGCAACATGCTTAGCCTCCATAGTCAAATCAGCAACACAAGGTTGCTTGACACTTCTCCAGACTATAACTCCACCTCCTAATACAAAAATAGAACCAGAAGTTGATTTCCTTGAATCATCATTTAATTGAAAATCAAAATCTATTTATCTTATCGGAATAAGGTCACTTACAGAGTAAACAAGCATTAAGTTCTTCATCCTATGAAGATACTTCAGTATGCACTTTACCACAGTCCAATGCTCCATTCCTGAATTGGACTGAAATCTACTCACTAGTCCTACTGCATAATAGATATCCAATTTAGTGCAAAGCATAACATATATTAAACTTCTAACTACCGAAGCATATGGAATGTTATGCATAAGTTCGACCTCCTTTTAGGTCTTAGGTGCTTGCTCCTTTGAAAGTTTGATTCCATGTTTAGTAGGTGTGAAACCTCTCTTGGAATCTTGCACAGAAAACTTATTGAGCTTGTTCTCAATGTAGGTTATTTGAGACAAGTCCATCAGTTTGTTCTTACAATCTTTTATAAGTTTGATCCCTAGAACATAGCTAGCCTCCCTTTAATCCTTCATTGAGAACTGTTTGTTCAGCCATCCCTTAACTGTAGATAACATTCCTACATCATTCCCAATGAGTAGAATGTCGTCAACATACAAGATTAGAAAAGTAACCTTGCGTTCTTGCATCCTTTTATAGAAATAAGGCTCATCTTGGTTTTGTATGAACCTATAAGTTTTGATAAACTTATCAAACCTAATGTTGCAAGACCTAGATGCTTGCTTAAGCCCATAAATAGACCTCTGTAATTTGCATACCTTATACTCATTATCTGGCTCAATTAATCCTTTTGGTTGGCCATATAAATGGTCTCCTCAAAATTCCCATTAAGAAATGTGGTCTTGACATCCATTTTCCATATTTCATAATTGAAATAAGTTGCTATGGCCAAAAGAATTCTGATGGACTTAAGCATGGCAATCAGAGAAATGTCTCCTTATAGTCTATACCCTCTTTTTGAGTATAGCCTTTAGCTACCAATCTAGCTTTTAAGATATCTACCTTTCCATCTAATCTTCTTTTCCTTTTGTAGATCCATTTACACCCTATGACTTTTACATCTGGTGGTAAATCTATAAAGATCCAGACTTCATTGGTGTACATGGAATCTATTTCTGATTTCATCGCCTTGAGCCATTTTTCTACAACAACATCATTAATAGCCTTTGTATAAGTAATGGGATCTATTTCTTCTTGGTCTGAGATGGCTATAATGCCTTCTCCTAGACCTAGATACCTATATGGTTGTCTCACAACCCTCCCATTACATCTAGGCATTACTTGATGTTCATATTGCTCTTCCGATTTAACCCATTTTGACATCTTGATTTGCTATATCTAAATCAACTCTTGGTTTGGATGAAATAGCTAACTCTTTGAGACTACTTCACTTCTTCCTTTGTGATTTCTTACAAAATCTTCCTTTAGGAAGGTTGCATTCGTTGACACAAATACCTGTAGGATATCCTACAAACAAACATACTTCTGACCTTGGTTCCATCTTTGTAAATTCAGTCCTTAGAACATAGGCTGGGCAGCCCCAAGTCCTTAAGTGCC
This sequence comes from Erythroxylum reticulatum, assembly GCA_025504915.1. Classification (NCBI taxonomy): domain Eukaryota; kingdom Viridiplantae; phylum Streptophyta; class Magnoliopsida; order Malpighiales; family Erythroxylaceae; genus Erythroxylum; species Erythroxylum reticulatum. The sequence goes on from JANSVA010000003.1 coordinate 16,535,362, forward strand.
TCAATGAAGGCACTCGACCAATCCACAACTCCTTAGGTGTTTTAAGCATCAATTTGGATGGAGCAAAGTTAAGAAGATAAGTTGCCCTTTGTCTGGCATATCCCCAGAATGATTCTGGAAGGCTAGCATAGGACATCATTGATCTTAACATTTCTAATAGAGTCCTATTTCTCCTCTTAACTACACCATTCTATTAAGGTGTTCGAGGGGTTGACAAGTTGGAAACTATTCCATTGTCAATTAAATATTGCTGGAACTCTCCAGATAAGTACTCACCCCTTTGATCCGATCAAAGTTGTTTTAATGACTTGCCTAACTGCTTCTCAGCTTTAGCTTTGAATTCTTTAAACTTTTCAAAGGACTCACTCTTTTTATGCATCAAATATAAATAGCCACGTCTAGAGTAATCATCTATAAATGTTATGAAGTATTCATAACCTCCTCTAGCTTATACGTTCATGGTACCACACGCATCAGTATGTACTAGGTCCAACGTAGATTCAGATCTGTTTCCTTTGGAAGGAAATGAGGCTTTGTTAATTTTTCCTTCAATACAAGATTCATAGGCCAGTAATGGATCATTATCCAAGACCATAAGGATCTCATCCTTTGCTAACCTTTCAAGTCTTTTCTGATTCATATGACCCATTCTTAAGTGCCACAGATATTTTGAATTAATGCTAGAGACATTGGATTGTCTTGTTTTTATCAATTCTATGGTGTTTAGTGAGCCTGCCATAGGTGCTATAAAGAACAATCCCTATTTAATTATTACATTACAAATAAAATCCTTATTCTTATCTATTGAAACAACATTTTCAAAATATAAGGAATAACTAGGTTTTATTAAACAAAAAATAGAAATCATATTCCTGACAATCATTGGCATGTAATAAACATCCTCTAAACATCACATATGACCACTAAGAAAGTCCAAGATAACTACTCCCTCTGATTATACTAAAATATAGGATCTATTTGCTATCTTGACTTGAAACTGGCCTTTATATAGTCTTTTCCTTTGCTGAAACCCTGCAAAGAATTGGAAACATGGCTAGTGGCTCTTGAATCTAATATCTAAGAATCAGAATCTACCACGTTTCTAGTTCCTAACAAACTTAGGAAACCTATACCTTGTTTGCTTTTGAGGGACTCAAGGTAGACTAGACAATTTCTTTTCCAATGACCCATCGCATCACAGTGGAAACACTTTCCTTTGATGTTCTCTTCGGCCTTCTTTTTCATAGGTTGGACCTTAGCCCCTATTTGGGCCTTCTTTTGCTTTCCCTTAGCCTTAGGCTTAGAAGAAGGTTCTACATTAGCTTCTGGCCCATGAACCTCAATATTTAATAGCTCCTCCGTACTCTAGAGGGTATTCATCAACTCACTCCTGATGTAATCCTTATTGTTTAGCTCATAGTCCAACTTAAACTGTTGAAAAGAAGTGTTTAAGCTATTGATGATCATAATCATCTTCATGTCTGCATCCATATCCGCCACAAGCATCCCAGCCTCAGTGACCGCAAAGATTACCTTAAGCATGTAATTTCGCACCGATTTACCAAGTTTTTGTCTAAGATTATGAAAGGTTTGGATAGCTGTCACCCTTGTAGACTTGGTCCTCACACTAAACATCTCATGTAGGTGATCGACCATTGCACTAGTAGTTTTCATACAAGTAATTTGCTTTTGCAACATGCTTTTGCAACATGCCGTTGACAGAACCTAGAATATAACACTTAGTAGTCTTATTTAAATTATGCTATTGCTCATGTTATTAGAATAGCTCAAGAGTTGGATCTCCACCCGAAGGTGTAGGCTCATTTTCAGTTAATATCTATGAAATTCGTTCATATTGAAGAACAATATCAAGGTTACATCTCCATTCATAAAAACTCTCTCTATTTTCCAATTTGTTATTTGTTAAGAGCAAAGTGAGTGGATTCATTTTGTGGTGATTATGTCTGAAAATATAAGTTATTAAAAAATGAACATACTAGTCAACAATTATTGGAACTTTGTATAAAATCATGATTCATGTATGCATGATGATAGATTTAACAAAACTTAAAAAAATTTAAATCTTTATACGACGATTATTTTTCTTATCTATAACGAACTAAGTGATGGTGGGTCATCTTATCCATTAAAAGAAAAACTGGGACTCTCCCACTAAAAAAGCTACCAATCATCTTCATGCCTAACTTTTAAAGAAGCGCCATAATTTTGTCCATACTTTTACCAACAAAGCTATGATGGGAAGGTTATTGATAAAATATATTGAATGTGTAACTATTTGTTTCATCCACTAAAGGAACTTGTAAACCATGCCTCAGTGGGAGGTCACATTTGCTACCAATGAGTGGACTTATCCTTAAGGAGACCCAAACCATGCAAAATCTAGGATTCATGCCCTTCGGTGGGGAGTAACACTTCACTACATGCAAATGGGCCATCACATAGAGACTGTAGACTCTCACATGAGCATCCTCTCCCACAATCTTTTTAGGCTTTAAGTTTTAATGAATACATCTTGTCTAGATGCATTTTATTATCCATCCTATATTGTTTCATTATATATCTTATACATAATGAACACATGGCAAAGCCTAGGGTTGGCAATTTTCTAAATGGCATGCAATCACATAATATCACATATTATTTTCATTCATTTATCCATTCATCTCATGAACTAAAAAGCCACATTTGATTGTCCATCCTAGAAACATAAATAATATTACAAGGCTTTTAAGCCCAACAATTTCTTCTTGGACTTGGATCTTTCGCTTCGAACTCTTCACTCACATGACCTGACCCATTATGTAAAAAGTGTGTAATGGCTTTTCTTTTCCAACAAAATTTCGATTTTTATAAAATCAAATTTTTTTCCAAAAGAAAACAAAAATCTGCACTTGTTTTTCACAAAAACCAAAACTTATGCATGTGAAATAAAAAATTCCAGTACTTGTAAAAATTGAAACCTTGTTAAAAAATGTTCATACAATCAAACATTTGTTAAAACAAAATTCTAGCACTTTTGTTTTCTAAAAATCGAAAATTAGCCAATACGCTATAAGCAAAACTGAAACTTTACCTCTTCATTTCTTCAATGCATGGCTTCTTCATCTTCATAATTACATGATTTTGTACATTACATAATCAAATAAAACACAAAAGATGAAACCAAGGAGGAAACATGACGATGATAGGCCACCCTCCTTGTTACAAACCAAATGAACAAAACTTACAAGGTAACTTTAGAATCTATAGACAACCAAAAGAGCAAAACATACACCATATA
>JANSVA010000003.1:16538762-16549203 GCA_025504915.1 Erythroxylum reticulatum
TGGTGATTAAAATGGCGCCAGTAGTTTGATGGACTAGCTACCCATCAAGTCTTAATACCAAGATGAGATCTTGTGTGTTGATCACTATATAGAGTAAAACAGGAGATCTAGAAGGAAAAACCAACATAAGGGCAAAATGGTAATTTCACCCTTTATTGTGTAGATGGCTATAATATGGTTCATATTAGAGTTTGCAATTGGACATCTAATTTGAATCACGTGTTCTCATAATATTTAGTAATTCAAGAGTTCAACTAATTATTTTTAGTATAATGACATTTAGTTAATAAGCTGGAATTAATTCTAATGAGATAAAATTAATTCAAGGCTTAATTTGGCTTTTAGGAAGGTATCTAGCAAAGTAAGAAATACAAATAGAGATTTTAAAGAATATGATTGGATGTTGGGCTTACTTTAATTAATTGTTAATTATAAGCCTATATGAACATTTAGGAATGGGCTAGGCTTTAGTTTAATTTGTTTAATTAAATTAAAACAAAGTTATTAAAGATAAATTTATGAAGAATTTAAGTTTTAATGGGTTAAATGTGCAGCTGCTCATTTAGCATTGGTTTGATACATTTAAGATGGTTTTTAAACATGCTTTATCATCATTAAATGGAGTAATAACCTTATCATTAAATGGTTTAATGGTGGTCTTTTAATGATAGCATGTAACCTATTAGCATTCAATGGATTAAGGAAGAAAGAGGTGCATTTGATGGACCATCTTAATTCTTTCATCACAAAACCAAAATTGATATGCATTTTTAGGTTAATGGTCTTTTCATATAGCCATCTTAAAATAAATGAGAAGAGTCTCATTTATTGGTTTCTTTATCATTGATTAAGGAAGGAAGTGATGCATTAGATGCACTTCACTTCTTCCTTTTGAGACTTAACCAAAATTGAGAGATAAGAAGACAAGGTTATTGAATTTTTGTCTCTCTCTCTCTCTCCTATCTTGCATGTGAGAGCTGAAAATTACATGAGAAGTGTCTCATCATTGGCTTCTTTCTTCTAAGGCAAAATCTCTTCAAGTTTTCTTCTCCTTCCCCACTAAAGGATCTTATTAACCAAGTTGTCCAAGAAGAACAAGTAGTAGATTGGATTGGTCAAAGATACAATATCGAGAAGAGGATACAATAACAAGAAGAGGATACATCACTTAGGAGAGGATACATTGCTGAGGATAGGATACCACAGCAAGGAGTTAAAGCTATAGCAAAGGAGTCGATAATAATTTTCATCTTGTGTTTATGAAAATGTTTATCTTTATATAGTATCATGTATGGCTATGCATGTTGATTTGGTTATATTGCTTCCACTGCAATTTTGATTTGTAAAAAGTTTTGAAGTCTACCATTTTATCCAAATTGTGCATGCCTTATTTTTCCAATCTAACACCGAATTCTCTCTATTCTTCGATATTTGATCTAAAACACTAATAAACACATCAAGACACCTCAAATACATAAAATTTAAGCTCAATGGAATGCTCTAACCTATACCACACTATAAACATAAATGTCTAACTAAATAACACAATCCTAACCTAAAAATTCACTAATTATTCAATGTAACAACTAAACTAGATACTAAAACATTATGCAATCTACAACGTCTCTACACTTAAACTTGTGCTTCTCCTCAAGAAAAGACAAAACAAGCAAAACAAAACACACTAAACATGATTAACAACAAAACACACACATATGCGATAATGGGTCAATGGCATTAAACTTCACAAAACAAATTTAACTTTAACATGATCCCTTAAGTTGTTCTAACTTATTAACTTGTGAAATATGTGTCTATGTACTTTGGGCCAAATATACATACTAATCAAGACCTTAATGTAAAACTCTTTCACTCATATCACTTACACATAGAAATTGATAATTATTTGGTCAACCAAAATTGTAATTATCCTTAAGTAGCTTTTCATGAAAATTCGAGCTTTCACTAAGATCGGTAGGATTTGTTAACCAATGCACTACTTTTACTACTTTTAATTGACATAAACCTAGCCATTTGATGTGAAGGCAAACATTTGTGATGAATGTCCCTCGACTACTCAACTAGGATATGTTTTTATTAATCGGCTTGGTTAGAATGTCATTATAGCCTTTTGACGCGAAGGCAAACATTTGTGATGAATGTTTCCCGATTACTCAGCTATATCGCATTCTCAACTTGCTACTAGCTCTATTCATAACCCGATTTATTTCAAAAAGGGATCATGGAATAGTTATTTATTAATCAAAAACACAAACTTCTATATATTTATTTATTTTATTTCCCACCTAATTTCTTTAGCTAATCATTCTCATGAAAAGTTACTAACAATGCTACATATTCAATTGACATAAAATTATAAATGAATGTGGTAAATTTCTAGAGTGAACGAACCAACATCATATCCTAATTAACATGCATATTTAACCGAAACAACCTAGAACACTAATTTCACAAGCTAATAAATCTTCACAACCTAAAATACTATGTTCATTGCTAAATTGATTTCGTTAAGTCCTAGCCATTGACATATTCACACAAATCACATCTTGCAATCTTAAACAAAACTAACATACAGTATGTAAAATTCAAATTCAAATGAAAACATATAATTCACACAACCCTCCCCACACTTGGAGAACACATTTTCCTTAATTTGAAAAGAACAAAAAAAATAATACATAAGGTGAGAATAAAAATAATCAAACAAGAGAGACAAGAGAACAATTGAAAATAACAATAAAATAAAAGACAAGGGTTAGAGTTTAGAATCTATAATGGTGATCAAGGTGGTGATGGTTTTGGAGGTGGTAGTTAAACACCTTAAGCCTCAAAATATCTGTGAATATGTCTTATGTCTTGGTTTTGGCATCATTGTTCTCTAGCCATCTCCTTCAACACCTTGGCATTTTCTAAAATGGCTTTGTTAGTGTTTAATACGACTTCCATTTCCTTCTCCCATCCCATTTGCTCTTCCTATTCTGAGTACTCACTAGTTGAGTCCTCCTCTTATTGCAGTGGCGTCGAGCTTGAACTGGATTATCCCGCCCTGGTCTTAACATGAGATTTAGCGCTAATATCTAGAAGTTCCATGTTATAGACACCTCCAAGATCTTAGCTCACTTTAAATGGAGATGGTTAAGAAACTTAGGATGATGGACAGTTAGTCCATTGCAATTAATGCCATAATATTTCACAATGATCGTGACCAAGTAATAATTGCAATAAAATATAGGTGGAGTTACAAACTTGGATGTTATGATCTAGGTACCACAATAGAAAAAAGTTCTTTAACTGAGCACTTGTCAGTTTCAGTTTTGTCAAAGACATTTTGACATATAAGTTTTTGCAATAATAAGTGTTCAGGGCTTTTAATAGTATTATTGTAGGAATTTTTAGCATCAAAGCTCTCCAGCCTAGTTAATTTTGTCAAATATTGGGTGGCATGAAAGTCATCGTATTGATCTACTATGGTTAAATTGGGGAATCCATCGATTTCACACTAAATGTCATAATGTAAGTCATATGGTTGACCCTACAACCAAAACTAGAAATCCTTAGGGGTCAGTTGACTCAAATTAAAGAGCTGTGAAGAATTTTAGGGTTAATTCCTCATAAACAGGATAATTCAATCACAAAAATCTATCCTAATGAATTCTTTCTCTTAAGGTCTCATCCTTCTCTCTCAATCCTATTCTTTCTAATGTATCAAAATTGAAGTATTTAGGCACACTTATTTTCTTAAGATTAAGGGTATGGAACCAGTCACCTTCCTTATTTGAAAAGATCGAAAAAGGTAAGTTGTAATTTATTACCCTGTTTCATTGCCCACGACTCGATACTTGGACTTTTCCTTTTGGATGAGTGCATTTAACCATCTACTTGATGTGCGGTCCCATTTGATTGAGAGTTGTGAAAAGTTTGGAGAGGGTTGAAGGCTTGAAGATGGGTAGAAAGAAGAGATAAGAGAGAATAGTTATGTTCTTAGGTTTAGAGATAGAGTGCGAAAGTGAAAAGTGTAAGAAAAATGATGGTGAGTGTGAATATATAGGGTTGGAAGGGTAAAAAGGGGTAAAATTGGAAGAAGAAAGGTTGAAAATCACGTATACCTGTTATGCGATTGTGGCCTGCAAAAAATCCTGCATACTTTCCGATTTACATTCCTTTTCCTCATTTCACCTCAAAATCCTTCCATACCTTATAATTACATTATCACCTCCTTGTGCTTGCCTTCCATCACATTCCTATGCCAACTAATCATCAATTCTCCCAATATATTCAACTGGAATCAAAACACACACAAAGAGATATCATAGGTTGTCTCTTATGCAATGCTTCTTTTACCTTCAGTAGCTCGACATACTTCTTTTGCTTATAGTGGTTTGAACGAGTTATGTAATTACAGTGCAATCATAGGTCTAATGAATTGCAAATGAGCTACCAAACTGTGATTTCCACTACCCTTCTTCTTCGTCTTCTTTTTCAGCTTATTCCTTTAAGAATGTCACTTTCCAAGTTGATCCTTATGATCATCATTATGTTCAACCTCTATACAAGACTTGATTATCTTAATGATGTCTACAAAATTGTGAGATCTTCTTTTATTATTGTACATGTTAAAGGACACCTTCTCATTCCCCACCCTTAAAGTGAACTTGCCTTCCTCAACATCTATAATAGATCAGGTGGTGGCTAAAAATGGTTGTCCAAGGATAATTGGTATCTCCAAGTCTTCCTCTATATCTAGAATGACAAAGATCGGTGGAAAGGTAAATTTTTCCACCTTAACAAGAATGTCTTTGATCATACCTCTCGGACAGTGAATTGATCAATCAACCATTTGCACACTCATCATGGTTGGTGTTATTTCTCCTAGCTTCATCTTTTGGCATAAAGTGTATTACACTAGTTCCCAAGTCTGCAAAAGCCTTATCCATTTTGACATTATCTATGGTGCAAGGAATGTAAAAATCCCTTAGATCATTTTGTTTCTGTTGCAATGTTGCCATTTTATGAGAGTTCTTCGTACTTCCTACTTCACTCGCTAGCTTTTCTAGCTCATTTTTGCTGATTAATCTCTCTTTTATGGATTCCATATCAGTGATTCGTGTTTTCAACTGCTCTATTACCTCAAGGACTTCCTTTCAGTCCATTTATTTTGACTTCTATTTTGCTAAAATGGGGTATGGAATTACAGGTCGACACTCCTCGATTTCCTTCAAGTTATGTTCATTCAATAGGAGATTTTTGTTAGCCCTTTTCTCCCCTATCTTCTTCAGCTTGGTCAAGCTTCTCCTTAGAGGCCTAGATCATGATCCTTTCCTTTGTTTTTTTTTTATGTTTCTTGGAAGGCTCCTCATATTTCTTACAGACAGTGCATTTGTTAATTGGCCTATTTGGATTTCTAAGTTATGAATGGAGGATGCATGATTCCTTGTCACTTGTTGAAAATTTTCTTCCAATATTGTATGTGCATCATCTATGCTTCCAATCTTATCCAATATTTTTTTTCTAATTTTGGTTCTATAGAATTAAGTTTCTCTTATTGAAAACCAGGTGGCCCTTAAGGTCAGAATTGACCTCTAGTATTGTTTGACCACGAAAAGTTTAGATGAAAACCAAGTTTGTACGTGTTCAAATAGCGCTTGTTCCTTCCACCACGACCAAACTGTGCTCCTATATACTTAACTTACTTCGTTTCATTACCTTACACCAGGAAGCAATCGATGGTATCATGATTATCCTAGCCGCATAGCTCACATATTTGTTGAATGGACTTAATAGGGTCTGAAGAAGAAGCTTTCGTGTTATTCAACTGTCGAGTCAAGTTGTCAATCTTTGCTTGCATTTCTGTAATTGTGTCAACAGTTAAAGCTCCTTTTTGCGCACAGAGGGTTGTGGGTTGTTTACTCTTGTCATTCATCTATAGAAAGCTATTACTGTCCATTTCTTCAAGCAACTCCTCCGTTTTGTCAATAATCTTTCACGTAAGTGATCTGCCCAATGCTGCATCTATGGTACCTCTCGTGGGTGAATTAACTCCATTGTAGAAGGATTGCAAAAGTAATTCTTTTGGTAAGCTATTGTGTGGACACCTCCTTTGTAAATCCTTATCTCTCTCCCACTCCTTATAAAGAGATTCCCCATCACTCTGTTGGAAGTTTATGGTTTCTTTTATCATATTTGTAGTTTTAGTAAGGAAAAATACTTGTCTAGAAATGCACATACCAAATGCTTCCACATTGCGACATTTAAAGGACTGTGAGAGTGATACCAAGCTTTAGCTCTATCCTTTAACATAAAAGGGAAAAGCCTCATCCTAACTGCGTCGTCTAAAATCCTATTATATTGGAAGGTATCACATATTTCGAGGAAGTTCACTATATGTGCATTGGGATCCTCATTAGTCAGTTCGTAGAATTGCACATTTGTTTGCAATATGTTCAGTAGGGCTGACTTAATTTCATATGAAGTTGATTGAATAGGAGGTCTAGCCACATCTTGATTAGTTGCATTAAATTTTGGTCTCATGAGATCTATGAGGGTCTGTGGTTGATTCCTTGGGTTTCCTCCTTGCTGAAACTCTTGATGAAATTCCTCAGCCATTAGTTCTCTAATTTCTTCTTCTTGGCATTTAACTGTTTGAATGACTCGTTCCAGGCGAGTGATGTTAAGTGTTGCTTCAAGGAAGGCTACATTTTGGTTCATCTTTTCCTAGCCATCATTCTATTAACTTCGCACCATTAAACTCACATAAATTAGATGCAAAAACATGCATATGCTCTTTTTATTTCTTCAATTTTTTTCACTAAGAACTTTTAATTCTTATTCTTTGTATTTTGATTTTTCTTGTCTTTGTCTTGTCTTTTAATTTTCTTCTTCCTGCTCCTCTAAGAAAAGTGAAAATTAATCTTTGAAAAACTACCCAAATGTAGTGCTTTCGACTCATTTTAATTTTTTTCTTCCAAATTGTGCCGAAAATCACAAGTGAGTCAAAGTGAGTATCTTAAGCATTTTTAAGACATTAATCACTATATCCAGTGCATCAAATGAATCAAAATTTAAACATATCAAAAAGCTACATATACATTCCTTGTGGATACAATCCTTAGTTACCACTACTATAAATTTAATTGTGCAGAGTTAGGTTTATTTTCTGATGTATTCGACTTGTGTTAAAAACTTTGGAGCCGTTGCCAAGGATTAATATCCGTTGCTTTTCTGAATATATCTGTTTGTTTTATCTTATAATAGTTTTGATTAATTTATTTTCTCGTTTGGTTTAGAAACTGTTCATGACAAGATCTTCTCACTTTGGTGAACTGAGATTTAATTAAGAAATTGGAATAACTATTCTTATATTAAAAAGAAAAAATTGCATAAAGTTTCGAGGATCCGTCACCATCTAATAGGAGCATTGTTTCTTTACTAGGAATCCAAATAGCCTTATATTTGCTTTATAATTCATGCAGTGATTCTATTTGTGAATAAATTCAAACATAGTAGAGCAAAATAATGATCACACTTTTAAGTAGTTAGTTGCTTCTGATCTCAACCATAAACGTTTGTGCATTAATTTTTCCTACTATTAATGTTGCTTTTGAGCTTAAATCTAGTTTAATTAATCTTTTGCATACTTTTTGTGGTTCTTCAGATGACGATCCTCATAAGAATCTTAAGGAATTTCATGTAGTTTATTCTAGCATGAAGCTAGTCGAGGTACAAGAAGAGCAAATTAAGCTAAGGGCATTCCCTTTCTTATTGGGGGACATCATTAATGATTGGCTATACTACTTACCCTTTAGATGAATCACTACTTAGAATGAGATGAAAATAATTTTTTTTGGAGATGTACTTCCCTGCCTCTCGAGCTACAAATATTTATAAGGAAATAAGTACAATTATACAGTGCAATGGCAAGACATTATATGAGTTTTAGGAGTGTTTCAGGACGATGTGTGCTAGTTACCCTCACTATCAAATAAGTGAGCAACTTTTGATCTAATATTTTTATGAGGGACTTCTGCAATAAGAAAGAAGTACGATAGATGCAGCAAATAGAGGTGCATTGGTAAATAAGACACCTATCGAAGCTAGAAATTTAATTTCCAATATGGCTGATAAATCTTAATAGTTCAACATTTGAGAGGATTTCAGACCATTAATAATCAATGAAACTAATACTGCCACAATGGAGCAATAGATAGCTGGGTTGATATCTTTAGTGAGATAGATGGTTAAAAATGATACTCAACAATTAAAAACATATAGAATCTGCATAATGGTAGGACATCTAACTGATATGTGTCCAACCTTGCAAGAAACACCCATGGAACAAGTGAATGTTTTTGGAAGTTTTCCAGATCAACCACAAAAGAAGTATGATCTCAACTATTCCTATGTACACAATTCGAGATGGAAGAATTCTCCATTTAATAGTTATAGACAATAAGAACAATAACAACAAAGCTCCTACCAACAACCATTTCAAAGGCAAGCTTAACTATTAAGCTCTAGATATTCATAAGAAGATATGATGAAAACACTGCCTTAGAATATAACTCATCTTCAAAATAATACCATACTATTTTAATGTATAAAAAAAGTTAGTATTCAAAATTTGGAAAATCAAATAAATCGCATAGCTATTATTATTAGTTGATTGGAAAATTAGAGTTTGAGTAAACTTCCTTCTAAAAACATTATGAACTCAAAAGAGAATGCAAGTGCTATCACCTTAAAAAGCGGTAAAGAAATAAAGGCACCACATAAGGCTCCTCTCATGGACGATGATGAAGAAATTGAAAAGGAACTTGAAGTGTCTCTAAAATAAGCTAGAATGGAAACTAAGGTAAACTCTTTATCTCATGTGATTAAAAACTTTGCTAATACTTTGCCTCTTTTTCCTAGTAGGTATGCTAAATCAAAGAAAGAGGAGTGAGATAAGGAGATTTTGGAAATGATCAGAAAGGTAAAGGTAAACATACCTCTAATTGATGCCATAAAACAAGTTTTAAAATATTCCAAATTTCTCAAAGAATTATGCACTTCCAAAAGGAAATTGAGAGGAGACGAGAAAGTGAGTGTGAGGGTGAATGTTTCTGCAATCATTCAAAGGAAACTTCCACCAAAGTGTAAGGATCCATTTACGTTTACAATTTCTTGGAAAATAGGAGGCTTAAGATTTAAAAAAGCAATGTTAGATTTAGGAGCTTCAATTAGTGTCATGCCATATTCTATTTACACTACATTGATACATATCATAATTCAACTGGGAGATAGATCTAACACTTATCTTAGAGGGGATATAGAGGATGTCTTAGTGGAAGTTAACAAATTAGTTTTCCCAACTAATTTTTGTATACTGAACATGGAGGGGAACCTTTAATTATTTCAATTGCAATCCTTCTTGGTCGATCACTTTTAGAAACATTAAAAACAAAGATTGACGTGGATACAAGGATGTTGAATATGGAGTTTGATGGTGAAAAAGTTCATTTTAATATTTTTAAAGCAAAGAGGTACCCAAATGATGTTCATTATTTTTTATCTATTGATTTCATTGATTGCTTGTCTTAAAAAGTTTTTGATATGGAAGATAAGGATAAGTTAGAGGTCATTCTTTGAATGAGTTTAGAGGAAAACACTTTGCAAAATTCTAACTTATTTATTATAGGTACGATAGAAAAAATTATGCTAGCATTGTTATCGCTACAACCAATGCCAAAAAAGCAAGTACTTTCAAATATTAAATCGGTAATATCTCATACAAAATCTCTACCTTATGTTGTGCAAGCACCAATCATTAAACTGAAGTAATTATTGGAGCACTTGAAGTATATATTTTTGGGAGAAGGAGAAACACTTTCGGTAATCATAATAAAAAATTTAACGAAACCTCAAGAGTAAAAGGAAAAAGTGGAGAAAACTGAAAACCATAATTTTGATACTTGAGGAGGAAAACATAGAGTTGAGCCAACGATAATAAGAAAGGTAATGATGGGGAGGTAACCAAAAGGAACTTTATTCCTTTCATTTACATTTTCACATTTTTTGTTTATATTAAATACTCCTTTTCTTATGGTTAATGTTACATTAGGAATAATGTAAGTTTTAAGTATAGGGGTGGGGGATCTTAGTTTCGTCCACATTTCTAAACTTATTTGTTACTTATGTGTGTTTCTTAGGTGCTTAAAAATAAAACAAACATTTTCTTTTTTAATTGCTTTTAAAACTATATAGTTATAATTAAAGAGTGAATTGACTAGAGAAATTCATAACAACTTAAGCTTGTACTTTTACTTTTGTGATTGATCAATATAAATTATCTTTAGAAGAGTAGTAATTGTTGGATCAGAAAAACAAAGCATGCTATATTTGGAGAAACGGTAGATTTCAAAACTTTTAAGAAATCATTACTTGC
>JANSVA010000003.1:16560644-16581919 GCA_025504915.1 Erythroxylum reticulatum
TGCCGAGATGAGTTTACACACTCATAACTCATTCCAATTTACTGTTTTACCCTTCCCATCGGTGATGGGATGTTACAGCAACAAATGATCTGAAGGAATAGAATTTTAGCCCAGTCCTTAAGACTTACAATTTCTGGATGGAAATTGTTATCCGACCTTTAAACGAAGTGACCCTTGAAACAATAGATTCCTTACACATTGTGCTCTCTCTCTACAAAAATTGGTAGCATTTTGAATTGATTGGATAAAGGTTTTGAGTGAAGGAAAGTAAAGGAATAAGTTGGACTAGTATGAACTGGTGTTATTTCACTAAACATGCTTCAACATTTTGAATATTTCTGGATCTATAGGGTTTTAACTGAGATGATTTTCAATGTAGAGTAAACTAGAGGCGTAGGTTTACAAATTATATGAAGAGGTCAAATTTTGATTTAACCTCTAAGATGTTTAATATCTTGATGGAATTTGAGCATAGAATATTTACTTAGTATAAGAATGAGTCAGAAAATAGGGCCCAACACTTACGGTATCAGAGAATGAAGATGAACCGAGGATGACTAATGAGGGTTAATTGGAATAACCATGCAGGGTAACAAGCACAAGTACACGGTTTATGACCTCGAATGTTGAGCTCCGAAATTGGGGTCCAATAGTTGTCGTATTAGAGCAAGAGTTAGGTTCTAGAATCGATGCCCAACACTTAGTCTATCAAGTCCTTAGCTTGGGTCGAGTCAATCTATACAAGGTTCGACACTTTACCAAAATTTGCACCAAGTCCGATCCCTCTCGTCCATGTTTATCTTAATGTTTTCGTATGCATCCCTTATGCTTGAATCCAGCTAACCTTCCTCCTAAGATGCATCGTGAAAGTCACTGGAAAGTACTCTAAAATTTAAGGTTCTAACACCTACCATATGCATATGGCATATGTGTTGCAAACACCCAATGTGAAGCAATACATGTCTAACACACACCTAGAGCTTTATGGTGTATGTGACACATGTGCTTGAATATGTGTTATGCATGTGCATGATTCACACATGTCCATCATATGTTGGAACTAAATGTTAGATAGTTGAGCGTTGGCTATCACCTTTACATTATGTCTGCCTCCACCAGAACTAGTGATTTTTAGTAGCTATTTCTAATGAATTTTCATCAAGAAATCACGAGACATTGAATTTTACTCCCCTTTTTATCGTACTTTTCAAACATAAATCAATCCGAGAAATAAATGCACTGTGTATTTAAGTAAAACTAAATTATTTCTTATAATTTCCTTATAAAGAAATTAAAAAATCTCTGTGTAAATTCATATAATTACATAATCGTTATAATACCACATGAATGTTATTGAACAACCTAGGATCAACCATAAACTTGTATAAACAAGGATAATGTGGAACACATAATCGTTATAATACCACATGAATGTTATTGAACGACCTAAGATCAACCATAAACAAGGATAATGTGGAAATATACTTATATTTACTATATATTTCTATTTGAGCAAGTCGTTGAAAACTTTGAGTAAGCTTGTCTACTTTTATACAAGCAGGTGTAACTTTTGATTGTCCTTAACCAAAGTTGTTTGAAACAATGTCAACAAGATCTTTTGCCTTTCTTAATGCATAGAACTCCTAATGGGTAAGAGAAAATTATATATCCAAGGTCATTTCATAATAAGTCCTATAAGAACCCAACCCATGCTGGTAAATTTGACCCACTTAAAACATTTTATTGTCTTTTATACTTGATCATATTTTAATTTTCATAGTATTACTTTTTTAATTATCTTTTATGTGGGATCAGATTTTAATTTTTTTAGTTTTAATTTTTGAAAATTGGTAATTAATAAATGTACAGTGTGCTTAAAAATATAAATAATGTTATGTAGATAAATTAATCATATATTCTTAAATAATTTCTTGTATGCAAATATTTATTACCAGTGACTAATTAATATAACAAAATCTAATCAATAATGGATTATAAATTTCAAATTGAAACTATTGTGTGGAAGATATTAAATAAAAATGAATCAAAATCGCTAGTACACGCAATAATTATATAATACTTGAATAGTTTTATATGGCACATAAAAGGATATGGTAATTCTTCCCGTGAGTAAAGAATAATGCTACAGTACAAAGAGGCTATGGGTTTTATCTTTCTTATCTGGTGAAGGATACGAAGTCGTTATACGAAATACTTAGTTACTTCTGATTGTTTAAGGGTGAAATCGAATCAAAGCCCCCGTGTGCTTCAGCCTTTAGAACATTAGAGCACCACTCGTTTAATATTGTTACATAGCATTAGTTGAAGGGTTACGTGAGAATATTAGTCTCTTCCTATTGGTAACTTGGGTTATTAGAGTGTTGGACTGCAGAATTGAATAGAGTCCAGTCTGCAATGTTGACAAGCCCAACAATGATTTCAAGCCCATTCATTTGAGGACAACTAATCAAGCTCATGATCAACAACTCTCATCTGCAGCTCACAAAGCTAAACCTGCACTTGTACAGTAGTTGATTAGCTCCTGCTATAACCGCTTTGCCAGCTGCTGCTACTGACAACAATACTAGCTATCAAAATTCCGTTAGAATTGAGGCCATTAGATTCTAGCATATTGTATTCAATGGTTAGATTGTAGTCACTCATTGTGTATATATACATTACTTAATCAATAAGAAAATTATCAAACGTTTTATACATATACAAACAATATCATACACTTTTTATGGTATCAGAGCACTAACCGACTCATCGTCATCTAATCGTCATCATCATGGCCACTGGGTCTTCTTTTTCCTCCACCGATCTTGGTTCTAGCACTACCCTCAATTTTTCCTCCATTAAATTCTCTACCCTAGCAAGCACACTAAAATTTAACCTTCCCCTGAAACTAGATCAGAATAATTATCTCAACTGGCATCCTCAGATCCTTGCAGCTGTACGTGCATTGGATCTAGAAGCTTATATCTTACCAGATCATGTTTTCCCACCTACATTTGTTATTTCTTCTACAGAAAATACAGCTGATCCTATTTCTACTCCTAATCCTGCTTATAAAGCCTGGGTGGGAGTAGATCAGCTTCTTCTTTGCTAGCTTCTTACCACCATTGGGGACATTGTTATTGGACAAGTTAATTATGCTAGCTCTTCTAAGGAGCTTTGGCAGATCTTTATTAGCCTATATGCACAGACTTCTCTCGTGAAAGTCTTGCAGCTCAAGCAAAAATTATCATCTCTTCAAAAAGGAGCTTCAACCATTTCTGATTATATACAGAAGGTGAAGTCTATTGGCGACTCCCTCAAGGTAGCTAGTCATGCTGTGACAAGCCAAGAATTGATTCTTAGTGCTCTCAGTGGTTTTGTAAGTGAATATGGCTATGTGGTTATACTTCTCACTGGATCTATGGGTATTTCTTATCTTCAAGATGATCTTTACACCTTAATAATGCACGAGACCAGGCTTGAACAACAACACGCTCTCTCTCATATTGTTGTGTCTTCTGCATCTGCTAACTTAGCAACATACTCTCATCAATCTAATCGCACTTCAAATCCTGGTCGAGGATCCTATAGAGGCCGAGGAAACAAAGGAAGAGGGGGTAGAAACAACAAGTTGCACTGTCAATTATGCCAGAAACCAGGGCATGAGGCGTTAAAATGCTACAAGCATTTTGGCATTCACTGGCAAGGAAATCGCTCTAATCAACCTTCACAGCAAATAAACAATCCTTCTCAATAAGCATATCTAGCTCATCATTCAGTTGCTGCTGCACCAAATTCCTCTCCTAATCCTAACTAGTTTGTGGATAATGGGGCAACTAATCATGTCACTGCAAATTTATCTAATCTAAGCATTCAAAAGCCATACAATAGTATAGAGCAACTTGCAGTTGGTAATGGTAACAAATTACCTATCTCTAACATTAGTTCTTCTCTTTTACCATTAACTTCCATTACATCTATTAAACTACATAACATTTTACATGTTTTTCAAATAACCAAGAATTTAATCAGCATCTCTCAAATTACCAAAGATAATAGGATTATTGTTGAATTTGATGATTCTTGTTGTGTTTTTAAGGACAAGCTTACAGGGAGGATTCTGCTCAAGGGACTTCTCTGCAATGGCCTGTACAGTCTTAATTCAAAACCTACCAAAACATAGCCTTTTATCAGTAAACTATCCAACACAACACAACCTTCCATCAATAATCTATCCTACTCAATCTCTAATCAATGTGCTGCTTTTCTTTCTGAATCAAATGTGAATGTGTGGCATGCTCATTTAGGGCATCCTAATACTACTGTATTACAACACACTTTGCAATCAATGAAACTCAAATTTAATCCTAAATCTATCAATTTATGTGACTCTTGTCAATATGGAAAACACCATAACTTACCATTTCGAAAACACCAAATATCTGTCACTAATCCTTTGGAAATTATCTACAACGATGTTTGGGGTCCAAGTCCCTACCCTTCAACCAATGGTTATAGATACTATCTAGTATTTGTTGATTCCTTATCTTGGTTCACATGGATCTATCCTATGAAAGATAAATTAGAAACCATTTAAACAATTTAAATCTCTTATTGAACTACAACTTAACCACAAAATTAAACCACTACACAGTGACATGGGAGGGGAATTCACAGTTCTATTACCATTTCTTGCTTAACATAGTATTAACACTAGATTTAGTTGTCCATATACCCATCAACAAGATGGGATTCCTAAAAGAAAGCATCGTCAGATAACTGAGACTGGTCTTACATTACTGTCTCATGCCAAATTACCTCTAACCTTCTGGTTTGAGGCTTTCTAAACCATAACATACTTGATTAATAATCTACCCACTCCAGTTCTACAAAACCTATCACCATTTCAAAAATTATTTCATAAACAGCCTAAGTATGATCACCTAAGAGTATTTGGATGCACATGCTTTCCCTTCCTATGATTTTACAATAAACACAAGTTAGGTTTTCACATCAGCAAATGTGTGTTCCTTGGATATAGTCCTTATCATAAAGGCTATAAATGTTTGCATCAATCTGGCCATGTATACATCTCCAGACACGTCACATTCAATGAGTCTAAGTTTCCCTACTCATCCTTATTCCACAAATAACACAATATACACACATTCCATCCTAGCTTTCCTATTTCCACATTAACTGATACTCTAAAGGCAATTATTGGGCAGTCTCATAGAATGGAATCTATCTTGCAATCTTCTTCTTCAGATACAACAACTCAGGTAATCAACTCTAATCCTATTCATTCTTCACCTTTATCTTGTTCCCCTAACCCTACTGCTCCACTCTATATCCAAAACTTGCATCCCATTTAGACAAGAGCCAAAAGTGGCATTTATAAACCAAAGGTCTATCAATCATCTCTCACATCAAACATAACACCTGAACCAAAATCAACCGCTATTGCTCTCAAAGATCCTATATGGAAAGAGGCCATGATTTCAGAAATTCAAGCTCTACAATGAAATAAAACATGGTCTCTGGTTCCTTTTCAATCATCTATGAAGATTTTGGGAACTAAATGAGTGTTTCGAATCAAGTATGACTCTAACGATGCAATAGACAAATACAAGGCCCGATTTGTGGCTAAAGGATTCAATCAAACTCCAGGCCTTAATTTTACAGAGACTTTCAGCCCTGTGATAAAATCTTTAACCATTAAAGTGGTCCTATCTCCAGCATTTTCATAGAATTGGGACATATAGCAAGTAGATGTCAACCACACATTTCTTAATGGACATCTAAATGAGGAAATCTATATACATCAACCAGAAGGATTTGTGGATCAACAATTTCCTGAACATGTTTGCAAGTTAGATAAGGTACTCTATAGCCTTAAACAAGCTCTACGAGCTTGGTATAACACCTTGAAATGTACTCTTCTACATTGGGGATTTTAAAACTCAAAATCAGATACTTCCCTATTCTACAGGAAACTTCATGGCTCCTTGTCATTGATACTAATCTACATTAACGACATCTTAATCATAGGGAATTCAACTTCAAAAATTCATTCAATCATCAAGCAGCTCAACAGTAAATTTGCCCTCAAAACACTAGGAAGTATAAATCACTTTCTTGGTTTCGAAGCTTATAGAAATGAAAATGGTTTGTACCTGTCACAAAGGCAGTACACAATGGATCTTCTTGCTTGTGCAAACATGTCCAATTGCACACCATGCTCTACTTTAATGGCCCTTAGTTCCAAGATGTCAGCTCTTGAGGGTTCTCATTTTGCGCATCCAACTCTGTACAGAAGCATTATTGGAGCGTTACAATATCTGTGTCACACGAGACCAGATATCAATTATACAGTAAATGGATTGAGCCAATTTCTCTCAAACCATCTCGATTCTTATTGGGTTGCTTGCAAGGGTGTCTTAAAGTATCTAAAAGGAACATTGGGGTTTGCTCTCTTATTTTGTCCATCCTATAACCCTCTATCTCGAAGCATACAGTGACTCTGACTGGGCAGGAAATCCAGATGATAGGAAGTCCACTATTGAAGGTTGTGTCTTCCTAGGGGGTAATCTGATATTTTGGACTTTAAAGAAGCAAACCACTATCTCTCGCTCAAGCGCTAAAGCTGAGTACAAGGCACATGCTCAAATCTCGACAGAGATACTATGGCTTCACTCTCTACTTAAGGAGATGGGCTTTAATCTAAAAAAAACACCAATTATTTGGTGTGACAACAATGGGGCTAGGTCTCATACTCTAAATCCAGTGTTCCATGCTCGAACAAAACATATCGAAGTCGATGTTCATTTCATATGAGACAAAATCAAAAAAGAAGAATTAGATGCGAGATATGTCAACACAAAAAATCAATTAGCAGACTTACTCATAAAGCCTCTCACGACGATCCGGTCGTCGACCCTCATCTCCAAGCTCAACGTCGATGTTCATCCCCATTATCACTTGACAGGGAATGTTAGAGTGTTGGACCAAAGAATTGAACAGAGTCCAGTCTGCAATGTTGACAAGCCCAACAATGATTCCAAGCCCATTCGTTTGAGGACAACTGATCAAACTCATGATCAACAACAACTCTCATGTGTAGCTCACAAAGCTAAACCTGCACCTGCACAGTAGTTGATTAGCTCCTGCTATAACCACTTTGCCAGTTGCTGCTACTGACAGCATTACTGGCCGTCAAAATTATGTTAGAACTGAGGCCATTAGATTCTAATAGATTGTATTCAATGGTTAATTGTATTCATTCATTGTGTATATATACATTACTCAATCAATAAGAAAATTATCAAACGTTTTATACATATACAAACAGTATCATACGCTTTTCATGGGTAACATAACTTCTTCTTTTTCTTTTCCTTTTCTGTTTATATTTTGTTGTATGATTTTAGCATTTTCGAATCAACTTGTGCTTAAAAGAATAGTCCAAATAAAGAGATATAATATAATTAACGATGAGGAGTTACTTCTCCTTGCATCCCTAATCTCACTTGAATAATGTAACTGATATGATGATCGACTACAAAAATCACATTCTTTGGATTGTCAGTTAATTATCCAATCAGTTGAAACTTATTATTATGTTTACATTTCAAAATAACACTTTCTTCTAATTAACTTTGTCCTTCAGATGGAATCCAAGATGAGAAGATA
Organism: Erythroxylum reticulatum; assembly: GCA_025504915.1. Lineage (NCBI taxonomy): Eukaryota > Viridiplantae > Streptophyta > Magnoliopsida > Malpighiales > Erythroxylaceae > Erythroxylum > Erythroxylum reticulatum. The sequence goes on from JANSVA010000003.1 coordinate 16,568,337, forward strand.
ATGTTAACAATAATAACTAGAAGAGGGCACCCATCACAAATTTACAGTAGAATAAGGTAGACGTGTGGTAGACCCTACAACGAAGTGATCGCATATATGTGTCGGCAATGGAACTCTAACCTTTTCCTCCGATTTAGCCTTTTTGCCTGTCTTTCACAAATAAAAGGCAACTTTTTGTTGTTGTGATTGGAATCTTTACAACCTTTTATTATCCTAGACATCGTAGCTAGATATCATAACTACTTGAACAATAAAACATTTGAGTTAAGAAGTTAATTACGGTGTTGAGGGAGCAAGTTTTAATTCATATTTCGCATAATAATAACTTATCCAATTAATGAACTGTCCAACAACATTCGCCGCAAAATAATCACTCCCCTCTGTCCATATTGTAACTTTTAGGAAAACATGCTCGAGAATCTCTCTGACTGTTTCCACCATATCCTCTTCTTTGAAAGCTGTCAAGAACTTGGTTGCTTCCAACAGCTAGCGTATTAAATATGCGTTGACCAGTAGCACATAAGCAGACAAATCTATTTACAGGTACTCTGGACCTTCATTGAAGTTTAAGACCATTGAACCATCTTGTAGTAATATAACGCACTTGAAAGACCATGTGATACGAACCCACTGGGCGACCTGCCCTAGGATCTCTTGATCCATTTGTTATGTATGCCCAAAATTTTAGGAAACAAGTTGATCGATCACATTAGAACCTTAAGGAAGTTAAATCCTCAAAACCCTGATCTTAAGAGTCAGAAAGGTTAATCACTCCCTTGATAAGTCAGAGTTGAATTCTACCAAGAACACAAAAGAAAAGGCAAAGCTAGGAGGAAAATAACTTAATTTTTATTGATAGTGATGAAGATCTTGTAATACATTAGATGACCCTTTAAATAGGCATCATAATATCCTAATCCTATAAGGAAAGGGTTTTCTTACCTATTTTTAGGAAAGACCTAAATAAGAAAGGGAATCCTTAATTTGAGGATATGCATTAGTATTGAATGTGGATATCTCCTAAAATAAGGAAACAATCTGATTTATCAAGATATGAACAAAATTATTAAGGAACAAGTCTTAATAAGGCCTTATTCACTCAAAAACGTAAATTTGGGCTTAATTAAATAAACATAACCAGCCCACTTGTTGATTGCATCTTAATTATGTAAATTAGGCTTCCTTCAAACCCATGCGTGATGATCAGCGTTGTATCTTGGATTCCAAGCTTGGTTCACCACGTACAAAGTCCTGCCCAACAATGAAGATAAGTAATTAATATTGGTAATGCCTTAGCACCTTCAATAACAAGCTCCTTTTCTTGCATCTCCATGATTAATCCTTGTAAAGTTTCTTTCGTTCGTTTTGTTCTTGCTCTAGTCATTGGACCTCCAATTCCTTGCAATGGGTCTCAGGAAAATTTGCTAACATCAACTGGAGTCATTTGGTCAGTATCTTGATCTCCATCATTCCACCCCTCCTCGAAAGGATTTGTCCTCAAATCACCTACATCAAACAAAGATAAATAAGCAATATTAAAAGTCGCACTAATATTACCATAGTTGCTTGGCACATCAAGCTTGTAGGTGTTGTCATTGATCCTTTCAAAGACTTAAAAGGATCCATCTCCTCTAGGCTACAATTTGGACTTCCTTTATGCGGGAAATTGTTGCTTTCTCATGTGCGCCCACACCTAATCTCCAAGTTCAAAACCAACTTCTATACACCCTTTGTTAGCTTGTTTTGCATATTGTTCATTTTTTTATTCAATGTTGGCCCGAAACTTGGCGTGTAAATCCTTCACAAAATTTGCCTTTTTCTTCCTATCAAGATTATCAAGTTCATCAGTATGCAAAGGTAAAATATCCAAAGGAGTTAAAGGATTAAAGCTATATGCAATTTTAAAAGGTGAAAAGGAAGTAGTAGAATGAATAAACCTGTTGTAGGCAAACTCAATACATGGCAATCACTTTTCCCATCATTTTAAGTTCTTATGTACGATAGCACCCAACAATGTTGTGAGTGTCCTATTAACTACTTCAGTTTAGCCATCCGTTTAAGGATGCGCAACAGTAGAAAATAAGAGTTTACTTCCTAACTTAGTCCACAAAATGTGCCAAAAATGACTTAAGAATTTAACATCTCTATCACTAACAATTGTCTTTGGCAAACCATGCATTCGAACAACCTCTTTAAAGAACAAATTAACAATATGTGTTGCATCATTAGTTTTAGAACATTCAATAAAATCGGTCATTTTGCTAAACCGATCAACAAAAAAAAAAAAGTTGTCCTTACCACTTTGAGACCTTGGTAAACTTATGACAAAATCCATAGAAATATCAATCCAAGGTTAAGTAGGCACAAGTAAAAGGGTATATAAACCATGCGGTTTTACTTTAGAATTTGCTCATTTATATGTTATACACTTGTCACAAACAAATTGCACACCATGTTTCATTTTAATCTAATAAAAATGTTCATGCAATATATCCAAAGTCTTTTGAACAACAAAATGCCTCATCAAATCGCCCCTATGAGTCTCACTAACAAGTAACTCACGAATAGAACCAGTATGCACACACAATTTATCTTTCTTAAATAGAAGTCCTTTATGCCTATAAAATTCACCAAACGCACACTTAGAACAAGCATCCCACACTTGGACAAAATCAGAATTATTTGCATACAATTCTTTAAGCAATGCAAAACCAAGTTTTTTAGTTTACAAAGAAGTAAGTAATGTGTACCTTCTAAAGAATGCATCAGCCACAACATTCTCCTTTCCATGTTTGTAGTTGATGATACAAGGAAAATTTTTTGTGAACTCTAGCCATTTGATATGCCTTTTATTGAGCTTACCTTGGGATTTCAAGAACTTTAAACTCTCATGATCAGAATGAATGATGAATTTCCTTGGCTACAAATAGTGTTGCCATGTTTAAAGAGTCCTTACTTAATAGATACAGTTCTTTATCATAAGTAGGATAATTCAATATTGCCCCATTTAGCTTTTCACTAAAATAAGCAATTGGTTTAAATTCTTACATCAATACAGCCCTTATTCCAATTCCAGATGCATCGCATTCAACTTCAAAAGCTTTATAGAAATTGGGCAAACACAACAAAGGTACATTAGTTAGCTTATCTTTTAATATATTAAAAACTTGATCATGCACATCATCCCACTTAAAAACAACATTCTTTTTAACAAGTTCATTCAAAGGTACAGCAATGGAACTAAAGTCTTTAACAAATCTTCAATAGAAACTTGATAGACCATAAAAACTTCTCAAATGATTCGCATTCTTACGTGTAGGCCAGTCCTTTATCGCCTTTACCTTCTCTTCATCAACACTAACACCCTTTGAACTAACAACAATTCTAAGAAACATAACAGATTCCATGCAAAATGTACGCTCTTGTGATTATCCTACAATTGGTTCTTTCTTAATACACTAATATTAACATGCAAGTGTTCCACATGATCATTTAAATTCTTACTGTAAACTAAAATATCATCAAAGGAAATTACCACAAATTTTCCAATGAAAGCACACAAGACATGGTTCATAATCCTCATAAAAGTTCTAGGTGCATTAGTTATACCAAAGGGCATTACTAACCACTTATACAATCCATATTTAGTTTTAAACATCGTTTTCCATTCATCTCCTTCTTTCATGTGAATTTGATAATAGCCATTCTATAAATCAATCCTAGAAAACAAACATGAGCTATCTAATTCATCCAACATATCATCTAATCGAGGGATAGGATGTCTATACTTAACTATTATTTTGTTTATGGCTCAACAATATACACATATGCACTATGTTCCATCTTTTTTCAGGACTAGGATTACGGGAACTAAACATAGGCTAAGACTTTCTTGCCCAAATCTCTTTTACACTAGGTCATCAACTTGTCATTGTATCTTCTTTGTTTCCTCAGGATTGGCTCCATAGGCAGTTCAGCTAGGAATAGCAACCCCGAGTATGAAATCTATTGATGTTCAATGCCTCTTAAAGGGGGTAGTCCATGTGGTATCTCTTTGAGAAAATGGTCCTCAAACTCCTATATCAAAAAAACAACCACACTAAGCGAAGTAGGGTTAAGGTCATTAGTAGAAAAATAAACATCCTTATACATAAGTACAAGTAGTAGCTTCCTTGTGAACATAGCGCCCTTAACTTCACTTTTTCTAGCAATTACATTTGATTTCTTACTTTTCTCTCTTTCTTGAACACCACTTTCTTGATTTTTCCTCTCGGCCTTACTCTTTTTCTTTCTCTCATTTGTTGTTTTTCTTTCTTTTTCTTTTCCTCTTGCTCACTAATATGATTTCTTCTCATGTTATACTCACTTGCTATCCTCATCTGATCCTCATGAACTTGCAAGGGCTTAAAAAGGGTTAGTATAATGGTTTGGTTATTAAGTACAAAAGAGTAATAGTTTGTGTACCCATCATATCTAAGCTTCCTATCAAATTGCTATGGATGGCCTAATAAAATATGTCCAGAATGCATTGGTGCCACATCATAAAGAACTTCATCTCTATATTTTCCAATAGAAAAAGATACTAAAACTTGCTTTGCCACCTTAATTTCTCCACATTTATTCTTCCATTGCAACTTATATGGTTTAGGATGCTTGACGGTATCTAATTTTAGCTTATCTACTAACAAAGTACTAGCAACATTAGTACAACTTCCATTATTAATAATCATGCTACAAACCTCGTTTTTAATATGGCATCGAGTATAGAAAATGTGCTCATGTTGATCTCCTTCATTTTTATCCTTGGACTAAATATTTAGTGCATGCCTACAACCAGCATATCTCTATATATAAGTTATTCAACGTCAACATCTGAATAGTCCTTCAATGGTGGCATTTCATGTAACATCCCATATTTGGGGCTAGACTCCAAAATCGTAAATTGAGTGTAAGAAGTACATTGCATGCTTATGCATCATTAGATATTCACACACATGTGAATATTTATTTTTGATACATTAAAATAATTATACATGCATTCATTGATATTTTCCGATTATAACTGATTTATAAATGCGATTAAAATGTTAATTGTGAATTATTTGCGTTAAAAATTTATTTGAAGATTATTAGTATTACTTCAGAATTTTTGGTTAATTTTAGAAAATTTATAAAAATTTGGGATATTTTTGGACTAGGAAAAATAAGATATAAATAAACCAATGAAATTATGACATTTGGTAGCCTTATATGTTGACACATGGCCCGCATGCAAGGGATACATGTAGTTACATGTATTTTCTTGGAAAAGAGAAGAAAATCTTCAGTTGTTGTTTACTAAAGGCATCACAAAGCATTTGTAATTTTACTGTTTGTTTTCTTCCCCAACCATCGAAGCCCTATTCATCACTGTTAGTACTGGGATTTTGCTATAGAAGCACGTAAGTTGTGTTTAGTTTTCTAGATACTTTTGTAATTGAATTTGATGATATTTTAATGTTGCAAATGAATTCATGCATGAAGGGTAGCTTCGGTATTGTTAAACTGAATAATATGAAAATGATGGGAAATAGAAAAAAAATGCAAAAATTATGCTGAATATGTTTCTATGAAGTGAGAATTTTAGCTTATTGAGGTTTAGACAAGAGCAAACAAATCTAGAATGAAGCTCTACAATTTTGGATAGTGAAGAAAGAATGACTATATAGTAGTGAGAGAAAGTTAAAAATGAAAAAAATACTTGTATGCTTCGATTTTTAGTGTTTGTATGTAACTTGGAATTTTGAATTATTTTGGGTAAGTTCAATTTGAATAGGTGTAGAAATGCTGAAAATAGGAATTAAGAATGAAGAATTGAGTGGGCAGAGAGGAAAAATCTGGAAAAAAAATGATAGAAGAAGAAGAAAACTGGTTTCGGTGATGAAGGAGAAAATCGACATTTTAGAGAGAGAAGCAGAGAGGAGTTGCACCAGGTTTACAGTACAGAGAGAGACTGTTTTGAACATCTTTCATTCATTTTGTTATAACTTTGTCTCACGACTTCCAAATGACTTGAAAATTGAACCAATACACTCCTAAGACATTTATTTGCCTCTTCATAAAAATTTAGATCCATCTGAATTGATTTGAAAAAGATTGATTGGATGAAAGTGAGGAAATGTGCTGGAATGTTATGAACTGAAGAATTTTAATTGAACATGCCTTGGTATTTTGATTATATCTTGATCTGTAGATTTCCAAATGAGTTGATTCTTAATTCAGATTAAAATTGAGCCATATTTATAAAACTTTCTTAAAGAAGTGTAATTTTATTTTTGTCTCTAATACTTTCAAAATTGGCATGAAATTGAGTATTGGCTTATGCTGTAGCACTACTAGGGATAGAAATCATGTCCTGTTGTTATTGAATAAAATGTATTGATGTAGGCATAATTAGACTAAGATGCCTTCAACAAATTTGTATATTGTTCTCTTATATTTAAATTGATATAAATTTTGGTAATTTTTGGATATTGAAATTGAGAGATATGGGTTGTACAACTTGAATGCATGATCATGCTCTAGCCAAGATTTCAAATGTACATAATCTGTGATATTATAAGTAAAACTCATAGAATAATAAACCAAATTGAATGATTTTAGTGTCATTAGAAACTTAAGACATAAGATAAAAATTGTCTAGAAGAAAGTGTTACTGAAATACATCATTTTATTGATCTTATTGATTATGCAAAGTTGATCCTAATGGGATGCTTTCAGTAAAAGCTGGAATAGTGAATGAGTGTGTAAATTTTGGCACTATTGAAGTACATCAATTTGTTATAGAAATATACACGAGAATTTTTCATTACACATGCATGATACATGATACATTTATACTTGTGTTTACTTAATTACATAAGCAGTACAGTAATGTGAAATTGCGTTAATGTATATTGGAGAGCAAGTAGCGCGACCAAATCTTGATATTATCATAACATCAAGGCGATAGGCTTAAGGGAGCAATTGTGAGTAACCTAAGATGGTCTTACTTTAATTTGATCTGATAGTACTTAATTGAATTTGATATATGATGAATTATATTGACTGTGTACTGAATTCTGGACAATACTTGTCCTAGGCGTTTGATGCATATAAATATCATTGAAAGTGCTACTTATATGTGAATGAGACTGCCTAAATGATTCTCAACTAAAAGTGACTAAATGTTATGATTGGTTGTATTGACTGAGATAATGTAAATGAAAGTGATTGATTGCATTGAATAAATTATGGCATGCATTTCATTTCAATATATGTAATATAAACGTAGTTGTGACTGGTGTTGCTACTGAATGAGACTGATACTGAAAAGAGCTTAAAGCTCAAACATATGTGGTTAGAGCCTAAGGCTCACTGTGATCAATGAACTCGGTGAAATAGGATACTAAAAAAAAGCACACAGTCATAACAATGTAAAAATGAATGTGAGTCTCATACATATAGCATGCATATATGATTTGAATTCATTGAATGATTTATAAAGCAGTAAGAATGTTATATGTTTGAATACATGGTATTAAAATAATAATGGTATTGGATGGTATTGTATTCAAGTGTAATGAGTTGAAATGAACTGTGTGACAATATGTTTCTAATTAATTGTGCTTTATAACATGAGTGAATCACTGAGGATGGTTATTCTACTAAGTTTGCAAAACTTATCAAAGTTTCATTGTTGTTAATTTCAGGTTCGAGAGTGAGATGATCTACCTTCTAAGACTCTATAGAGGCATATATTTGTGCAACTTTGACGATCATTCATGGCTCAAAGGTAGGTCAGCTAGAAATTGAAGACATAGTCTATTATTGTCTTTTGTTATTCCTCAAGTTTGTAGCGTACTATGTAGACTGAGTTGTTATGCTCATAAGATGGTGTTATATAAACTTGGATGTTGAACTTAAAGCTACAATGTACATTATGCTTATAATATAGACTGAGGAAAATTTTGGATTTTAGCAAATGTGTGATTTGTGATTTGTGATTTTAATTATAATGCCATGTGATACAGTGAAAGTGAGATAGTTAACACATCATTTTTGTTAGGCATGTGCACGTGCATGTATCAGATGGGAGTGGGGTGTTACATTGCATCATCACTTGAACCAACACTCTCTACATCACCATTCTCTAACACGATCATAGCTCTTTTGTTTGGACATTAAAAAGCAATATGTTTAAGCCCTTGACACCTAAAACACTTAATATCATAAGATTTAAGAGAAGATTTAGTTTCAGTTTTACCTTTAGAAGTAGCAACCAAATCCTTTGGCTTTGCATCTCCTTTCGATTTCAAGGTTGAGTTGGTGTCTTTGTCTTTCCAAGAAGACTTAGAAGTTGACCCTGATTTTCTTTATTTTTCTTGTTTCTCAACCTTAATGGTCTTATGTAGCTATTCCTCCATCTCCACATAGTGTTGTAAGTCTACCACATCAACAGTCTCTTTGTTTAAACCACTTATGAATCTTGCCATTGTGTCCTCTCAATCCTCCTCTATGTTTGCTCTAATTATGGCCACCTTCATCTCTTTGTAATATTCTTCTATACTCTTGGACTCTTGAACTAGCCTTTGCAACTTTCTATGCAAATCTCTATAGTAATGGCTAGGTATAAAACTCTTGCGCATTACCATCTTCATTTCTTCCCCTGACTGAATTGGTCTCTTACCATTCCTCCTTCTATTTATCACTAATTGGTCCCACCAAATACTTGCATAATATATGAAATTGATAGCTGCAAGTTTCACTTTCTTCTCCTCGAAGTAGTTATGGTAGTCAAATGTGTGCTTAACGTTTCTTTCCTACTCCAAATAGATCTCGGGATCATACTTTCCTTGAAAGGCTGGAATCGTCATCTTTATGCTGCCCAAATTGTTGTTCGTTTTGGAAAAGTCCTTTTTGCCTCTTCTAAAGTTGGAATCTTCATACTCTGATTCATCTTCCTCTTCCTCCTTAAACACACATCTTCCAATGGATTTAGAAGCTGATGAAGATTGCAAATCATTTAACCTAGAAAGATTGCAAATCATTTAACCTAGTGTTTAACTTCTTAAATTGTTCATTGACAACCTTCATGAACAGTTTCATTTCAATTTCGTATTGTTCTCCTTCACTACTTATGTTTATAACCTAAAAGAAAAAGTTAGTAGCAAAATAAAATAGGATCCTCATACATTCACTCATTCGAAATAACATAAGTTCCACTTTTGTTTCACTTTATTTTTGGCTTTTTACGATGTTGATCTCACCACCTTTCCTTTTTTCTTCCCACTCAAGCTAGCCCCCCTTTTTATGTTCTTAAGAGAATTAAGACTAACATATCAAGAAGAGCATTCAGTTAGATGATGGCAAACCTTAAAAATTAGAACTTAAAAAACTTAACTGAGGCAAATGGTAAACACAAAGACAATAATAATTAAAGATTCAAGGAAACTAGATAACTTTAAGAGGAAGCAAAAGACATGCAAAAGAATGTATTAGAACACAAAAAAAGAAGTGAACAGTTTGTAATTGCTCTATCACGCATGAATTTTCAAAGAGAGGAGCACTAAATTATTCAAGAATTACAAATGATCTAGAATCAAATGACCAAACTTAGAAAAGGAAAGAAAATATCTTATAAATAATTGTTTTAGAATATGATTCTTTAATTACAAAAACGAATCAGATTGCAATCCTAATAGATCACTCAATCAGATGCAAGATACACAAATAAGTTCATAATGTCTCTTTTCTTTTCTCCTTTTCTCCTTTTTTGTTTTTTTTTCTTTAAATGTGGTTTTCTTCTTCTTCTTCTTTTTAGAACAAAACTGATTCCAAGTGAAAAGACTGATCTTAGCTTTAAAAGATAGCAACAAAAGACTTGCAATGAATATGAATCTAAACTCTGGTGAAAGAATGAACTAAGATTATAAATCATAAGGACACCAACAAAGGACAGAGGAAACAAATACCAAACAACGATAACAAAAGGATAAAAACCTAATTTCTACTAACCTAAGGCTCTGATACCAAATGATATGAACCCATTAGGTGACTTGCCCTATGAACTTTTGATCCATTTGTTCGCATGCCTAAAATCCTAGAAAACAAATTGAACAATTATATTAGAACCTTAAGGAAGCTAAATCCTTAAAACTTCGATGTTAAGATGCCACAAAGGGTGATCACTCCCTTGATAAGTCAAATTTATATTTCACCAAGAACACAAAAGAACAAGCAAAGCTTGCTGGAAAATAACTGAATTTTTATTGATAGTGATGATGATCTTGTAATATATTAGATGGCCCTTTAAATAGGAAAGACCTAAATAAGAAAGGGAATCCTTAATTTGAGGATACAAATCAGTCTTGAATGTGGATATCTCCTAAAATAAGATTTATCAATATATGAATGAAATTAATAAGGAACAAGTCTTAATAAGGCCTTATTCACTCAAAAACATAATTTTGGGATTAATTAAATCAATATAACCAGCCCACTTATTGATTGCATCTTAATTATGCAGATTGGGCTTCCTTCAAATCCATACGTGATGATCAGCCTTGTATCTTGGTTCACTATGTCCTAAGTCTTGTCCAACATCTTGTACAAGAAGATAAGTAATTAATCTTGGTAATGCCTTAGCACCTTCAATATCAACCTCCTTTTCTTGCATCTCCATGATTAATCCTTGCAAAGCTTCTTTCTTTCATTTTGTTCTTGCTCTAGTCATTGGATCTTCAATTCTTTGCAATGGGTCCCAGGAAAATTTGCTAATATTATCTGGAGCCATTCGGTCAATATCTTGACCCCCATCACCATGATTATTAATTATCACAGTGCTGAAGAAAGTCAATGCTAAATGTACACATAAAAAGGAAAAATGTTAAGCATGGGTCAGGAATCAAACGCAATGTATTTGAAGGGTTGGTAAGCTTTAAAAGACACAGAGACAAGCTTTAAACCATACATTCTCAACTAATGATATTACTCATGGTTAATCAAATGACAATTAGAAACTAGACATGATAGCTGCAATTACAATTCAGGCAAGGAGTTGTTATGTATATTCTTAGAGACAATGGAGGAGAAACGAACATTAGCAAAAAAAAAAAACAAAGACGAAGAAGGAACTGGGAAACAGAAAGCAAATGAAATATGTGGCAGTGCATGAAGAGCATGAATATGACTAATATTGGCGGATGGAATGGTGGGTCAAAACTATTATTAAAAATTTCTTATCTTTGGATAAAGACCAAGATACATTACTCGCAGTCACAGACGGCTAGTTGGAGATTCCCTCCCAACAAACCGTTAATCATTTGCAGACATTCATGGCATTAACACACATGTGATTTTCTGTTACTTATTTTACTCCAATCAACACTCCCCAACCCCAAAGAGAAAAATCTTGGCTTATTTAAGGAGCAGCCAAACCAAAGGAGAATCAATCTTTTATCCTACAACCACCAAAACGACTCTTTGGTAAAGAGCAAACATAGTTGGCACGAATGCTTCAAGATTCCAAAGGCTTTCTTCCATCACCTTTTATGGACACATTACCAACTAAACATCACATAATTATATCTTTGTCTTTGTGAGAACTGAACAAAATTGTAGAAGGTAGAAGTTAGTTGTTACATAACGCTGCCAACCAAAGCTCGCACCCTACTCCTCTGCTAAAACTCTAGTTCTCTTACACACACAACAACTATATAGCAATATGTATTTGAACCAAGGTGACACAGATATGGTGTTGCATTCGGTGGATGCATGTATTCAATGCTCGTCTTTGTCAAATTATTTGACTTGGTTACAAATCCACAACACGCCAAGAGTTCTAGGTGTTGGAGAATGTTTAATAAGGTCCATTTCAAATTCTAAAAGAAAGACCAATGCCTGTGATTTCGGAAACTGTGTACAGATTGTGGTCCAACAAGAAAAATATGAACCCAAACTAGATAGAAGCAACGAATCGAATGAGGACCGCTTCAATTTAGTCGTAGTAGCACTTGGCTTCCAAGCCAATAATGTTATGTCCCAGAAAATCATACTGTATAGACCACTACAGGCGACAGGTAATAGCAGTAATAGGTAATAGCAGTCAATGTGTTGGCCAAGTAAATGACTGTAGGGGCCAAGTATCAAATTCACAAGGGAAAAAAGGGAAAGAGAATGTCAATCTCCGTAAACTTGGTAAACTACTTGTTAACAATGACATACAATTAAGTGCTTCAATGACCACCGATATTTTATGGTAATATGTCATATAGGCACAGATCTACACCCTCAGATCAGACATTATTACAGAGATGATGACTTTTGGCTAAAAGCCTCATTTCAATTGTGTATGCATGATAAAGTAACTCTCGAGGAATTAACTGTCAGTAGCCAAACAACATGCCTACTAACGAAGAATAAGTGCCTAACTCTCGAGGAATTAACTGTCAGTAGCCAAACAACATGCCTACTAAGCAAGAATAAGTGCCGCACTTATTAGAAATCATGATCCTAAAGGAAATTTATCAGACCATATGTACCGTATCTTCCGATCGATTATGGTAGTATGCTCTGAACCAGGTATTAGTTTATGCCCTATAGCCAATCGCTTTGGTTGTAGTTTAGTGACAAATTATTTAAAAGGCATTCTTTATCTTGTACATGTTTAGATATATATGATAAAGCCCATTGGATAATTTTACATTGCAAATGAAATTGTAATGAGATTATAATTATGAGATTCATATTGCATTTATGTATTATTCCTAAATGTTCCTAGTCATTATTCTATTAAGAATGGACATTAATCGAACAGAAAAAGACTAGAACATATTTTGTTTTTCCTTATGAAGGAAGTAGTCGATCTCATAGACTAAAATATAGAGATACTTAAACAAACATGTGGGTGTTTGCTAGAGAACAAGTTCACTAAACAGACTCAATATGAGAAATCCATTTGGAAAATTACTTGTATATCTATGGAATTCTCATTGTGATGATTGTATAAGTGATCCTTTAACTTGAGGTCATCAAAGTTATCTTCTATGAGGATTGCTATGTTTTGATACAACTCGTGATCTATTTTATCAAAGATCGTTTAAATGGTAGTCATTGAATGTAGCTTGAACTATATGAAAATAGTTGAATGATTAAGATAGGATTCACCACCCTAAAGTAATTAGGGAGAATGTTCCGTTGTTCTCGATTAATATTGATTCGAGAAATCCTTGGCCAAGGTGGAATGATATTTTGTAAACAGTTTACTAATATCATTAATTAAATCAATAACTAATGGCAGAGAACTAATATAATTGGATTTAAAATAGAGTAGACATTAATTTCATAATCTATGTCTAATTGGAATATTGGTTGATGAAAGGATTGAATTATATGGAAAAATCATGCACAAAAAGATTAGTCAAAACCATTTTGACATTCTTAAATATTTAGGTGGTTATGATGCATTGCTAGATGTCAATCTTAATATATGATTATAAATTGTTTAATTAGATAATTAAAGATAAATTAAAAGGAGTTTTAATTTATCTAATTCTAATTATGAA
>JANSVA010000003.1:16582888-16595316 GCA_025504915.1 Erythroxylum reticulatum
TCTCCACAAGGTCCGAGACTCTACCAAAATTCGCACCAAGTCTGATCCCACTCGCCCGCATATGCCTTAGTGTTTTCACATGCCTTCCTCATACGCCCATCCAGCTAACCTCTTACCTAAGGCTTCTCACAAAGGTAGCTGAGAAGTGCTCCGGAACTTAGGGGTCTAACAGCTACCATGTACCACAATATACACATAAAGGTTTCTATCTCTTCCGACATTTTCTTCAAGTAATCGGCAGCATTTTTTTGATCATCATGTAAATGCTAGGAGTCTAAGAAAATAAATGTCGTGTCTGCCTTCTCAAAATTACAGAAAAAGAAGAAAAACTATCAAAGGTTCTTACTATGTGAAAATCCATAAATTTTGATACATACTGCCAAAAGACCTCGTTCTACTGCATTCTACTTTGTATTTTCCTTTTTCTTTTCCAACTATTGGCATCAGAGCAGTTTTCAATAGAGATTTTGATCACAGATGTTTGTCATGTTTATCTATTAAACAATAATCCTACTCTGGTATTCATCCTTGTATATGCTTAAACTCGCCTGCTTTTCAGTATACAGAAATTCTGTTCCACCAGAACCATACGTTACTGACATATTATAGGTATTGTTCCTCGTCTTCCTAACTGGAAAATGAAAGTCGTACATTAATGAGAGTCCATTTTTTAGTCCGTAAAACATGTATATTCTTACTCATGTATTGCTATGGGACTAGCAGTAAGGCAAAGTCAGACCCAAATCTATGAGGAAGTCAGACTCACCCATATGAGTTGACTCGTTAGGATGTCAGGCTTTGGAAAACAGAAAGCTTTGGAAACACAGTGCGTGCGTGCACCCAGGTAAATAAAGAACAAGATGAATATGGAAGTCACCGAATGTATATTGGACAGAAGTAAACCCAATGTTGGCGGGAGTTAGATTAGGGATTAGTTGACCGTTATATTCAGAGTTGGGCCTAATTAAATCGTCCACAATAGATCGACGTTGATGGGCGTATGATGTAGAAGTCCATACAGTTGTTTAAGATTGGACGCACATTATTCTCATAACTAATAATTAAATAAAATAGAAAGTCCGTTAATTATAATTATACAAAAAAAAGGATGTAACCAAGTAATTTCCTTATTTGAAAGCCAGAATTCATTTCAAGAAAATACCATTGACAATTAGGATAACAACTATTGAATATAACCGATTGTGTGTGGAATACATAATAGGAGTCTTAGTTACATATTTCGGATCGAACGTGAAAGGAAAATAACGAATAAATGTAGAAATATCTGATTTCGATTCAATAACTTTCTAACGAACTTTCTGAGGCTAAAGCGGGCACAAATTCTCTGGTACCTTCACGATAGTCCCTTACTAAGATGTAGTTAACGTCTTTCCGTAGTTTCCGTAGTATGAATGAGTCAGATTATTTTTACGTTAACAAATTACTTAAGCAACTACATGAGACCTTAACTTATATATATAACTTCTATATCGAGTATCCTCATTACAACCTCAATGTGGGTCCAGTCCACACTAACTTGGGGTTCATTTTTCTTATTGGACTTCAACCCACTAACTCAGATCTTTTATTGGGTCACTTTATTATCTTTATTTGAATCAAATTTACGTAACTTAACCGATAAGTTAGTTAAAAACTGAAAAAATGTGATTAATTATTGTCCACTTTATTGGAAAATATCTAACATTCCCCCTTATACAATAATCAATTGTGATAACTGACACAATTATAAAACCAATTTAAAATTGCGGTTAAGCCATATTACTATATTAGTCGACCAAGTTTAAAAAACCATTCGATTCAAAGATAATGAAAGTCTATTATTCGATCTCGTAAGGCTTTCAATACTAGAAAATATCAAATGTATGTGTCATATGTGACACAGATTCAATACAATCATGCATGTTTAATACTTCACTAACATGAATGAAAAAAATGGAATGCGACAAACACAGATGATACTTGTATGATTTGAATTGTATCATCTTTTTATTTGTAGATCTTCATCTCTTTGAACTATATTCTAAATTGTATAAGCGAAACTACACTAGAGAAATTTATTTTCTCTCATCGAATGCTAAAATGCATTGGATAAAACCTTTATTTTCTCTCACTAAACGCTAAACTACATTAGAGAAACTTTATGTTCTCTCATTGAATGCTCAAGAGCATTAGAGAAGCATTGTTTTCTCTCACTAAATGCTAAACTACATCAGAGAAAACCTTTATGAGATTAAACACTTATATATACTTATTAAACTGTATGTGTCCTAATGACATAAGCCTAAGGTCAATCCATGTATATGCCCAACGACCTATATCATGCTTCAAATCGACACAGATTTTAAGACTTTTACCTGTATTATGACAAAACATAATAGTAACACGTATGACTGAGGAAAAGATGATCATCCTTATTAATGAACAACCATATTATTATAATAAATGAAACATATATATAAGGAGCAAATTTAATGATCCCTAACTAATAGTATCCAAGGACTTCAATATACCCATATTGTATAGTTGTCTCTAAAAAACAAATAGACGAAGTCTTTTAGTTAAAGAATTAGCTAGCATCTCCTCGGTCCTCAAATGCTCTACCTAAGTGTCACCTTTCTGTATTAACTCCTTTATACAAATACTTGACCTCCAGATGCTTAGACCCTATGATACTCTTATTGTTAATACTGAATAATACAGTAAAAAGAATATCACAGCATAATCGGATGGGTCTAGTCACTGAATAAACCACAGACAACTCAGAAATCAAGTTTCTGAGTCATACTGCCTATGAAATAGACACATAACATGCAACAAATTCTACATACATAGTCGAGGAAGTCAATAATGTCTGCTTGACACTTTTCCATGATATTGCACCATCTGCTAACATGAAAATGTAATCAAAATGGATTTTTCTGCTGCCAGACACATAGTAAAATCTGAATATGTATACCCTATGAGGGTTAAATTGTTGACCCTCCTTGTATGTCAACATGTAATCCTTTGTTCCTTGAAGATATCTCAACACCTGTTTAACTGCATTCCAGTGGTCTATTCCTAGGTTAGCCAGAAATTTACCCAACAGTCTAACAGCAAATGTAATGTTCGATCTACTATATAGTTGGGCGTACATCAGGCTACTAACCTCACTAGAGTAAGGCACATTCTTTATAGCCTCCCTCTTTACCTTATTCTTTGGAAACTATGCCAAAGATATTCTCTCACTATAAGATAAAGTGCTACAACAGGTTTACAATTAGCCATATTAAACCTGTGCAATACTCACTCAATGTATGCACTCTAGAAGAGGCCTAAAGAGTGTCGAGATATGTCCTGATGGATTTGAATACCTAGGACAAAAGATGATTCACCAAGGTATTTCATGTCAAAATGCTTGGCCAAAAGTTGCTTCACCTTATGCAACATGGTTAAGTCATTTGATGCAAACAAGATATCATCTACATATATCAATAAAAAGATAACTTTGCTCTCCTTTACTTTGTAGTACAATCATCTTTCAACTTAATTTTCCATAAAGCCAAAAGAGGTTATAACCTCATTAAACTTAGGGTACCATTGTCTAGAAGCTTGTTTCAAACCGTATATAGATGTTCTCAATTTACAATCGTTATCAATCTTTTCTTGATCCTAAAATCCTTTAACTTGTTTTATATAGAACTCTTCATAAAGATCATCATTTAGGAAAGCAGTTTTGACATCCATCTAATATGATTCCATATTATGATGAGCTACTATTGCCATGATCACTCTAAATGCATCCTTAGAGGATATGCGAGAGAAGGTAATATTAAAGTCAACCCCTTTTCTTTAAATGAACCCTCTAGCAACCAACCAAGCCTTAAACTGCTCAACTTTAACTTGAGTGCTCTTCTTGGTCTTAAACAATGGGTTTGCAATGTTGAGGAAAATCAATTAGCTCCTATATCTTGTTATTCTTTATGGATTGCATCTCGTCATTCATTGCATCTCACCACAAATCTGTATAGGGTTTAGAAGAATATCAGGTTGTCTCACTCTAGTGGATCTTCACAATTCATTAGTTTTTGTACCTTTGAAACCTTTATTTGGACAGGTATGGGTTCTTGTACTTGTACTGGTGTGGCACTAAGACATGGATCCACTCGACTTGACTATATAAATGACAAATAAGAAATACATGTAGTATGCATCCTACTGCCATCTAAAGGGTGAGATGGACCACCCTTATCACGCACATCATATTCTAGAAACTTAGTTGTTTACGATTCCACAATTCTAGACCCTCCTTCTTTACAATATAATCTATAGCCTTTAGAGTGGTTAAGATATCCAACTAAACAGTAAAGAATAAAATGAGCATGCAATCTACTTTCATAAGGATTGTATAAGCATACCTCAGCAGGGTAGTCCTATACACGAATGTGTGCAAGGCTAGGCTTTCAACTTTTCCAAATCTCAAAAGAAGTCTTCAACACTGACTTGCTTAGGAGTCTGTTAAGAATGTACAATGTCATCTTGATAGCTTCGCCCTAAAGATAATCAGTTAGGTTAGTTATGCTCTGCATTAATCTCATCATGTCCTTTAGGGTGCGTTTTTGCCTTTCGACCATACCATTTTGTTTAAGGCTACCCGACATAATGAATATAGTAAACTGAGTCACTATTCCACATGATTCCATATATCTAGCAAAAAAACCCTTTTCTTATCCTGAAACCCCATGTTTACTATAATACTCTCCTCCATGATCTAATATGACAATCTTGATAGATTTTGTTAATTGGTTCTCAATGTTAGCCTTGAAGATCTTGAATTTATCAAGAACTTCAAACTTTTCCTTAAGCAAGAACACATAACCATAACAGGAATAATCATATAAAAATATCAATAAAGATCTAGAATTGCATAAACTAACTATATAAGGTCTACTAATATCCGTATGTATGAGATTTAACAAGTCATATGCTTTAGTTGACCTCTTTTTCTTTGTTTGGTCAACTTGCCTTTGTAATAGTCGACATATGTTTCCAAACCCTCAAATTTTAAAGTTGGGATAATGTTATCCTTTATCAATCTCTGAACTTTATCTCAGGAAATGTGGCCTCATCTTTTATGCCACAACATGTAGACTTTTCCATTATCAAAGGTCTCTTTTAAGTAACATGTTCAGCAATATATGAAGAAGCATAAATCTCATGGGGGTAAGACACATTATATATAATCCATATGACAAGAAGGCAATACCGATATGTTTTTCATTGAAAAATAACTGTACAACAGAAGTATCAATGACAAAACGATAACCATCTATGTCTAATACTGATATAGATATTATATCTTGTTGAAAAGACTAGATATAAATTGTACATCAACTTCTTTATTGTTGCCAACCATCAGATTCTCCTCCTCTTTAGTTATCTCTCTCTTGGATATGAATCCCTATATCAAGGAAGCAATATGATAAGATGTTCCATTATCTAATCACCAAGAGCTGGTAATGACTATAGCAAATTTGGATTCATGAATCACATAATCCAAAGAGTTATCTGATAGTTCATATTTTTCTTTCTAGGCCTTATACTTCTGGCAGTCAGGCTTCTTATGTTCATTCTTCTTACAAAAGAAACATCTCATATTCATCACATCTTATATTGGATACCATTTTTAGAACCCAAACATTGGGAGAAAATTGACGAAAAATAGTACTTTCCCTCAACTATGCTAAACCTGTTTTGGGGACATATGAATAAGCCTCGTTATAGGTATCGGATTTGGGTGTTCTTAGGGTAACTTAAAAGAGGACTTCAAGATCTACCACTTTCAAGTAGACCTTGAAGATAGAATCTATCGTATGAAGAGTTAAAAATGGACTAGACGATGGTATTAGATGAATAGTAAATAGAGGAAGAAGTCTAGGTCATAAAAGCAGAAAGCAGACGAAACAAAAGACAGACGAAGCGAAGAGGGCAGACGAAACAAAAGAACAGACGAAGTAAAAGTCTTAAGATGAAGCAAAGTCTTAAGATGATGCAGGGTTAACTTAAGACGAAGTAAAGTCTTAAGACGATATGGAGTCAACTTAAGATGAACCAACTCTTAAGACCTTATGACATCATCACAGACGATATGATGTCATCATAGACGATACATCTTTACAGACGATGCATCCTTACAAACAATGCATCCTTATAAACACAATGATGTCATCATAGATGATGTGACGTCAACATAACGATACATCTTTACAGACGATGCATCTTTACAGATAAAATGATGCCATCACAGATGATGTGACGTCATCACAAATGATACATCTTTACAGATGATACATCTTGACAGACAATGCATCTTTACAAACAATGCATCCTTACAGACGATGCATCCTTATAAACGTAATGATATCATCACAAACTATACATCCTTATAGATGATACGTCTTTATAGATGATGCATCTTTACAGACGATGCATCCTTACAGATGATACATCTTTACAAACGATACATCCTTACAAACGCAATGACGTCATCATAAACGATGTGACATCATCATAGATGATATGTCTTTACAGACGATGCATCCTTACAGACGAAATGACATCATCACAGATGATGTGACGTCATTATAGATGATACGTCTTTTGTAAATGATACATCACAGATGATGTGACGTCATTATAGATGATACGTCTTTTGTAAATGATACATCTCCCCCTTATAAAGACCATAACTTTCAACTCCAAAGTCCAAAGTTTCTATACTATATGTCGATGGAAAGCTAGACAATTAAACTACAACTTTTAACAAGACAACAACTTTAACTAATTTAGCCTCAATTAGTCTAGTTTCCCTTAGAAGTCAGCACACAACTTCTACACCTATGAAAGGATTAGATCAATAACTGTACATCTACTAAAGAAACATGCACATACACTTGGGGACTTTTTAGCTTTTGTTTAGCTCATTTTCCCAAGAAACAAAAACTCATACGTCACTTAATTACATCTATACACTTTGAACAAGGGCTTAACCCTAAAATACAACATATATAGGATGCTCGATGTTTATATGCTTATGAAGCTATCCCAAAAGTGAACAAACTAACTTAGTCACAAAAGCTACTATCTTGGAATTTGCCCAAATGCCTTGCAAGGATCACTTATCTTCTCGATCTACACCTGAAGAGGAAATAATAGGTGAGCTACACGACTTAGTGGATAATATATATATAGCCATTGGCAATTGGCCGCATATTCAAGCATATGTATATGTATGTTTAGCAATTCTAGCATTCATACTTTATTCAAGCAATTTAAACATTGATCAAAATAACTCAAACTTAATACACAACATAAACTTCAGTCATTAAACATAACACTTAATTATGCACCATACTTGAACATCTAAAGATACAATGTACAACAATTAGCTCGAGGGTTTCGTGGAGAAAATATGCTCTGATGTTGTTTTATACAAATATGTGGGATATTGGTCATGGGGAAGTGCCAATTCTCTAATCAAGTCAGGAGGAAGTTCACTTTTAGAGTAACGCCGGTCTGCATATATATCAATCAGAATGACTACATTGGAGGAACCTCCTGCGTTGTTTTTCAAGAACACACAAGTCATACGACAGTGAAAGGTCTACAATCAAGTCAAGAAGAAGTTCACCTGAGAAATACCATATGTTTGCATATATATTATTATCCTGTTTTATTTTGCAAGAACACGTAAGATATTAGTTATAGGGAAGCATGAATTCTGCAATCAAAGTCCATCTGAGGAATATCGCAAGTCTGTATATTTTTTAATTGACGTTAGCAAGAACACATAAATTAAGATTAGGACTCCCAAAGATGAAACATTTGAAAGTTCAATAGGAACAAGATTTTCCCAACCAAAATATTTTTGGAGGACGAGACTAACAATGCCATAGAGCCCGCAAGACTAGAAGCATAGGGTGGATCTTCTTGCCCCAGGGTCATCGGAGGGAGGAAGGACATAGAGACACCCCTAATCTTTTCGCGGTCTCATGTAAGAAGGATCATTCAACATCAGACAACCCCTTAATTGGTGCGATGTGGAAATATATATCCATTTACTAATATATATTTCCCTATTCCAAATGAAGAAACAGAATGGATTGGACAAATCAAAAACATTACAAACTAGTCTAAGAGCGATAAATAAAGTGTTGATTTTTATTAATTTTGGATAATTAAATAATAAATAAATCTTGTTTGGTAAATGACTTATCAGCCTTTTTTCGGCAAACTGTAAGGTTTAGTTGTTTGACGATGTCAAATTGGTAATAATTATGTTTGGTAATTAGCTTATAAGGTAGACGGATTAAGTCTATTCCGTTGATTTTGAAAACGTTGCTATGAGCTGTGTTTTTCTTCGACGGCTAAGAAATTAAGAGACTAAAAAACTATTATATTCAAAAGTTATTACAGATTGCTCATAAAGATAGAAATAGATAGAGATAACAAGTTTATTATTTAAATTTAATAATTTTAATTTTAATTTTAAATTTTGAAGTTGAATTAATATCGAATTTGGGTTAATATATACAAAGAGTTATCATCCCACTATATACATCTTTCTTTAACTTTAAAATGATGAAGTTGACTTTTTTTACTCTGTCTAAATTCTTACAAGAATATTAAAAAAAATTACTAAGATATAATACCCATGTCTTTATAAATTTTTTTAAAGTCATGCCTTTATAATTCATTTTATATGTAAGTAACTAATCTTAAATAGTTAATTTTACCAAACATCTTTAAATAAA
This sequence comes from Erythroxylum reticulatum, assembly GCA_025504915.1. Taxonomy (NCBI): domain Eukaryota; kingdom Viridiplantae; phylum Streptophyta; class Magnoliopsida; order Malpighiales; family Erythroxylaceae; genus Erythroxylum; species Erythroxylum reticulatum. Next base: position 16,591,702 of record JANSVA010000003.1, read on the forward strand.
TAGTTGATGTTATCCACTAGTCATCAACTATATTAATCTGTTGTTAGCTAACAACTTATACAATCCACTGATTGTCAAACAGGGTCATAAATTATAACTTAGATATAAACCTAAATCTAGACAATAGTCAAAGGATTTACCAGTAAAATAATTAATCAAAATATATATCAACCAAATAACTATGTTTAAAGAAGTAATTTCCTTAATTGTATCTTTGACTTCTTGATTTAATTAACTTAGATATGATATATTATCTAAATTGGAAGGAACTTTTAATTGCTAAAACTACACTTTCTTAACCTATACTCATCTATCTTGACCATTTCTAATACCCCCTTAATGTACTAAGATATATGAAATCTCATAAAGGTTTACGCTAACACTAGAAAGATCACGTAAGTATCTCTCAAATACCCTCTTCAAACCCTTCTACCTAAACCATATAAACCACTCACAAGCAAGCACGCTTGAGTCTTCCACATATACAATTAAATCAGTATTAAATGCCAATATGATTAAATCAATATTAAGACTAACAAAGATAACTCTCAAACTCATATCATAAACTAAATTAAATCAATTCATACAAAAATTAACAACTAGGATTTTCCCTATCTATACATAAAAAAGATACTTAGCCAATAAACTCAATTAAAATAAAAAATCCAATGATAAGTAATAAGTCATAATAAAAATAAATGTATATTGACTCTTAATGTTTAATAACAATTTGATTCATTGAAATGATATGTGGTCTTAATTCTCTAATGACAAACAACTTGAAATCTAACTTCCTAAAGGTTATAGAAGCCTCTCAATAGCTAACCTTAACTTTAGAAATAAAAAGATGAGTTTATAAAGTGTATTCTCCAAAGGGAGGTTGAAGTCTCCCTAATCTCTTAAAAATTAAGGTTCTCACTCTTATATACGTTTTTACATTGCCTCAGACATTTGGCTTCATTAGATTGTCTATGAAATAAACAAAGCCTCTAGCATGTCTATGTCTCTTAGTTGCATATGTCACTATTTCCTTGAAATAAATACATGGCCTCCTACATGGTCGTGTCTCTTAACCATAGGTCTCATTGCTTTCTATATGACTTGTAAACAGTTTCCCATATGGTCATGGCTCATACCATAGGGCTTCTTGCATTTGCTTTATTGAGGGCATGAGCTAGCACATAAGTGCAAGCCAGATTGAGTTCCTTTAAAAATTGTAACTTTTATTAATTTTTCTTCAAATGGTCCCAATCTTTGAATGATTTCATTATACCGCCGAATTTATAATTATTTAAAAAGATATTAAAATTAAGTGAAACAAGGTAATTTATCATTAAAACTAAGCAAATTACTCAAAATAATATATGTAAATTTAAGCACATCATTTTCCTATAACATCATGAGCTTGCCATCCTCACCCAAGTTTAATATACCTAGTTTAGAAGTTTACAATGTAACTATATATCCCATTGATCATGTTGTAATATATTAGGAGATGATGGATCTATATAGAGCTAATGGATGCATTTAAGTGTAAAGCCTTCCCTTATATTTTGATTAGAGCTACCAAATATTGGTACTAGATATCTTGAAGGCTTCTAATTTGAACAAATTCCAAATTTAAGTCTTACTTTGCTAGCAAAAAGAGGAGACCTAATAATTCCTTTACGCTGTTTGATGTGGTACAAAGACAAGGAGAAAGTCTATAGTAGTAATCTCAAAGATTTAATGTAGAGGGCATCCATGTGTTAAGTTTGATTTCCATAATAATTGGTATAATATTTGAAAAAGGCTTATATGGCCATCAACCTATATGGACGTCCCTTTTGATGAACAAAGTATATACCATTGAGGAAGTACAGGAGTGGGTAAATAGGTTTATTATTTTGGAAGAAACAAAACATTCTTTGGAGCAGATGAATAGAGAAGTAAAGAGTATAATGTGATGGTCCATCAATAAAGAATTAGGGGAAAGAAGCATGCTAAGGGAAGCAAAAAAGCATGTAGGTTTGAAAATACACCCTAGTAGTTGAATGCATCTTTAGAATGTGTCCTTAATTATGCGAGGAGAAAAAACATCATAAATATCCCAAATCTATGGGTGAACAGTGATGATGAATTTTATTATTTTATTTGACTATTCTAATACAAGATCAAGGTAAGTGGATTTACTTTTCTATATTAGTAAAGTGGTAGTAGGGGTTCATGTCGTAGGGATTGGATACAACAACTAAGGCTTTTCTCTACTATTATCTAATCAATAATAAATTTGCTTTCAATTAATTGGATTGGAAAAGTAAACCATGCATGATTTGGATAAAACGGTAGATTAAAAAAAATTTAGAAATCAAAATTGCAACGGAAGTAATATAACCAAATCAACATGCACAGCCATACATGATACAGTATAAGGATAAACATTCGCATAAACTCAAGACAAAAATTATTACCAACTCCTTCACTACAGCTTTAACTCCTTGCTATGCGATCCTATCCTCGGCAATGTATCCACTCTAAGGTGATTCTTCTCCTTATTGTATCCTTGACCAATCCAATCTACCACTTTTTCTCCTTAGACAACTAGGTTAACAAGATCCTTTAGTGGGAAAGGAGAAGAAACACCTAAAGAGATTTTTCCTTAGAAGAATGAAGCCAAAGTTGAGACACCTCTCATGCAATTTTCTGCTATACCTATCAGAAACTCTTGAAGAGATTTTTCCTTAGAAGAATGAAGCCAAAGTTGAGACACCTCTCATGCAATTTTAGGCTATACCATACAAGATAGGAGAGACAAGAACACCTTCTCAATTCTTGTTAACACCAAAAGAAAGAAGAGATTTGCATTAAATGCATCACTTCATTCTTTAATCAATCATAAAGAAACCAATAAATGAGACTCTTCTAATTTGTCTTTAAGATCGCTATGTGAAAAGACTATTAACCTAAAAGAGACATATCGTTTCTAGTTTTGTGATGAAAGAAGGAAGATGGTTAACAAGATCCTTTAGTGGGAAAGGAGAAGAAACACTTGAAGAGATTTTTCCTTAAAAGAATGAAGCCAAAGTTGAGACACCTCTTATGCAATTTTAAGCGATACCATACCAAATAGGAGAGAGAGAGTCAAAAAATGCAAGAACACCTTCTCAATTTTGGTTAACTTCAAAAGAAAGAAGAGATTTGCATTAAATGCATCACTTCATTCTTTAATCAATCATAAAGAAGCCAATAAATGAGACCCTTCTCATTTGTCTTTAAGATGGCTATATGAAAAGACTATTAACCTAAATGAGACATATCATTTTATGTTTTGTGATGAAAGAAGGAAGATAGTTAACAAGATCCTTTAGTGGGAAAGGAGAAGAAACACTTGAAGAGATTTTTCCTTAGAAGAATGAAGCCAAAGTTTAGACACCTCTCATGCAATTTTCGACTATACCGTACAAGATAGGAGAGGGAGAGTCAAAAAATGCAAGAACACTTTCTCAATTTCGGTTAACTTCAAAAGAAAGAAGAGATTTGCATTAAATGCATCACTTCGTTCTTTAATCAATCATGAAGAAGCCAATAAATGAGACTCTTCTCATTTGTCTTTAAGATGGCTATATGAAAAGACTA
>JANSVA010000003.1:16615253-16630044 GCA_025504915.1 Erythroxylum reticulatum
GACTTGTCTACTTCAATACCCTTAGAAAATATCACATGGCCTAAAACTATACCTTGATCCACCATAAAATGATATTTTTCCCAGTTCAACACAACGTTAGTTTCTATACATTGTTCCAAGATAATGGCAAGATTCTCAAGATTTCATCAAAAGAAGATCCATACGCACTAAAATCATCCATGAATACCTCGATAATCTTCTCAACATATTCGGAAAAAATGCTTACCATACACCTTTGGAATGTTGCGGGTGCATTATATAATCCGAATGGCATCCTTTGGTAGGCAAACGTACTAAATAGGCATGTAAATGTGGTCTTCTACTAATCTTCTGATGCGATTGGGATCTAAAGATAACTTAAAAGGTCATCTAAAAAGCAATAATAGTCATAACCTTCCAATCTCTCAAATATCTGATCAATAAAAGGAAGGTGAAAGTCTTCTTTACGAGTAGCAGAATTTAACTTTCTATAATCAATACATACTCGCCACCCGGTTTGCACTCGGGTGAGAACCAACTCACCTTCTTGGTTTGTCACAACAATGATTCCAGAATTTTTTTGAACCACTTAGATAGGACTTACCCACTTACTGTTGGAATCAACTAGATGACCCCAAGCATTGAGAAGTTTTAACACCTCCTTCTTCACAACTTCCACCATTGGACGATTTAACCTACGCTGAGCTTGCCTTATGGATTTTGCATCCTCCTCCAACAAAATACGGTGCATGCATATGGAAGGGCTTATCCCTTGGATATCTATGATAGTCCACTCGATAGCCTTCTTATGCTTTTTCAGCATTCGAACCAGCCTCTCCTCTTGATTTAAAGCTAACTCCGCCGAATTGATAACTAGGAGAGTCTGCTTATCTCCCAAATAAGCATACTTTAGATATGTTGGGAGTGGCTTCAATTGCAATTCTGGTGCCTGCACATCAGAAGGTAACAACTTTTGGTGAGCTTCAAGTAGTTATATAGAAGTTAAATCATACCTTTTTAGAGCGCTTTCCAATGAGTCTAATTTGACTGTCATTTCTGTAAGCTCTTCTCCCATCTCAACATTAGTGTTGGCTTCTGCTTCCGTATCCTCAGTTAAAATCATTTCCAAATGATCCCTGTAACTTAATTTAAACATTTCATGCACTAAAGGATCAATCACATCAACAGAAAAACACAATGATCATCAGGAGGATGTTTCATGAAATTAAAAATATTGAAATGAATCACTTCCCTATCAAATTCCATTATGAGGGTGCCCTCACGAACATCTATCTTAGTTTGAGTCGTATTAAGAAACGGTCTTCCCAACAAGATAGGTATTGGATTATATGAGGTGTCATTGTTTATATCCACAATATAGAAATCAGTAGGAAACATTAACTTATTTACCTGTACTAAAACATCCTCAACCACACTGTTGGGATAAACATTAGTGCAGTTAACCGGTTGTATGATTACACTCGTTTCTTTTAATAAACCTAAATTCAAATAAGCATAAATCGAACGAGGCATTATATTAATAGAAGAAAGTATATTCAACATAGCTCTATTAATCACAGTATTACCAATTTTGCAAGGAATAATAAATATACCCAGATCTCGACATTTTGAAGGCATCTTCTTTCTTAATACTGCCAACACATCTCACCCATCATCACTTTCTCATCACCCCTTAGTCTCCTCTTATGTGTACACATTTCCTTGAGGAATTTGGCATACCTTAGTACTTGCTTAATTACCTCAAGCAAAGGTATATTGACTTCCACCTTTCAGAAAATCTCCAATATCTCTTTGTCCTTCTCCTCCTTATTTTGTATAGTTAATCTACTCGAAAAAGGTGGAGGGTTAGTTTTAATAATATTGGGACTTTCGAATTTTACCTTCGTACTTGATGCTAAATTTTCTTCCTTTTCCAATTCCTTCTTAATCTCTTCCTTGATAGCAATCTTTAATGACATTCTCTTGGGACCTTCAATCTCCTTTCTGCCCCTCAGGGTTATGGCAGCTTTCCTCCAATTTGTGATTCGATATGGTTTATCCTTGCTGCTAGTTGACCCATTTGATTTTCCAAATTTTGTATGCTCAATTTTGTCTCTTGTTGGAACTGTTGCAGTTACTATTACAGGTTCTGTTGAAATTGGATATTATTAGTAGTAAGAGTCTTTATCAATTCTTCCATCAAATTACCTAAACTAGAAGAATGGGCTCCTTGTGCCCTTGGTTGAAATTCTTGTGCTCCTTCCGACCAATTTTTGAAGTAATTTTGTTGCTTATTCCCTCCATAACTCAAGTTGAGATGGTCCCTCCAACCTAGGTTATACATCTGTGAGTATGGGTTATATTGATTTGGGAAGATTCCTTCTGCAGCATTCACGTACTCTATACTTCCTTCTTATAGTTGCAGGCAGTCATCAGTTGGATGGATTATATTGGAACACATTCTGCACACTTTCACTTGTGCCTGTCCAACTGCAATTTGTCTCACAAAAGATGTTAGTTCATTTAAACAATTTTCAATGGATAAAATGCTTACCTCGTTCACTCATCAAATATCATTACGAGTGCCAAATTCTTAGGTGTTAATGGCCATCTACTCAAGTAATATGCTGGCTTCAATGGAGTCTTGTTATAAAGTGTCGCACCACTCACTGCATCAACCAAACTCCACTCCGTCAGTAACAGTCCTTCATAGAAATATTGGAAGAGAAGTTGCTCCAGTATGTTGTGGTATGGACAACTGAAAAATAACTTCTTGAACTGTTCTCAATACTTGTAAAGAGATTCTCCATTATACTACCTGATGCCATATATCTCCTTCCGATTACTTGTCGTCTTTGAGGCTGGAAAATATCTCTCTAAGAACAATCTCATAATCTCCATCAAAGTATTTATGCTCCCTGTTGGTAAATCAAACAGGCAATCTTTTGTTGCATCTTTGACTGAGAACAGGGAAGGCACTCAACATGATCTACTCGTCTGTCACCCTAGGAGGCTTCATGCTTAAACACACCACATCAAGTTCCTTAAAATGCTTATGTTCATCCTCACCTGCAAGACCATGAAAGTTAGGCAATAAATGAATTAATCCACATTTTAACTCAAAAGTAACATGTTTAATGAAATTTGGAAATGTTATGCATAATGGACTTTGAGTTAAATCAAGTGCAGCCAACTCCCTTAAAGTTCTCAAATTTGCCATCGTGTCTTCAGATTCTAGTTCTAATTTGTCTACCAAATTTGACCTTGCTTCTTTACGCAATCTTCGTAATGTTCTCTCGATCTCCGGATCAAGTTGCTCAACTTCTCTACAAGGAGATCTAATCACTACCATGCACTAAAACTAACAAACAATTAAAAATTAAAAACTAATAAAAAGATGATTATAAACAATTATATTCACAAAACACCACTAAAATCAAATACAAAAATTAAACTACCACACTTCCTAGCAATGACATCAAAAGTTGAAAGCACATTTCGAGTACACTTGTAACACCCAAATACCCCCTGGGAGGATATTTGAGCGTTACACAAAACAGTACAAACAAACCAAAACATTTCTTGGAACCATAACATTAAAAAATCTTCCATTAGAAGCAATTAGAAAACAAATATACATCATATTATGCATTGAACTTAAAAAAAACTTGTTTTAAACCATACATATATTATATCATATGGACTTAATAAAAATTTGTCACAAAAACCGACACCAACCTGAAAGTAGTCATTATAAGAACTTACAACAATTCAGAGTCGTACACTTTAAATACAAGCCAAAATAAACTCAAAATACATTTTTATCAAAGCAAGACTCAAACTCCTTTTTCCATTGCAGTTGACTCATCTCAGTCCTTAAGTTCTTCTCTCTGAACCTACATGGGGCAAATCCATCGTGCTAAGCATATAGCTTAATGAGTAAGAACTAATCTATACATAAAATGACAACTAATCATTCATAATTATGATATAACAGAAGCATGCATTAACAGTTTATCGGAACAAACAATTCAAACATATTATATTGCATCTAAAAACAAATTATACAGAAAACAAAATTGACTATCAATAGAGGGTATAACTTTTCATAATTAGAACACAATTTCTTTGTTTATATCATCATCAAATAGATATCAGAATATAAGATCATATAACTGTTCAATCCATTTATAGAAGCGGGTAAGGGGACTTATACAGAGGGAGATCGAAGTCTTGACACCAACGTGTCACAGAGGGAGACCGAAGTCTCGACACTGAAGTGTCACAAAGGGAGACCTAAGTCTCAACACCGAAGTGTCACAGAGGGAGACCTAAGTCTCGAAACCGAAGTGTTATATAGGGAGACCGAAGTCTCAACACTAAAGTGCCATAGAGGGAGATCGAAGTCTTGACACTGAAGTGTCACAGAAGCAGCTACAGACCCTTCTAGGCATACCTATTTACCCACGAATAGGACTTGACAGATTCAAAAAATAGAAAAGTCTGAAATACAGTTCACATATATCATTCATTGGTTTCATGCCAAGTATTCAAACTTATCAATCTGACAGCTTTGCAAATCATTCAATGGATTAAAATCAATAGTAAACAAAATAGTCATAGCAAAACTATCGAATATTACTTACTGAATTACTTACAAAAATTGACCACCTAAATTACTTACAAATGCTCCCTTGTTGTTTATTGCCTTAAAGTCCTGGTAATATCTAGAGTCAGTCGTTCTATGAGTTCCTCTAAAATATTTAATACAAACACATATCACTATTGTGCACAATTATGAATTCAATTATGCACATTCACACATATTGAATATATATGATGCATGTCCATGAAAAATTCCCAGGTTTCTTATCCTTAATTCTGTCACATTATTTATCATGTGAAACCATACTCAATTTCTCATTCCATACTTATCTCACAACCAAATTTTGATTTCACTTTGGTTAATTATTCTCATCAGGAAGGTGATGTAATTTGATAACACTTTCTTCTAGAAAGTTTTTCCCATGTCTTATCTCCACTTCCAATCAGATTTTGAAATTCTTAGAGTTAGAATTAGAATTTAATCTCTTCAGAAAATTTGTAGGCTTATTTCTCTAGTTTAATCATAATTAACAATCGTCTCATTATGAGGTCTACAGATCAAGATATAGTACAATTAACGAAGTATGTTCAGTAAAAATCATCCCAGTTATCATAGTTCAGCATAGTCACATTTCCATATTAAATTCATCAATAAATATACTTTATAAAGTCCTACTTTTTGGTGGAGATAAATTTCAAGGTCTTAAGAGTGCATAAGTTTAAGAATCAAGTCATTTGGATGTTGGGTGAAGAAGTTATAACAAAAAGATCAAAGTATGTTCAGAAACTAACTTACTTCTGATAAACAGGAAAGTCGCGATCGTGTACATGCACGACCATAACACTCCAGATAGTCCTGCAAAGTCACGATTGTGTACATGCACGACCATAACATTCCTGGTGGACTTGCGACCTTCTTCTTCGCCTTACCTCTTTTTTCCAACTCTTCCCAAAATAAACTGTTGGGGCACTTTTACATGATTATTTTGACAATGAAAACAAATAATTTGGGCCAAATTTTCTGTTAAAAATTGTTCCTTTATGTCTCAAGTTTATAATGACACAAATTTTATGCAATTGTGTTAAGTATTTTGAAAGTTATCCCCAAAATACTTCATACTATTCACAAACAGTGACAGAATCTAGAAACTCCACTTTAAGCCAACTTTTGGCAAACTTAATGAAAGAAATCCAATTCTACTCCTCCATGAAAATTGTAGATATATCTTTCTAGTTTATTTTGAATTTAACTTCATCCAATTTAGATATTGACATATCAAGTTATGCCTTAAATACATATATATGTTTAGTAAAATACTGCATATATCATATTCCAATGACTATAACCCTTCATCTTGTTAATCATATCACCGAATTTGCTTCTTCTTTCACCGCCCACATGTGCATCAACACCATTTACGCATGAAGCAATCCACAAGTATGAAATATACACCATTCATGCATGCATCTATTTAAAACATTAAAACATGCATAAAACTTACTTGTCTTAAGTTTCTCTCACTTTAGCAAAAATTTCCAGAAATGGGGAGAGCAACCAATAGATTTCGATGTTGGATTACAAAAAGATTTTGTAACAATCAAGACCCTCAAATAGCATAAGACTCGCTACGTGTAACATGTGTAAGCCAATAACACCAAAAATGCAGAAGTTAAGTGTTTAAAAAATGGATGAGCAAGAAGGAGGATAGTGTTTTCGGTGGAGACAAAACAAAGGAGCTGCAGAACTTTCTTACCCAAAAACGTGACTAGGTGACTCCATCCCTCATTGACACATGCCCTTTGCCATGTCTTACATTTGTCACCCATTTAATTATCCCATATATCACTTACTAATTACTCCACTTGTCACATAGTAATTTTATCCATTTGTCAATTAATTTCTAATACAATTGTCACACTTCTATTTGTCTCTTATTTCAATATTTTTGCTATTCTAAAATACCAAATACTCCAAATTTTCAAAAACTTTCCTAAAATTCCCAAAAATTCCAAAATATTTCCAATAGTTTCGAAATAAATTTTCCATAATTTAATCGCATTTATAAATCATTTTACCCGAAAAATGTTAATTAATGCATACACAATTTACTTAAATGTGTCAAAAATTGCAAATGCACATATAAGTGAAAACTCAATTATGCAAAGCATAAAGTGCCCTGAAATTCCTCAATATTCTAACCCCTAACATGAGGTGTTACAATTCTTCCCTCCTTAAGAAAATTTCGTCCTCAAAATTTAAACCTGATTTGAATAGTTATGGATAGTGAGCTTTCATGGTTTCTTCAAGGTCTTATGTTGCTTCCTCAAGTTCATTATGTTGCCAGAGTACCTTTACTAAAGGTATTTGCTTGCCTGACTTCTCGGGCTAAGATAGAAACTGACCCTACTTCATACGACAAATCCAATTGTATCTAAACTTCTTACACTGGAATTTTATATGTCATATTAGACTGATATCTTCTCAATCATAAAAACATGAAAATACATCATGTAACTTGGCCAATTCTTCAGGAAGAGCTAAATGATAAGCTATTGGTCCAATTCTTTTCAGAATCTCATAAGGACTAATGAATTGTGGACTAAGCTTACCTTTCTTCCCAAACTAAAGTATATGTTTACATGGTGATACTTTCAAGAATACCTTATCTCCTACCTGATACTCAATATATCTCCTTTTTAGATCAACATAAGACTTCTGCCTATCATTGGTAGCTTTCAACCTTTGTTAAATAATCTGAATTTTTTCTTTAGTATCATTCATAATTTTAGGCCCGATCATCTTGCTTTCACTCAACTCAATCCAATATACCGAAGTTCTACACCTTATACTATACAACGCTTCATAAGGCATCATGTCAATGTTGGTCTGATAACTGTTATTGTAACTTATAATCAATTTTTTGAGCATCACATATCCCTTGCCTCAAGGTAGGCCTTATTTTTAATTGAGTTAATAAAGCTCCATCAGATAACAGCTCCCACTCACTCTCCTTAAGTGATATTGCTGAAATGGTCTTCCGATTTAAGGCATCAGCTACAATGTTAACCTTGTCCGAATGGTAGTCCACAATGCAATCATAGTCTTTAAACAAATCCAACCAACATCGTTGTCTCAGATTGAATTCTTTATGGGTAAGCAGATATTTCAGACTCTTATGATTTGTGAAAATTCTACATTTCTCAGCATACAAGTAGTGTCACCAATTTTTTTTAGACAAACACTACTGTTGCAAGTTTCACATCATGAGTAAGATTATTTTATTCTTATGACTATAGTTGCCTAAAGGCATAAGCAACTACCTTTCCATCTTGCATCATTCAACTAATCAAATAAGTCTTCAATTCTCGGTAACCGATTCTTATTCTTAACTGTGACTCTATTCAATTACCTGTAATCAATGCACATCCATAGTGTACCATCCTTCTTCTTAACAAATAAGACTAGTGTTCTCCATAGTGATAAACTAGGTCGAATAAACCCTTTAATCATAAGCTCAAGCTCTTGTAACTACACATTCAACTCCTTTAATTCAGTAGGAACCATTCTGTACGCTTCTCTGGATATAGGAGTAGTGCCAAGCATGACTTCAATAGACAATTCTACTTCTCGTTCAGGAGGAAGTCCAGGTAATTCCTCAAGAAATACATCTGAAAATTCATTCACTACATGAACGTCAAGCAATTTACCACCCTCCTTCTTTGAATGAAACACAAAAGCTAAATAGGCTTCACATCCCTTCTTGAGGATTTTTCGGGCTTGTATAGCAGATACCACATTAGCTAAGCAAGTAGTGCTGAAGCCATGCAATACTATTGTGGGCTGATCTAACTTCCTAAGCATAACTGTTTTTGCACTATAATCTACTACTGCCTGGTGTTTGGAAAACCAATCTATACCTAGAATCAACAAACTTTCGAGTCCACTTTGCTCAATTATTCTCATCAGGAAGGTGAGGTAATTTGATAACACTTCCTTTTAGAAAGTTCTTCTCCTATGTCTTATCTCAACTTCCAATCAGATTCTGAAATTCTTAAAGGAAGAATGAGATTTTAATCTCTTCAAAAAATTTGTATAATTATGTCTCTAGTTTAATCATAATTAATAATCATCTCATTCTGAGGTCTACAGGTCAAGATATAATCCAATTACCGAAGTATGTTTAGTAAAAATCATCCTAGTTATCATAATTCGACACAGTCACATTTCCATCTTAAATTAATCAATCAATACATTTCATAAAGTCCTAATTTTTTGTAGAGATCAATTTCAAGGTCTTATGAGTCTATAGGTTTAAGAATCAAATCATTTGAATGCCGGGTAAAGAAGTTACAATAAAAAGATCAAAGTATGTTCAGAAAATAACCTACTACAGGTAAATAGGGAAGTCGCGATCGTGTACATGCATGACCGCGACACTTCGGGTAGTCCTGTGAAGTCACGATCGTGGACATGCATGACCACAACATTCCTAGTGGACCTACGACCTTCTTCTTCACCTTACCTACTTTTTCCATCTCTTCCCAAAACAGACTTTCGGGTCACTTTTACACTGTCATTTTGATAATAAAAAGCGAAGGATTTAGGCCAAACTTTCTTTGAAACAATTGTTCCTTTATGTCTCAACTTTATAATGAAATAAATTTTGTGTAATTTGGTTAAAAATTTTGAAAATTATCCCCAGAATACTTCATACTCTTCACATATAGTGACAGAATCTAGAAACTCCACTTCAAGCCAACTTTTGGCACACTTAATGACAGAAATCAAATTTGACTCCCGCATCAAAGTTATAGATATATGTTTCTAGTTTAATCTTGATTTAACTTCATCCAATTTGGATATTCACAAATCAAGTTATGCCTTAAATACATATATATGTTCAGTAAAATACTGCATACATCATATTCCAATGATTATAACCCTTCATCTTGTTAATCATATCACCGAATTTGCTTCTTCTTTCACCGCACACACATGCATCAACACCATTTATGCATGCAGAAATCCACATGTATAAAAATATAGAACATTCATGCATGCATCCATTAAAAACATTAAAACATGCATAAAACTTACTTGTCTTAAGTTTCTGTCACTTCAGCAAAAATTTCCAGAAATGGGGAGAGCAACCAATAGAGTTCGATGTTGGATTACAAAAAGATTTTGTAACAATTAAGACCCTCAAATGGTAGAAGACTCGCCAGGTGTAACATGGGTAAACCAATAACACCAAAAATGCAGAAGTTAAGTGTTTAAACAATGAATGAGCAAGAAAGAGGATAGTGTTTTCGGTGGAGACAAAACAAAGGAGATGCAGAAACTTTCTTACCCAAAAACATGACTAGGTGGCTCCATTCCTCATTAACACATGTCCTTTGCCATGTCTTACATTTTTCACCCATTTAATTAGTCCATATGTCACTTACTAATTGCTCCACTTGTCACATAGTAATTTTATCCATTTGTCACTGCATAATTTGTTCATTTGTCAAATAATTTCTAATACAATTTTCACACTTCTATTTGTCTCTTATTTCAATATTTTTCCTAGTCTAAAATACCAAATACTCCAAATTTTAGAAAATTTCCTAAAATTCCCAAAATTTTTAAATATTTCCAATAGTCTCGGAATAAATTCTCCACAATTTAATCGCATTTATAAATCTATTTTATCTAAAAAATGTCAATGAATATATGCACAATTTATTCGAATGTGTCAAAAATTGCATATGCACATATAAGTGAAAACTCAATTATGCAAAGCATAAAGTGCCCTAAAATTCCTCAATATTCTAACCCTTAATACGAGATGTTAGAACGCTAAAAAATTTACTTGACTCTACACACTAAAATTTGTAGTTAGGGTGAGTCGGGATCGAATCTATAGGGAATGTTCAATTAATTTCTGTAATCAGAGTTAATTAATGCAAGGAAAATATAAAAGGTAGTTTTCAGATTTTTAGCAATTTAGAAATTAAAAGTAAACTATCAAAGACAAATTAAAACAAGAAATCGAAAATGATTAAATTGTCGAATATACATAAGGTCCAGTTTTAGGTTCAATCTCGGCCTAAACACGATCAAACATATTTCATCATCCTAATGTCTTTACAACTCTCTTCGGATTATCAATTTGAGATTAATAGAATCCTCTCGGTTTTCCTTTAGGTTTTCTTTAATTAAAAAACGATTATTAATTAAACCTAACTACCGAATAACTTAAGATACGATCTCTAGGTTTAATTTGGCATCAACATTACGAATTTGAAAATGGTCAATATAAGCACTAACCTCACACGTTTGAGTTATCTAACGTACGTTAAGTTGTTCCTAATGACATTGGATCATTAGATGCTACTCACAAACATCAAAAGTAATGATTACGAATTACATTCAATGTTTTAGCAATAAATTCAAAATAATACAATAAAATAACGTATTAAGATCATTCATCCCAAAACTCAATCAAATCAACACCATCAACACAATAATCTGAAAAGAAATTACAACCTTAAAATGATAAAAATAGCTTAACCATGACTTGATATCGATATTTTCGTTGAACAAGTGTCAGGAAGCTAGTCTTTCATCTCCATTTTTGTGCTTCAAGTGTGAGTCATCTTCTTTATGCTTCGGTGGTGAGAAAACGAAGAAGGAAACCTAGCACCTCCACCTCTGTTCTATTTCACGCCATGCTGCTCTCCCTTCTATCCCTTAAACACAGACGTTGTCTGCATTCTGTGTTTAAAGCAAATACGCCTATGTTAAATGCAGATACGTCTGCATTGCTCCTCCTTATTCTGTGTTTTGATGCTCCTTAGATACTACTGTGCGTCTGTGTTTCATTTGGCATGGACTACGTTTTGTTGGATTGCCTATGGCCTGGGTATTCACAATACACAGCAGAATGGACCATACTACACAACAAGAAGTATAACCAAAAATTATAACATGTACGAAATTACCTCTTGAAGTGGATTGGTATTTGTCTTTCAAATTTGTAGATGCTACAGTGCGCGAACATCCTCTACCAGTATCTATACGATGATGAACGATCCGGGCAGCAGCTAATGTGTGCTAGCACGTTTTAAAACACTTTTTGAATGCCGCATAATTTTTCTCTCGGAAGAAGAACGAACAACTAGGTCTAGGTGGCTAGGGCTTTCGTCTCTCTTCTAATGAGACATAAGTTTCTCTATTTATAGAGAAACCCTAATCCTTATTCCTATTAGGAATAAGAATATCATAATCCTAAATCCATTAGAATTATGAAAGCCTAATAAGTTTCGGCCCATAATATATCTCATATGATAAAAGCCCGACAACTTAATTCAATCTAGTCCAATAAATATATCCACATATATTTACTCAGTGCCTAACAAATTAGGCCCAAGAGAATAAGCCCAGATCACATCGCTCTCTGTGTATGATCCTGTAGGATCATTTCATGTTTGCAATGGGCTTGATCACACTTCAAGGTCCATAGGTCATAAGCGGCCTCTAGCAAGACATTATGACTATCCAAATCAAATGAGGGTCGGTAATCTGATTTAACCTGTATCCATGGATACAAACTCAGTCCCTTTGTAACACGATATCAAGATTACTCACAAGGCATAGTACATGTCAACCTTTGATTAATCATAGTTTCTTGATCCCCAAGTTAACTGATTATAACAAATGACATTGATGACCCCTTATCAATTCATTTGAGCACGACCATGCATTTCTTCAGTCATACTTATCAAGAGGCTCAAATGATATCTCTCTCATTTAACAGAGTTACAAATCCCACCTATGTCATTCACATCCCTCCGCATGATTCATTTAATGTCCAACATAAGACTACTTGTTATCCATTTAAAGATAACTTAGTCTAATGTCAAAACACTAAATTCCTCATATAGGGAACCCTGATGACTTCAGGTTAGAGGACTAAAGTCAAACAATATTAAGAATCACTAATGACATGAAACCATATAGTGTTCTCTCTGTGGGTCAGTTCGATATATGTTCTCTAACATATATCCATGTTTCTGATTTGATAACTCATATCCATGATCAGAAAAACTTGATCATCAATCAGAACACATACTAGTCTTAATTCATTATTGTTCCACTAATAACTATTGACTAAAGACAGTTTAGAATAGTATTATAATACTTATGGTTTTACTATCAAGTCACATACTTGATGACATAAGTCTAATACTATTCATGGAATGTAAATCACACTACGTAAACGATATATATGCATATATAAAAGAATACCTCATAATATATTATTAATAAGTCATAATGTTCGTACAAAAGTCACATATGTACATTAGCCAAGGGCACACTACTAACACGTTTGGTCATGCGCTGCACGTAGTTTTATTCTTCCACCTACTACATGCGTATTTTGCTTGTCCACCTTCCATCATCCTTTGCTTTATACGTGGATCTTTGGTTTATGTGTGAATTATGATGCCATTAAATTCACTTAGACCATTATCTTGATTTTCTTATCCTTACTTTTTATTTCTTGTCTTTACTTGCTTCAATATTGCTTATTCTTATTTTATAAAGATAACTGAATATTAATCTTCGCAAAATGGTTCAAATATCGAACTTTTAACTCACTTTAATTTTTTTACTTGCAAATTGTACCTAAAATCACATATGAGTCAAAGTGAGTACATTGAGCAATTTCAAAGCATTAATCACTAAATGTAGCATATCAAATGAATCAAAATTTAAACACATGTTAACCACCAACAAGAATATCAACCAAATGAGCTTCTTCAACACATTTCCTTAACTCAAGACAAGGAAGTGTCGTAGATCTAAGGCTTTCTACCTCTTCCAACTTTAAGATAGAATTAAAATCCCTTGTGGTAATCCAAGGAATCATAATAGAAGAGGCTAGGTTCTTTACCTGGTTCTATAAAAAACTTCTCTAGCAAGATATATTAAATGCATACATAAAGGAGATGCAGATGGACTAATTTGAATGCTTATCTAAAATTTGCAGATTAATTAATTGCTCAGACATGAAAGTTGTGCATGCATAAACCATGAATGAATCATAGAGTATAACTATTCTTCCATTTGGATGCATATTGTGATTACTGATCCCTTTCCAACCAGCTCGGAAATATTTGAGCAAGTTGTCATTTTCCTTTCCAATTCTTGTCTCCAAAAACCCAGCCACTTGAACTTTATTCTAGATAACCAAATTCTTAATAAGAAACTGTTAAGTGGGCCTATCAGCACCCCTAACATTCCATGAGAGAATTATCATTGATGTGATACCTTGTTTGGAGTCCTTTTTTTCACCTCCTCTATCCATTGGACAAAAGGAAGCCCTAATGGAGAATGTGAGTTCTGAATGAAATAGAGCAAGTTAATGGGTGCAAGAAATGATAAATGAAGACATGAAAGTGTTTAAGTTAATGGTGTAAGTTGTAATCGTCGGGTAAAAGCCAGCAAAACTAGATCTAGAAATGAGATATATGGGAAAGCTATGGCTAGCTAATGGGTGCAGAAGATGATAGCATGAAGGAAGTTGAGCAAAATGCAAGTCTCAAATAAAACATTACCACTGAAAACCAGAATTGTCATTGGATGTTGCCTGGCATGCGCATATGCAGCAATAGTGTCGACGTCCCACCAGTGAGCTTCACCAGCCCGAGCGTCGCTAGAGACAAACCCAGTCAAGAATCGTTCGAGAGGCCCCACTCAGTCACCCGACCGTCAATCTGTCACCCGAGAGTCGCCTTCACCCACTTTGTTAGCACAAGTGTCGCGTTGTGCCACCAATGAGCTTCACCAGCCAGATCATCACTGGAGACTCACCCAGTCCACCGTGGTCCAAAAAGCCTGCAGTCAGTCGCTTAAGCGTCACCTTCAGCTAGTCCGCCAGTCAGTCGCCTTCAGTCAACAAGCCGTAATTCTTAAAGAAAAATTACGAGGATTTGAGATTTTTCAAGTTCAAGTCATATAGAACTCTAGTTTTATAACCCTATCTATAAATAGTTATATTAGAATTATTTTATGGGACTTCATGTTGTTTTATGCCCTACAGCCAATCGCTTTGGTTGTAGTTTAGTGACAAATTATTTAAAAGGCATTCTTTATCTAATACATGTTTAGATGTATATGGTAAAGTCCATGGGATAATTGTACATTGCAAATGAAATT
>JANSVA010000003.1:16632386-16650745 GCA_025504915.1 Erythroxylum reticulatum
GCTCTATGTAGCTAGCACTTCATGCTTAACCCTCTCTGTAATAGTTACAGAGTTCTCTCAACCTATTCTGTGGATACCGTTAGAGGCCGAACATTTGTGCGGCTACGGTGGTTGAGGCGGATCGGTTTTGGAAACGGTTCGAAGGATACAACAAGATAAAGATCAAACTTCGGAATAAGGTACGAATTAAATTCCACTTTATTATGATTCGTTCTAATCATTTTATAGGATTAAATAGATCTTGGTTTTTAGGAAATCAAAAATCACGAAAAAGTTTCGTGATTATTCCGCTACGGTCGGATCAGATCCCGACCCAATTTCCCAACACTTCAAGCAGATTTATATTAGATTTCTCTTAGATATACAGCTAACCTTAAGAGATTTCTCTTAGATTTTTTCTCTTGGATAATTTTAGCTTTTTTTCATAGTTTTTGTTTTCATTCATTAGAGGAAGATTTGGAGCAAGAATTTAAGAAATTCGTTAAAATTTATGTCAACTATTTCTTCTATAATGAGATTAATTAATTTACATTTTGTTTGGTAAATAAAAGGCTTTAGTTAGGGTTAGGAATATAGCTTGTAGGGATTCATTCAATTATTATACATGTTTTGATTATTTTACTGGTTTAATTTATTCTCTTTATTCTTAATTGTTAGATTTGTTGTTGACCATCATAGATTAAATCATATGGATTGTATGATGGACTGACAAATGAAGTATGATTTGTGCACTAGGAGTCTAATGACTTTAGCACTAGAAAATAATGATATCCTGGACTTTAGTGATAACTATGAAGATTCACTATGCTGAATAAGTTTGATTAGGTTAATGAGTTTGACTAACAATGCTTAATGAGTTTTATTAGGTCAACTTAAATATTCAATTGTTTATGATAATTAGATATCAACATAAGCATACCTTAATTCCCAAAATTTTGACTTAATTCATATATTTTGTTAGTTTATTTGTTTTATTATCATTAGTTATTAGTTTAATTATCTTAAGTAAACTATTTTTAGTTTTATTTAGTTTGTTTGTCTAACTATGATTAATAGATTTGGTACTAGTTCTTTACAGGGTTGATATTTTGAAATATCTCTAGTTTTATTTAGCAATCTATGATTAACTCTATACACTTGTAGGCTAAAAAGTAGATCAAGTTTTGAGCATCATTACTAGAGAACTAGGTTTATTATTTTTGTTAATCTTAGTTTAATTATATTTTAATTATATTTATATTTTTTAACTTGATTTTTTCATTTATTTCAATTAATTGGTGCAAGATAGGAGACCTAAGAGTGATAACTTGATTTCTTAGCTCAATTTGATCTTAAAATGGAACAAAATCGTAGAAAAAACGTAATGTTAAGAAGGGAAGAGATGGCTACACAATAAGATAAGTTAATAGTAGACATGGAGCAGTAGGCACAAAAGGTCCACATAAGGGACACATAATTACCAATAGTTAATGTCGATCCCTCATGTATTAAACTAAGTCAAAGTGCAAAGAACTACAAGCTAAAGCAAGTACACTACACTTACTCCTGACGTTTATTAGATCACTTGATACAGACATAATTACATTCATCAAAGACTTCTATTTGATGATCCAAACAATTACACTTAATAGACTCGTAGAAGATCAGCTAAGAATGAGGTGTTTCCTATGTTGTTGGAGAGATTGAGCAAAGATATGGCTGATCTCAACAAAGGTCCCTTTTAAGGAGCAGGACCATACGCATGATGCATTTTTATTGAGGTTTTTTCTACCATATAACACCATCGAGCTTAGGATGTAAATACAAAGCTTCACACAGAGGAACGGAAAATGTTTCATAAAATTTGGGAGTAATGTAGGGCTCTACTTTGTCAATTCCCTTATCATTAGTAATCCTTACTAGTGATTCAATTTTTTTTAACTAGCGCTTAACATTGACATATCAAACTTTGTTAGACACTATGGCATAAAGAACTATCTATTTAAAGATTGTTGAGGAGCTGAAGGAGACTATAGAGACCTTGGCCAAAAACTCATCGAGTAAAGTGGTATGAGAGAAATCAAAGGTTTCCTTTTATAAGATGTAATCATTTTCCAATTTAGAAACATAAATTGCATATCTATTAAATTAGATGAAGATTATCTTAAACTATGATATGGCTAATAGGAAGATGTGCTACCAATGTGGCATGTATGGTTACCTATCAAATACATACATAAATGTTAAACCACCATCAAATCTTAATGAGAAAGCAAATAAATGGTTACTTATGGAGCAATTTGGGCATAAGAAAGGACTCTTTCTCCAATATATCTAATATGGGATGGAGGAATCATCTAAACTTTTTGTGAAAGGAGAAAGTAGATAATGGAGCAGGTAAACCAATGGGACCACCTAGGTTCTAAAGGAGACCTCAATTTTATCAACAACCACCACAATACAAAAAAATGGAGGAGATATTGACGCAATTTGTTTTTTATTGATGCATATTTAAAATAAGTAATATAGACATAAGAAGCAAACATATATAACTTTAACGATAAATTTGCCAAAATTATGTAGACAACTAATGCACCCATTTTTAATTTAGAGGTGCAAGTTAGCCAATTAACTTAGTGATGTGTGTTTGATTTTTTATACATTTACTCCATGATACTTAGTGATTAATTCTTTGAAATGCTTAAGACATTCATTTTAGTTCATATTTAGTTTTAGGTACAATTTGGAAGTATAAGAGTTAAAGTGAGTTAAAAGCAAATTCTTTGAGCCATCCTCTTGATGTTCACACTAATTTTCATTGTGGAACAAGAGGAGAAGGATTAAAGTGAAGAGGGATAAGAAAATGGCATAAAAAGAAGAATATATCATGCAAATTAAGATGCATAGCCATGCATCCATTTACAAGAACGAGCACATTCAAAAATTGAGCATTCTAATCGGTTTGCACAATTGGATGCACAATCGTGCACTCAACTGTGCATCTTCTTATAACCATAGTTTTTTTATATAAAGTGATATTTGAGCGGCTAAGAGGGGCATGAATCACTTTTAGATGAAGAGGAGGGGCAGAGTATGCACTCTTTAGACTTGATTATATGGTTGTTAACTTGATTAATCTGTTTTCCTAACCTAAATGTAGTTGTACTATTAAATCTAGAGAACTTGTTCTAGGTTGTTCGATAGCTAGGTTTAGTTAAAAAGCTTGTTTTAACTAAACACAACTTAAGGGAAAACTAAGGTTAATAGAGCTTATTGTTAATCTACAATTAATAGTTTCTATGAGAGATATGAGAATAATAAGACACTAAAGTATGCTTATTCATGTGTAGGCTGAGATTGAACTGAGAATGGGATTCCAAATCCATTCCTTAATTTTATCACTTTTTGACTGTTTGCTTTAATTTTCTTTCGTTAGTGTAATTTGAATTTATTTTCTTTTTCGAAACCAATCCAAACCCCCCTAACTTAAACATTAATTTCTTTCATTGCAAAAGGTAGACGAGCACTCCTTATGGATATGATCCTTATTCACTACTACTATAAATCTTAGTGTGCAGAGTTAGGTTTTATTTCTAGTCCATTTGACACTCATCAAGAATTTTGACACCGTTATCAGGTATTGTGGTGTTTTAGTTTTTGTTATTGATTTTAATTGGTGTTTGTGCATCTTTTTTCTAATCAGTTTTCGCAATTACCTCTTAATCTTTTCATATTTGTCAGTGTTGGTATATGGTAGTAACAAGATCTCCTCATAGAGAACCTATACAATTTGACCAAAAATTGAAAGGACATTGCAGATATTATGAAGAGAAGCTAGAATAACTCCGGAAGTACAACAAGAGCTTGAATTTGAAGACAAATGGCTAATCTGAGAACACCAAAGGAGTTGGTTGCACCAAACTTGACTCGAAGTCCTTTATGCATTACTTTTCCTAATTTTGCTAACCATGTAAATTTTGAACTTAATTTTGTACTAATTCATTTGTCGCCTAACTTTCATGAAATTGCAAGTGACGATGCACACAACCATCTAAAAGAACTTGATACGGTCTGTTTGAGCATAAAACCTCTAGGGATGACTAATGAGCAGATCACATTGAGGGCTTTCCCATTCTCACTGAAAGATACAGCCAAAGACTGGCTATTTGATTTGTCTGCTGGGAGTGTGAACACTTGGATTGAGATGAAGAGGATGTTTTTGGAATAATATTTTCTAGCATCGAAGACAACAAGTATACGAAAAGGAATATGCGGCATAAAGCAACACAATAGAGAATCCTTTTATGAGTATTAGGAGTGCTTTAAGAATCTTTAGGTCAACTGTTCCCCAACACAACATATAACATCCCAGACCACCTATCCATAGATATTGTCTGCTTTGGGTTGCCTTTAGGGCCAAACCCCTCACGGTTTTGCTCTTCCCACCCTTAGGAAAATGCGTCTTTAGGGGGAGAGGTATTCATACCCTTATAAGGCATACTTCATTCTCCTCTCCAACCGATGTGGAATCTCACACTCTCCACCCTACTTAGGGCCCAGCCTAGCTGGCACAACAGTTAGAGTACCGGCTCTGATACCATTTGTAACAGCCCAAACCACCCGTCCAGAGATATTGTCCGCTTTAGGTTGCCCCTAGGGTCAAACCTCTCACAGTTTTGCTCTTCCTACCCTTGGGAAAACACGTCTAAGGGGGGCAGGTATTCATAACCTTATAAGGCATATTTCGTTCTCCTCTCAGGATCTCATAATCTCCACCCCCTTTAGGCCCAGCTTAACTGGCACAATGGTTCGGGTACCAACTCTGATACCATTTGTAACAGCCCAGACCACCCGCCTATAGATATTGTCCGCTTTAGGTTGCCCCTAGTGCCAAACTCCTCACGGTTTTGTTCTTCCCACCCTTGGGAAAATGCGTCTTTAGGGAGAGAGGCATCCATAAAATTATAAGGCATACTTTGTTCTCCTCTCCAACTGATGTGGGATCTCAAATAACATATCAAAACAACTCCTTATATAGTATGTCTATAAGGGATTATTACCTATGGAAAGTAGTTTGGTAGATGCTGCAAGTGGTGGGTGTAAGCATATGGCCACAAACACCTAATAATTTGGCACTCGTAACAATATTATTCTCATAAGAGAGGTAAGTACTTAATCTATTGAACATCATTTAAATGAGATAAAGTCTTTTGTTAGAAAATTTGCAGTTAGACAGGAACAAGTAGAGGCATAGAGCATATATGCAAATACAAGTCATCCGATTAATGGGTGCCTAACATTACAAGAGGGAAGTATAGAATATATAAATGCTATAGGAGAGAATTTTCCTAACTAGTACAACTCTTATTCCCAAAAGTATAACCCAGGTTAGAGGGATCATCCTAACTTAAGTTATGGGGAAAATAGGTAGTAGAATCACTTCCAAAATAGGCTACAAGGAGCATAACCATTCGAATCAAGGCCACAAGCCTCCTCTACCTCAGGTACGTCATGAGAAGATATGGTTAAGTCTATTGACTAACACTTTACAATTCCAACAAGTATGCAATAGTTTCATTAGGAGACCATATCTAAATTTCAGGAGGTAAATTATATCATTTATAATTTGTAAAATCATATGAGCCAGATGGCAGTGGCAATAAATCATCCAGAAGCTTAAAGAGGAGGAAAATTGAAATCATAACCTAAGATAAATATGAATAATGTTAGTGCAATCACCTCGAAGAGTGGTAGGAAGCTTAAGGACCCTGAAAGAATCACTCAAAGGATGGCTAATGAAGAAGACATTGAGAAGGAGCTCGAAGAAGAAAGGGATATACCATCAAACTCAAAGGTAAATGTTAAATTCCCCATTGTTGTAAAGACTAATCCTCAACCTTTCTCTAGCAGCTTAGCAAAGTCAAATAAGAAGGATAAGGATAAGGAGATCTAGAAGACCTTTCGGAAGGTTGAGGTGAATATCCCACTATTAGATGTGATCAAGAAAGTGTCAAGATATGCAAAATCCCTCAAGAAATTATATACAAACAATCAAAAATTAAGAGGCAATGAAATGATTGGGATGAGTGAAACTATTTCTACAATTTTTTTAAAAAAATGCCTCCTAAGTGTAAAGATCCAAGCATGTTTACTATTCCGTGCAAAATTGGCAATATTAAGATTAAACAAGCTATATTAGATTTAGGAGAATTGATTAATATTATGTCTCGTAACATGTATAGTTCTTTACGGCCATTAAAAGAAACTAGTGTTACTATACGATTCACTTATTGTACTAATGCTTACCCAGATAGGTTGATTGAGGATGTGCTTGTGCAAGTAAATGAACTTATATTTCCTACTAACTTTTAAGTGATTAACATGAATGATGAAATTTCCTATAACTCAATACCTATCTTACTAGGGAGGTCATTTCTAAACATGACCTAACTAAGATAGATTTTCGTGAGTTTACCCTTACGATGGAATTCGATAGGGAAATTACTTATTTAAATATTTTCGGTGTTAATAAACACTCCCATAATGACCACACTAATTTTGCAATTAATGTGATTAACTTTTCAGTACAAGAAGACTGTAAGTGAAAGAAAATAAAAAGTGGTTTCAACAAATGCAAAGACCAAAGTTTTTAATGTCTCGTCGAAAAACTTTATCATTGGTTAAATTTTGCTCCTTTATTGTGTTAAATATAAACTGTTTCCACATAAATGTCATCCTTATTAGGTTGATTCTTCTGTGATAACTAATGTACTTCCTTTTGGTGCAATAGATATTAAAAGTTTTAAAATAAGGAAGACATTTCATGTAAGTGGTTATTGACTCAAACCTTATCCTCATGAATGTAAAGTGGAAAATGCCAAAGTTATGATTCTTGGAGATCAAAATTTGATAACTTGATAAGGGAAAAATGAAGTCAAGCCAATCACAATAAATGAAGACGCTATGTGGGAGGCAACCTAAGGGAAGATTATTTCTTTGTATTTAAATTCTGGCATTTGTTTTTTCCGTTAAATGCTTCATTTCTTACATTTGATGTTACGTTGGGGACAATGTAAGTTTTAAGTTTGGGGGTAGAAATCTTAGTTTTCATTCATGTTTTTAAGACTGTCTATTGGTTATGTGTGTTTCTTTGCTTATGTGTATTTCTTAGGTGTTATAAAAAATCAAACAAACAAACAAATGTTTTCTCTTTTTCTATTGCTTTTAAGACTATATAGTCAAAATTAGAGAGTGAATTGACTAGAAAAAATTCATGGCAAATTGAGCATGTACTTTTACTCTTATGATTGGTCAATATACATTATCTTTAGAAGAGTAGTGGCTGGTGGTAGAAGCAAGCTATTGAGATTTTGAGCCCTTATAGACTGGCACATCCATATCAGTCTCATTATCTTTTGATCATTTGTGACCTCTATGACACGTACGTCCTGACTTTGCTGTGAGTTTCTACTCAAGACCACATTTTATCATTTGCTTTAACATGAAAATGATATAGGCACTCTTTGTCTTATGAGCTACATTATCCAAATAGCATACCTATTAATATGATTTTTCCTTTGTTAAGCCACCTTGAGCTTTATTAACCTTTCTTTTTGTTTTAACCACATTACATGCTTTTAACCTAACTAAATTTCGTAACCAACCTTAAAGCTAGTAGAGCATTTGTTGATTGTTGATGATTGGGGACACACAAAAGTATAGTATAAGTGTTAGGGTATCCATATATTTGGGTTGGTTATAATTATTATGATGTCATTTTATGTCTTATCAATGAATTTCAATGTTGATATAGTTTCTTTCAATTTTTGTTGAAAAAAAGAAAAGATAAAAAGGTAACAAAATAAAAATTATGTTTAAATAAAATTATCAAAAAGGAAATGCACTTGTTTTGCAAAGTTATTCATGATTAGTTTTTCCTTATAAAGTTGTATGGAAAGGGTTATTTGATTACGATGTGAATAAGGGACATGGAGTGTTCAAGGATCACTCCTTATGGTTACAAAAAATTGTTTATGATCATCTTTTGTGAGTGATTTATACTTCATGTGGTTTATAGTGTGACAACTTAAATTTGATCTATGAAACATAGTTTTTGTATTCATCATAGCTGATGTATATAGTTTTGAGTGGATGTTAGTTTTTGCGCTTGATGTTATATTGAGTATTTTTCTTAATTCACTAGCTTTGATGGATTTTATGTTTCATTACCCAGATATATCTCACTTTAACCTTTACCCACATTACAACTTAAAAAGTCTTTTGATTAATGATTAAGCACTTGAATCTTAGTGCTGCAGAAATGAAATGATATTCAAAGTTGTGGAATGTTTTAATTATGAATAGGGTTTGAGGTTACCCATGAATTTATCATATTTAAACACATTTTACCAAAGTTTGTCCCTAGATTGCTCATTTTTTGAAGGGAATAATCATTGATTAGTCATAAGTAGAAGCATTGAATGTTGAGTTCTTGCTATGATTTTGGAAGATATTTCTTTTTTCTTATGCTATCTATTCTTGGGAAATATGGAAAATGAGTAAATGTTTTGATTTATGTCTTTGATTTTCTTGTTTTTCCTGAGGACGGTCAAAGGCTAAGTGTTGGGGAACTTGATGTGTGCTTGATAGTTTATACATTTATTCCACAATACTTAGTGATTAATGCTTTGAAATGCTTAAGACGTTCATTTTAATTCATATTTGGTTTTAGGTACAATTTGGAAGCATAAGAGCTAAACTGAGTTAAAAGCACATTCTTTGAGCCATTCTTTTGATGTTCACATTTAGTTGTCATTGTGGAACAAGAAGGAAATGGATTAAAGTGAAGATGGGACAAGAAAATGCCATAAAATAAGATTATATCATGTATTATAAGATGCATGCACGACCGTGCACATTCAAGAATTGAGCATTTTATTTAATTTGCATAGTTGGATGCACAACTGCATAGTAAAACTCCTAAATGTTTCAACTATAAGGGCATATGGTTAGTTATTATGGAGCTGTAACTTTCCATCATAGAGACTATTTTATTATCATCCAAATTTCGCTTACTTGATAAGATGTCTCTGAGAAATTTTATTTACTTGGGTATGCTCTATAATTTGCAATTTCTTCAAATTTTCCACAAACTTTTCAAATGATATATCTGATTTTTTTCTTCTGAATTCATTGTGGAAATGGTATTTTCAATGGATATGGAGGAGGAGGAACATATGAAGGATCCTGATTCTTATCTTCATCATTTTTCTTCTTCTTTTGGTCTTTTACAAAATGGGGTTAACTTGTGTTCCTATTAGTTTTCTATCTTTTTCTCACTCTTAAATGTGATAGCCTTAATTTTCCCTCTTAGATTTACTTCCACTTTGCTCAAAAGGCTTTCCAAACTCCTTTTAGATAACGCATTATTTAACTAACCCGCTCGGACCTCTATATTGTGAATAAAAGATGCATGAATCTTTGCTACTTGCTCAATTCGCCCTTCCATCCTCTTATGGGCCTCTTCCATACTTGTGAGCTTGTCAATAAGCTTGTTCAATTTTGAATCATTTACATTGGATTTTTCCTATTGAGATCCTAGTTGACCTTGATTTCTCAATTTGTGTCTTTACATTATTAGATCAAGAGAAATTTAAGTAGTTCTTCCACCTAAGATTGTACATGTTCAAGTAAGGATTATTACCTCCTTCACCAAATTGTGCTCCTATAAAGTTGAATTGCTACACATTGTTATTTTCCACTGTGAAGCAATCAACTATGATATGGCTCTCTTATCCACATAGCTCCCATTCGTGCAGAACTACTTTAAGTAGGAGAAAGAGGTGGTTATCAGGCTATTTAATTACTTAGTTAAGTTAGCGATCTTATCCTATAATGTTATCACTAAATCTATAATAATCATTTTGATCCCAAAATTTTGACTACTATCTAATTTAATCTAATACCACAAAAAACTATTGTTTATCATTTGTTCCAACAAATTGTATGTCACTTAAATTGGTGGTCGTGTAAGCCCTTGATGATCGACATTGAACCCTAACCTCATAAAGTCCATTTTCCATTCTCTGTGATTCAATTCGTTTTCCATCTTTCTTTCTATCGCTTCTTGCAATTTAGCTCTTCAAATATTTCATTCACGCTTTGGGATGTCTAAAGTTTATGTATCTTTGACATCCTTTGCAATTTTTTATTTTTATTTTTATAATTTTGTTCCGACATTTGTGCTCACACAAGAAAATGATTTCTTTAAATCAAAGCACTTTAAATCATACAAGATGATAAAAGTCCCCAAAAATGGTACCAAAAACTTATTGATCAAGTTTTATATATATATAATAAAACTCTCGATACCGTAAGTATACAAATCATATATTGTAGTATCAGAAGTTATCGTTCCCAGGAGGACTATAGACACTTAACAATTTGAATAAGAACTTTGACTAAGGTACTAAGAATTGATTTGAATTAAAATAAACAATTGAAATTTAAAAAAAGTAAACAATAAAATAATTGGATAAGTGAGTTGCCAACGAATTTAAGCTTTATTAAGTTTGCAAACTTAGGAACTATTATATCCTTATTTTGTTTCCCTTAATCTTGTTTATTCAATTTATGTTTGATCTAATATATCCTAAAGTTTTGATTACTCTCTCTTAAGATCTAATCAAGTAACCCTAATAGAATTTGATATTTATAGATTGGTAATCTCTCGATTCACAAACTACTACTAACTTGTTCAATTACATTTAAAGTAATCCTATAGATAATTAATTTCACAATTAAGATCTATCTTTAATTGATCATTAATATGGCAATTTTAGGTCTATTAAATTGCTAACTCTCATTGAACATCTTAACACTAATTACTTTGACTCACTCTCTTAATTTATTATCAAGTATATGCATGATAATTATCACAAACATCCATCATTATATTGAATTAAATAATAATAAAGTTCAAAAAATAATTCAAGAACAATTCCTAATAGGGATCTAGAAACCCATAATCATGTTAAACATCTTATTAATTCAAATAAACGTCCAAGATAAGGAAAGAATTAAAGGAAAAAGAAAGAAAAACTATTTTGTGTCTTGAGCTGGAAATCTAGAATTTCTCTAAAGCTCTTCTTGATGTCTCCTCTTAATCTTCTTTGATGTATTAATTGTAGCCTTTTTGTGTGTTTTCTTGTTCTTAAATAGTTCTTAATGGTTCTATGGTTCTTTCTATGATTAACTCACTTAATTTGGTTCCAAAAATAGCCCCGAAATGTCAAAACATGAAGAAAAAAAACTCACACTTAGAAAAGCCTCTATCATGATTACAACCTCTATCATGATTGCGACCTTGGGATCATGACCGTGCTTCTGCTATTTCCCTCTTTATCATAATTGTGCTCAATTGTGCAAGATCGTGATAGCTTCAAGCTTCCTCCATCTTCTTCATTCTTTAATTTGTCGATTTCCAACACTTACAAACATATCAAACAACTCTTAAATCATAAAATTAAGATCCAATTCTTGCTCTAAACTAAACAAACACTTAGAATACATACAAACATTAACAATAACAATAACACAATTATATTTCTATAAATATGATAATCATCTAATAAATACTTACAAACATAATTAAACATCTAGAAAAACATAATATAATTTACATCTATCACCTACAAACATTTCATTGTAATTAAAAAACCATTCTGTCAAGCATCTAGTTGGTACATTATAGGATATACCCATCAAGGGTAGTAATATTTTAATTCTCATAGACTTTATATCTTATATATGGAGGAAGACAAAAACATACCCTTGATTTTAGGAAAAATCATTCTAATTACTTTCACGTCCTTCATAGATGTGTATAGAGGGAAGTTGATTTTAAGGGCCAAGAATCAAGAAATAGATTTTAAGAAATATAAACCCAAGGGTCCTATTATTAGTAAGCACAAAGATTATCTCTAGTTTGTTGTGGTTGACATTAAATATCTAATTTTTTG
This sequence comes from Erythroxylum reticulatum, assembly GCA_025504915.1. NCBI lineage: Eukaryota > Viridiplantae > Streptophyta > Magnoliopsida > Malpighiales > Erythroxylaceae > Erythroxylum > Erythroxylum reticulatum. The sequence continues at coordinate 16,644,386 of JANSVA010000003.1, forward strand.
TAAGAATTAAATGCATCAAACGTCAAAGAGGAAGGAATCATACATGAAGAGGTGAAAGCGAAGGACATTCTCATTCTTAGAGAAAATATAGCACACTCAAAGGTAAATGACCTTATCAAGAAAACGAAGATGAAGGTGGCTAGAAGACATTGAAAAGGTAGCATACACCCTATGAGTAGGTGTTGGACCCTGAAAAAATTTTCTTTAAATTAAGCATGATTTGAAATAGTTTTGAGTTTTGGATAGATAAAATTTTTGGAGTTATAATTATGTCTAGGTTAGTAGGCTTGTGTTAAATGAAAGGAGGGGTAAATATGGAAAGCCACGTTTATTGAGGGGAAAAATAGGAAGAAAGACCAAACAAAAGGGCTTGAAATAGAAGAAGGGAAGAGAGTGTCGTGAGGATCAAAGAATGAAAAACAAAAATAGGAGAGAAGAAGAAAGGTTTCGGTGAAACAGAAGAGAAGAGAAATCAAGTTTGTTAAGGTAGGTTAACCATCTTTTCTTCTTGCTTTATTAAAGGAATATGTTGTATTGAGGATGAAGGAGTTAGAAAGAAAAGAGGTTTGTGTGGGAAGAGGATGGATTAGGAGAACCCAATTAATTTTAGGGTTTCTAAACTAGATCTTAGATTTTCTATCCTAGATGGACTATGGGTAGGTTAGATTTGAGTTTCATTTGTGTTTATTGCAAATTTGTGATTATTTTGAAGTTATGAATTTTATTGGAATGTTGTCTTGAATGAAACCTTGGTTGTTTTAGGAAACCAAGGGAATCCTACCCAAGAGCAAGGGGAAAGGCAAGCTTGACTTGGATTTTTGCAAGCTAATTAGGTAGGTAATGTATTTGTAGTTATTGTGTAATTGGGCAAATTCTTGCCTATGTGTGTGTATATTGATTTGCTTGAAATTGTAATAATTATGAATGTTAGGAAATGCATGATGCATCGGGATTATGATATACCTTGAAAAAGGTTATAACATTTGGAATTAGATGAAAAGAAGAAAAAGCATGAAAGTATGAGCATATAATTAGATTTGAGCATGAGATTTGATTGTGTTTGGGACAGAGAGGTTTGTAGTCACGCGCACGTCGACAAAATGTCTTTTCCCGGCTGACGAGATCCGAAAAGTGGACTCGTTTTGTTCACAGAGTAAACTTCGATTTCTCTTATTTATTCCACAGAACCCTCGAGCCATTTAGTTCTGCATTGCATCTTTAAATGTTAAAGTATGGTGCATAGTTGAGTGTTATGTTTAATGACTAAAGTTTATGTTGTGTTATAAGTTTGAGTTAAATTGATCAAATGCTTAAGTTGCTTGAATAAAGTGAGAATGCTTGAATTTCTAGTTATACATATACATATACATATACTTGAATATATGGTCAATTGCCAATGGCTATAAATGTATTAGCCACTGATATGTGACGCTCACCCCATTATTCCCTCCTCAGGTGCAGAACGAGAAGGATAACAATCCTTGTAAGGCATTGAAAACTCGAAGATATTAGAAACTTCTGTAACTAAGTTAGTTTGATCACTTTTGGATAGCTTCATAAGCATGTAAACATTAAGCATGCCATATATGTTCTATTTTGGGTTAAACCCTTGTTTATAATGTTATTATGTAAACAAAGTTATATATGAGTTTCTGTTGTTTTGGCAAATGGGTTTAGAACTAGAAAGTTCCCTAGGCGTATATGCATGTTTCTTTTTTAGTTATTTATTTCATAATCTAAATCTTTCATAGGCGTATAATCGAGTACCAACTTCAGGGAAGAAAATTGGACTAATTTGGGCTAAATTAGTCAAAGTTGTGGCTTATCTTTCTAGCTTTCTAATGGTATAAAGTATGTAAATTTTTATATCAGAGTTAAAAGTTAGAGTCCTTATAAGTGAAGATGTATCATTTGGTGAGGACGTATCATCTGGTGATGACGTGTCGTCTTGTGAAGGCACTTCATCTAGTGAGGGTACTTTATCTGGTGAGTGCACTTTGTCTGGTGAGGGCCCTTCATCTGGTAAGGGCGCTTCTTCTAGTGAGTGTGCTTCGTCTGTTGAGTGCGCTTCGTCTGGTGAGTACGTTTCGTCTGGTGCACTATTCACCTGATCCTATTGTCTGTTCCTAATTTTGACCCTCTAGATGATAACATTTGCCTTTAAGTCTTCATGAAATTTTAGATCCGAAATTCCTCTTTGAAACCATTTAAAGAAAATCTTAATCCAAAATCTCTAGTGAAAGTTATGCCAATTGTTCCGAGATAGGTACAACGTTATTGAGGCTAAGAACATGGCTGATTCTTTTGGACATAACTTCATAACCCAACCACTAAATTAAGTGATTCTTGAAGCAATAGATTCCCGATAGATTTTCCTATCTTCTAATAAAATTTATAGATTTTAGGGTCGATTTGGAAGAGAATGATGGAAGGAAAATGAGGGATCGGTCGGAGGGGCATAACTAGGTTATGAACCCACTTTGGATTTTTAAGCATATCTTGAGTTGTAGAGTTCTGAATGAGAAGGTTCTTCTTTCAAAATAAACTAGAGGCATAGAGCTACAATTGGCTTGAAGAAGTCAAAATGTGAGGTTGCTGATGGGCTACTGTGGCCAATCACCCTTATGAGATGACGGCAAAGTGAGGGTTCATTGGAATAACCATACAAGGAACTGGGCAGAGGGGTAGATTTTTACAGACTAGCTGTGGAAGGGGTACGACTCTGAATCAGTTTCTAGTTTGTGAGAACTGTGAGAAGAGGCATAGTGGTGAGTGTTGGATATTGACTGAAGCTTGCCTTAAATGCAGCTTCATGGACCACCAGATTAGGGATTGCCCTGCTACTTTGGGGGCTCAGTTTGCTATCAGTGGGCGATCTGAGAGTAATGCTACAATCCAGCAGAGCAGAGGTGGTGGATCTAGACAGAGAGGCAGAGGTAGAGTCAGAGGGAGAGCTAGGAGTTCTTCCATGAGGACTGAGGGGCGGGGCAACCGACCGCAGTCCCAAACCAAGGTCTATAGCATGACTAGGCAGGAGAGCCAAGACTCACCAGATGTGGTAGCAGGTGCGCTTCTTGTGTATGACTTTGAAGTTTTTGTACTACTAGATCCAGGATCCACACACTCCTTTATCGCACCACATTTGGAATGTAGGTTACATTGTGATAGGGAGTTACTATATAGATTGGAGGTGAGTATGCCAATAAGCAGTACTACAGTTATAGGAGAGGTTTGTAAAGGATGCTTGATTAGGATTGATCAAGCAATTTTGGAGGCAAACCTTATTATATTACAGTTGAGGGAGATAGATGTGATCCTAGGCATGGATTGGCTCACTGCCCATAGGGCCATCATGAACTGCTACACCAAAGGGGTAGTACTGGAATCTCCTGGTCAGCCGAGGGTAGTATTCAGAGGAGTTAGTCAGGCAGTGCCAGCTAGGATGATATCATTCATGAGTGCATTGAGGTTGATGCAGGGTGGATGTGAGACTTTTCTAGCCCACATCATTGATACTAGAGTTGAGCAGAGTGTAACATTCCAGTGGTTAGGGAGTTCCTAGATATATTTCCTAAAGAGTTACTTGGATTACCACTAGATCAGGAAACGGAGTTCAAGATTGATCTAGTTCCAGGAGCTGCTCCTACATCTAGTCCTCCATATAGGATGGCATATATGGAACTGAAGGAGTTGAACACTCAACTTCAGGAGTTACTGGAAAAGGGTTTTATTAGACCTAGTGTTTCACCTTAGGGAGCTCCAATGTTATTTATGAAGAAGAAAGATGGGACTTTGAGGTTATGCATCAATTATAGGCAACTGAATCGGATGACAGTGAAGAACAAGTACCCGTTGCCTAGAATTGATGATTTACTTAATCAGTTGTAGGGAGCTCAGGTATTCACTAAACTGGAGTTGAGGTCAAGGTATTATCAGTTGAAGATAGCTGAGGCTGATGTACCCAAGAATGCATTTAAGAGCAGGTATGGGCACTTTGAATTTTTAGTGATGCTGTTTGGGTTAACTAATGCCCCGATAGCTTTTATAACCTTGATGAATATGGTTTTTCAGCCCTACCTAGATCGATTTGTAATTGTGTTTATTGATGATATCTTGGTGTATTCAAAGAGCAGGAAGGAGCATACTGAGCATCTGAGAGTCATTTTGCGGATCATGAGAGAGAAACAATTGTATGCCAAATTCAGTAAATGTGAATTTTGGCTGGATCAGGTGGTGTTTCTAGGACATATAGTGACTGGAGATGGCATACAAGTAAATCCAAAGAAGATAGAGGTAATGATGAATTAGGAAGCTCCGAGAAACGTATTAGAGATTCGAAGCTTTCTAGGATTGGCCGGATATTACCAGAGATTTGTCGAGGGGTTTTCTCTAATCTCGGCCCCTCTGACTAGACTTCTGAGGAAGAATGTAGTGTTCATATGGAATGAGGAGTGTCAGAAGAGCTTTGAGGAGTTGAAACATTAGTTGACTACTGCACTGGTGTTGACCATTCCATCGAGGACCGGAGGATATGTGGTGTATAGTGATGTGTCGCATCAAGGATTGGGATGTGTACTGATACAGCATGGCAAGGTGATTGCATATGCATCGTGACAATTAAGGTCTCACGAGATCAATTATTTAGTACATAATTTAGAGCTAGATGCAGTTGTCTTTGCTCTAAAGATTTGGAGACATTATCTGTATGGAGAGACTTTCCAGATATTCACTAATCATAAGAGTCTGAGGAATTTACTGAGTCCAAAGAAGTTAAATTTGAGGCAGAGAAGATGATTGAGCTACTGAAAGACTATGATTGCACTATTGAATACCACCCGGGGAAAGCTAATGTAGTAGCAGATGCTTTGAACAGGAAGTTTAATATCAGTACAGGTCAGATTTAGTTATCGAGGCTACCTAATTTGATATATTTGAGATCTCTGAATATGGAGCTAAATCTGGAGCAAGATAAGGCACTGATTGCTACTTTAAAGCTGAGACCGATGCTACATGACTGAATCAGGAAAGTCCAGGGCAAAGATCATAATATAGTGAAGCTTATGGAAAAAGTGAAAGTGAATCCAGATTATGAGTTTGAATTGAGGGATGAGACATTATGGTTGAGACAAAGGCTGTGTGTGCCTAATGTGGATGATTTAAGGAAGGAGATTCTTAAGGAAGCTCATATGGCCACCAATGCTATGCATCCTAGTACTACTAAGATATATAACACATTGAAGCAACATTTCTGGTGGCCGGGAATGAAGAAGCAAGGGGCGGAGTATGTGTCTAAGTGTATAACTTACTAGTAAGTTAAGGCTAAGCACCAGGCTCCAATACGGAAGTTACGTTCGTTGCCCATTCCGGAGTGGAAATGGGAATGGATCACTATGGACCTCATTATGAGATTGCCTAAGACTCCGAGGCAGTATGATGCTATATGGGTCATAGTAGACCGATTGACTAAATCGGACCACTTCTTACCAGTGAGAGAGAATAACTCACTTGATCAGTTGGCCCAGAAGTATGTGGATGAGATGGTGAGACTACATAGGGTTCCAATGTCCATTGTATCAGACAGGGATCCCAGATTTACTTCGAGGTTTTGGAGGAGCTTGTAGTCTACTATGGGGACTAAGTTGAACTTCAGTACAGCATTTCATCCTCAGAGAGATGGACAGAGTGAGAGGACAATCAAGATTGTTGAGGATATGCTCAGAGCTTATGAATTGGAGTTTAGAGGAGCTTGGGATCAATATATATCATTGATAGAGTTTGCCTACAACAACCGTTACCACAGTAGTATCATAATGGCACCGTATGAGGCACTTTATGGTAGAAAATGTCAGCCGCCATTGTATTGGGATGAAGAAGGTTTGAGAATGGTGGAAGGCCCAGTGTTGATACAGGACACGGTGGACAAGGTAAAGTTGATCCGAAGTCGAATCAAAGCAACTCAGGATAAACAAAAGAGTTATGTGGATTAACATTGATGTGATATGGAGTATAATGTGAGAGACAGAATATTCTTGAGAGTGTCACCTTGGAGGGGGGAGTTTTGAGATTCGGTAAAAAAGGCAAGTTGAGCCCTAGATACATTGGTCCTTATGAGATCATTGAGAGGATTGGATCTTTAGCCTATAAGTTGGCTTTATCGAATGAGATGTCTCAATTGCATAACGTATTTCATGTGAGTATGCTTCGAAGGTACCGATCGGATCCGACACATGTAATACAAGCTCCAGAGATTGCGGTTGCTAGTAACTTAAGCCATGTTGAGGAACCGATCAAGATTGTGGGATCACAGATCAAGCAGTTGAGGAACAGGGTTATTCCATTAGTGAAAGTCCTTTGGAGAAA
>JANSVA010000003.1:16650845-16670609 GCA_025504915.1 Erythroxylum reticulatum
ACCAAACTCTTTTGTTTTATTAATAATAAATATTTTCATTACAAAACTGTAACTGAAGAAGATAAAGTTACATGTAAGTACACTTGCTTTCCAGGGCACTATATTTACATAACTCTAACATCCAGTGGAATTGAAGGAGCTTAAGGAGCAACTGGAAGATTTGTTGGAGAAAGGTTACATTAGGCCGAGCTCTTCACCTTAGGGAGCTCCAATACTCTTTATGAAGAAGAAAGATGGATCATTGTGAATGTGTGTGGATTATAAGAAGCTCAACCATGTCGCCATCAAGAATAGATATCCGCTCCCACGCATCGATGATTTGTTTGATCAGTTGCAAGGGGCAAGAGTCTTCTCTAAGATAGATTTGAGATCAGGTTACCACCAATTGATGATAAAGGAGTCTAATGTATTAAAGACTGCTTTTAGAACATGATATGGCCACTTTGAGTTCTTGGTTATGTCTTTTGGTTTGATGAATGCACCTGTAGCCTTCATGGATTTGATGAATAGAGTCTTCAAGCCTTTCTTAGGTCAATTTTTCATAGTCTTTATTAATGACATATTGGTCTATTCCAAGAGTGACAAGGAGCATGAGGAACTTTTGAGGGCTGCCTTCGAGACATTAAGGAAGGAAGAGTTATATGTCAAATTTGATAAATGTGAATTTTGGCTAAAGGAAGTGGCATTCCTTGGGCATATAGTTTCAAAAAAAAGGAGTGCATGTGGATCCAAGGAAGATAAAAGCGATTGTGAAATGGGAAGCACCTAAGAATGTAGCTAAAGTGAGAAGTTTCTTAGGATTGGTCGAGTATTATAGGAGCTTTGTAGAAGGCTTCTCTATGATAGCAGCTCCAATTTCCAAAATGATAAGAAAGAATCAGAGATTTGTGTGGACAGAGGAGTGCTAGAGTAGTTTTGAGGAATTAAAGAACAGACTTATAACTGCCCCGTTTTGACTTTGCCTTCAGGTAGTGATGGATATACAGTGTATAGTGATGCTTCAAGGAAAGAATTGGGTTGTGTGTTGATGCAAGGAGATAAGGTGATTACTTATGCTTCTAGGCAATTAAAGCCTTATGAGATGAACTATCCTACACATGATTTGGAGTTGGTTACCATAATTTTTGCATTGAATATTTAGAGTCATTACTTGTACGGAGTCACTACTAGGGTGTTTACATACCACAAGAGTCTTAAGTATTTGATGAGCCAAAAGGAGTTGAATTTGAGACAAAGAAGGTGGTTAGAGCTATTGAAAGATTTATGTATCTTGAACTAAGCTTACCCTTCTTACCAAATCTCAAAACTCCTTGCTATGGAGAAGCTCTAAGAAACACTTTGTATCCAACTTTAAATTCCATCTCCTTTCTATGTGTATCCGCATAGCTTGTCATTCTGTCTTGAGCTGCTTTAAGTCTCTGCTTTACTAATTTAATCTTATCAACTGTGACTTGTACCAACTCAGATCCTACAAGTCTCCTTTCACCTTCCTCATCCCAAAAAATAGAAGTTTTGCACGTCCTACCATACAAAGCTTCATAAGGTGCCATCTGAATTCCTGAGTGATAGGAATTATTATAAGCAAATTCAATTAAAGGTAAATGATCATCCTTTGAACCTTTAAAGTCCATAACACAAGCCCTTAACATTGCTTCCAATGTTCGGGCTGTTCTCTCTGATTGCCCATCAGTCTGCGGATGGAAAGCTGTACTAAAGTGCAACTTGGTTCCTAAAGCTTCCTATAAGCTTTCCCAAATTTTGGAGGTGAACTTAGGATCTCTATCTGAGACTATCAAACTTGGAATCCTATAAAGTCTCATTATTTCATCCACATATTTCTTGGCCAAAACATTCAAAGAATCTATCTGTTTAATTGGAAAGAAATATGCGGACTTGATTAATCTATCCACAATCACCCATATTGCATCATGCTTCCTGCTAGTCCTCGGCAATCCTATCAATAAATCCATCGTAATCTTTTCCCATTTCTATTCCAGAATTGGTAGAGGTTTAAGCATGTCTGAAGGTGCCTGGTGCTCAGCTTTAACTTGCTGGCACACTAAGCATCTTTTAGCATATTCCATAACTTCTTTCTTCATACCTTTCCACCAGAAATGCTCTTTCAAATCTCTATACATTCTCGTACTTCCTGGGTGCATTACATAAGGTGCATTGTGTGCCTCATTTAGAATCTCTTCTTTCAATTCTAACATGTCAAGAATACACAATCTGTTACCTATCACCATCAGTCCATCTTTTCTGATGTTTATTTCAGAAGGTTTACCATTTTTAATCTCTTCTCTTAGTCTGCTCAAATACTCATCTTGCTCTTTCAAGTCCTTGATCTTCTTATTCGATACTGGCCTTACTCTAAAATTAGCCAATACACAACTAGATTCAGCTTATCTCAATATCACCTTAAGTTTGGATAATTCCTTCAACAAAGGAAGATATACTATCGGCCATAGTGGATTTCCTACTTAATGCATCCGCTACTACATTAGCTTTTTCCGGGTGGTAGTCTATCATCAAATCATGAGATCATTGAGAAGATTGGGTCTTTAGCCTATAAGTTAGCTTTGCCACCGGAGTTGTCTAAGATTCATAATGTTTTCCATGTATCGATGTTGAGGAAGTATTGATCAGATCCTTCATACATAGTTCAACCTTCAGAAGTTCAGTTAAGAGAGGATTTGACTTATGAAGAACAACCAGTAGAGATCGTAGATTCAAAGGAAAAGGTTTTTAGAAACAAGACTATGAAGCTAGTTAAAGTTATGTGGAAGAACCATTCTACGGAAGAGGTCACGTGGGAACCCTTAGAGGCCATGAGAGAGAAGTATCCACACCTTTTCAATGTCTCAGGTAAGAATTTCGAGGATGAAACTCTTTAAGGGCAGGAGAGTTGCTGGACCCTGAAAAAGTTTCTTTAAATTAAGCATGATCTGAAATAGTTTTGAGGTTTGGATAGATAAAATTTTTGTAGTTATAATTATGTCAAGGTTAGTAGGCTTGCGTTAATGAAAGGAGGGTAAATATGGAAAGCCAAGTTTAACGAGGGGCAAAATAGGAAGAAAGACCAAACAAAAGGACTTCAAATAGAAGAAGGGAAGAGAGTGTCGTGAGGACTAAAGAATGAAAAACGAAAATAGGAGAGAAGAAGAGAGGTTTCAATGAAAAAGAAGAGAAGAGAAATTAAGTTTGTTAAGGTAGGATAACCATCTTTTCTTCTTGCTTTATTAAAGGAATGGGTTGTATTAAGGATGAAGGAGTTAGAAAGAAAAGAGGTTTGTGTGGGAAGAAGATTGATTAGGAGAACCCAATTGATTTTAGCTTAGGTTTTCTAACCTAAATGGACTATAGGTAGATTAGATTTGAGTTTCATTTGTGTTTATTGCAAATTTGTGATCATTTTGAAGTTATGAATTTTATTAGAATGTTGTCTTGAATGAAACCTTGGTTGTTTTAGGGAACCAAAGGAATCCTACGCAAAGGCAAGTGGAAAGGAAAGCTTGACTTGGATTTCCGCAAGCTAATTAGGTGGGTAATAAATTTATAGTTATTGCGTAATTGGGCAAATTCTTGCCTATATGTGTGTATATTGATTTTCTTAAAATTGTAATAATTATGAATGTTTGGAAATGCATGATGCATTGTGATTATGTTATACCTTAAAAAAGATTATAACATTTGGAATTAGATGAAAAGAAGAAAAAGCATGAAAGTATGAGCATATAATTGGATTTGAGCATGAGATTTGATTATGTTTGGGTGAGAGAGGAGTCGTTTCTTAATTACGTGCACGTTGACAAAAAGCCTTTTCCCAGCTACCCTCTTATGGCATACGAGATCCGAAAAGTGGACTCATTTTGTTCATGGAGTAAACTTCGATTTCTCTGTTTTGTTCCACAGAACCCTCGAGCCATTTGGTTCTACATTGCATCTTTAAATGTTCAAATATGGTGCATAGTTGAGTGTTATGTTTAATGGTTGAAGTTTATGTTGTGTGTTATAAGTTTGAGTTAAATTGATCAAATGCTTAAGTTGCTTGAATAAAGTGAGAATGCTTGAATTGCTAGATATACATGTACATATGCTTGAATATGTGGTCAATTGTCAATGGCTATAAATATATTAGCCACTAAGCTGTGAAGCTGATCCCATTATTCCCTCCTCAGGTGTAGAACAAGAAGGGTAGCAATCCTTGCAAGGCATCGAAAACTCCAAAATATTAGAAACTTTTGTAACTAAGTTAGTTCGATCACTTTTGGATAGCTACATAAGCATGTAAACATTGAGAATCCCATATATGTTGTATTTTGGGTTAAACCCTTGTTTATAATGTTATTATGTAAACAAAGTTATGTATGAGTTTCTCTTGTTTTAGCAAATGGGTTAGAACTGGAAAGTTCCCCAAGCGTACGTGCATGTTTCTTTTGTAGTTGTTCATTTCATAATCTAATTCTTTCATAGGCGTATAATCGATTACCGACTTCAGGGAAGAAAACTGTACTAATTTAGGCTAAACTAGTCAAAGTTGTCTTCTAGAAAGCTATAGCTGATCTTTTTAGCTTTCCAACGGTATAAAGTATGAAATTTTGGATATCGGAGTCAAAAGTTAAAGTCCTTATAAGTGAAGACATATCATCTGGTGAGGACGTATCATCTAGTAATGATGTGTCGTCCTGTGAAGGTGCTCCATCTTATGAAGGTGCTTTGTCTTGTGAAGGCACTTCGTCTTGTGAAGATGCTTTGTCTTGTGAGTGCGCTTCGTCTGTTAAGTACGCTTGATCTGGTGAGTGCGCACCTGATCCTATTATTTGGTCCTAATTTTGAGTCCTCTTCGAAACAATTCAAAGAAAACCTTAATACAAAATCTCTAGTGAAAGTTATGCCAATTGTTCCGAGATAAGTACAAAGTGATTGAGGATATGAACATAGTTGATTCTTTTGGCTATAACATCATAACCCGGCCTCTAAATTAAGTGATTTTTAATGCGATAGGTTCCCGATACATTTTCCTATCTCTCAATAAAATTTGTAGCTTTTGGGTTCGATTTGGAAGAGAATGATGGAAGGAAAATGAGGGATCGGTTGAAAGGGAATAACTAGGTTATGAACCCACTTTGGATTTTTAAGCATATCTTGAGGTGTAGAATTCTAAATGAGAAGGTTCTTATTTCAAAATCAACTGGAGGCATAGAGTTACATTTGGATTGAAGAAAGGTTGGTGATAGGCTGCTGTGGGCAAGCACCCTTATGAGATGACGGCAAGGTAAGGGTTCATTGGAATAACCCTACAAGGAAACCCACTCAGGCTTTTCGACTCCGAATGTTGGGCCTTAGAAATGGGGTCCAACAGTATGGGACTACCATATTGAAGTTTTAAGATTAAAAGGGTCAAACTCATAACCAAAAATGAGCATTTATCACGAGGCAGCCCAATATTTATCGCTTTTTATGTTTTTTATTTTAATTTTTTTAGTTATTTTAGTTAGTAGTTATCTATTTTGCTTATTATTGATATTATTTTATTATTTTATCTTATTGAATCATGATTAATTCTCAAGCTGAGTGTTTTGAGTAGTGCATTTTTGTTTTGTATGTTTATAGGTCAACATAGTAAGAACATGCCCCTTTGTCTCTACCCATATTGACATGTACTTAATTCTGTTGGAGAAGTAGAGAGCAACACTTTTAAATAGAGTCAATACATATCCACGTATACTTGTCATCTTTCTCCTTACACTAGACTAATGTTTACTTGCAAAATGAGGCAAAAAGAAGAAGAATGCACCACTTTTAGACTCAGAACATATATGGCACCTTATAGTGCTCATATCCAACAAAAACCCTAACATACTAGACCTATTTTGACCATCAAGTTTTCATATATAGAAGCAAAATAGGTAAGACTTAAGCATGGGAGTAATGTAGCACCATGTACTCCTCGTGCTCAAAAACACACTTTAGGTAAGTAGAATATGCCTGAAGACACACCCTTATATTAAGAAAAAAATTTCCAATCTTTTCATCATATAATATTTTCCAATCTTTTCATCATATAATATAGTTTTAACACAACAACATGTTGAGACCATGTCTAGGTGTCAAATAGAAATATAATAGACAAATTTTTAACATATTTCACACAAACCTATGTATCCCCATCATATTAACAATACTGCTCCATATAGCACCCTTATCCTCCCTTTGTTTTAAACCTGACGCTTTTATTTTTTTAACGTGAGTAATTTAAATAACATGGTCTCATGTCCAATATCATGTATAAACTATATTCCATCAACATCCCTTGATGTAATTCCTATGTTACCATATTTTTTAGACTACACTTGTGATACATATGTGTTGTTGGCGCCCGAATTTTTTCTTGATGAATAAACATGATTTAAATTAATTATGAGGGCTTTTTAGAATTATTTTGTGGAGTTAATTATTATGTTAATGTTAGTAAGATTATATGACATAGGTTGCTTGAATTAAAGTGTTCATGTAATAAGATTGTATAAGGGTATTTTTGGCAAATCACTTAAGCATATAAGGCCATAAGGCTTAATGGAAGGGCCAAGTGGAGTTTACACATTCATTTAGGGTATAAGTGGAAGAAGAGTTATTGTCTTGTATTTAGAAGGAGAATAAAATGTGGATGAAGGGAGAGAGAGAGAAGTTAGGATTTTTGGAGATCTTGAAGAGTTTGAAGAATTTTGAAGCTAAACAAGTAAGTATAAGCATCTTTCTTTTTGATTTGATGAATGAAGCATGTTTTGGTGATAGTTAAAAGTAAAATGAGAGTGAAAATGATGTAAATGAAGAGTTAGAATCGGGAAAATTTGGAAGACGAGTCGATTTTCTATCAATGTTCACCACGGAAAACATTTATATTTGCCTTGGCAAAGCCGCAAGGTTCGCCAAGGTCAACCTGCAAGAAATCAAAGTTCGTCGTGGTCAACTTTTTTGGTTCGCCGCAGTGAAGTTTTCTCTGTACAGCTTGAACATGCTTTGGTATTGTAAGTATAACTTTTTGTGTAGTTATCCAAATGGAATAATTTTTTGTTCATAGTAAACTAGAGACAAAGGGATACAATTTTTATGATGAAATCAAGTTTTAATTCAATCTTTAAATTTTTCAATTTTTGGATGGAAATTGAGCATAGAATATTGTTTCAGTATAAGAATAGTCCGAAAATGTTTGGGGTATAACTTTCATATTACTAAACCAAATTGAATGATTTTAATGTCATTAGAAACTTAAGACTATAGGGAACATTTTTCTAGGAGGAATAGTTATCAAATTTCTTCATTTACTTGATCGAAATGATCATGGAAATTTGACCCAAAGGTTTGGACTTTTCGAAGGGTTTGAGTAATTAGAATTTATCTGAGTGGTTTTGCATTATATGGGTCCTCAAATTGTATTCCTATTGAATGACAATTTTCATAATTGATAAAGGGAATCAAGGAAGGCAAGAGGATCAAGAGAAGAGGCACCTTTTACTAAGGTTTAAGCAAGGATTTTTAAGGTGGGTACATGTTTATAATAGAGTAAATAAGCCACCAAATGTTTTCTTTGAATCAAGGAAGTTTAATGATTTCAATTGCATCATAGATGTTGCATTTATTGCTTCTTGAATGGATTGTGAAATTGTTATATGTTTGATATATGAATTGTGTTAATGATTTATGAAAAGACTTTGAAAATGATTCTTTTTGAAAAGATACATGTTTATAAAATCAGGTCTTCAGAAATGATTTTCGAAATATCTCATGTTAAAAACAAGTTTCCAAAATGTGCCATATGGGCAAACTTTTTTCAATTCATGAATTACATATTATGTGGGTTTAGTATAATTCATTCAAGAATGTCATGTGCACGTTGATCAAGTTAAAGACTTCTCCCACCTGCCCGCTAGTGGCACGGAGCTCCTTCATGAACTCCCTCATATTTATGTCTACGTAAAACCACTATATAGGATTGTGATAGTGCATCAAGTTTATGACTACACAGGACCATTATGTAGAGATGTGTAGTTCGTCATGTTCATAGATCTACCCAAACCATTCTAATGTGCTTATGTGCTTATGATATGTTAACAATTTTGATGCATACATGATTTGTAATTTGTGAATGTTGGTTAAGAATTTTAGAACAATGCGTTTTATAAATTCAACTAGACTTTGTATTTAACAAATGAACATTTCAAAAGTTTTGCTTATTTTTCCATCATAAACTGTTACCCACAAGCTTTAAGCTCACCCCCTCCCCTTATCCGTCTCATCTTCAGGTGAAGAGCATGAGATTGAAACCAAGAGTCGAGGCATCACTCCACTTTTGCAATGTTTTTGTATTTTAAGCTAGTTTTATAAAACAAGGCTTTAGTCGCATTTTGAGCATTTCTAGTTTATGTAAACTTGGTATTTTTGGATTATGATATATTGTGGCTTGAAATGCCATTAAAGATTTGTAAAACTTTTTCCTTTTGAGGTTAATGAAATATGAGTTTGTGCATGGATGAGTTTGAGTGGAAATTAGGTATACCTAAGGAAGTTATCGATTTGAGGTGATAAATTTTGAATACAAATTGCTGTTACATATAAGTGAGATGTGTTATGGAAAAGAAAAATAGGAATTTGTGAAGAATGAGAATTAATGGTAAGTAAGGAATCAAATAAGTAGAGATTAGAGAGTTTTATGAAATAATGTTGGTAGTTGAATTGTCATGAGATGATGTTGCATTAGAGAAAGTGTAATTGGGAAAAGTTAAAGTGAAAGTAAGGTTAGGATAGATGGAGAAACCTAGGGAAGGCTTTTGAGGAAACCCTTCTCGAAAGGTGTTATTATGGTTGATTTTGCATCTTCACCATGGCGAAGTCAACCTTCTCGCCACGGCATATTTATCCCGAGAAGAGCAGGGAAAAAAATTTTAGACCTTCGCCACCACGCCGAAACATAAAGTTTGTTGCAGCGAACCCACTCGTCGGAACCCAGGAACCCAACATTTATGGTACCAAAGCATAAAGATGAACCAATGATGGTTAAGGAGATTTCACTAGATTAGGCTCACGTTTTATAAGTCCGGATAGTTGGCCTCTAGAAACGGGGTCCAACATATGTTTACCTCATATAGGGAAAAATATGCCTCATACACAATATTATATATAGGTTGTGTCCACCCTTATAAAAGGTGTTTCTAGGTTCTATCCCTCATTTTTCATTGCCTCTTCCATTAGTTTCCTCTGAAATTTTAGCTTCTCTAGAGGTTTTAACTTTCCTCTCGCACAACCTCTTCTTACCCTATTTCATAACCTATAACCACATATATATATATATATGGGATTTTGAAGCACTTAACAACTACTTTTGTAACATCTTCATCAATTTTGATCATCATCTAGGTATTCATGCTACTTTACTTTTAATTTGAATATTTCAATTCATTTTGGATTATTTAAAATTATGAATCATATTTTATGGTTTTAATCATCCATTATGAATGAACTTTGGGCTATTATAAGAACAATTGGATAAATTATGAGTTATATGTGCATTTCATAGCTAAAGATGGTTAATGTACATTATATTAGTTGCTATGGTGATATTTAGTCATTATATTGGTTCGTAGAATTTCTAAATTAGGCTAAAGGATACACGAACTTGCAATAATTTACTTATGCTTGTTTGAATTCATTTATCACTTCCCCCTATGTATTTATATATATGTAAGGTATGTGGTTTGATGAATAGCTATCATTTTAGAATTTATGATACTTTAAGAGCATTATTGATATCAATGAAGCAAGTATGCATATTAGAAATACTCACATTTTTAAGTGAATTAGCTCATATTGTTGCATTAATAATCTCATTTTACTCTCTTTTACTTAAGTAGTGTCCTCATATGTGATTTCTAGTGTTCCATATCCCATGGGTATTTTCACATATAAATACTATATTGAATTCATTTTTATCAAAAGTAGAAGAAAATATGCACCATTTCAATATCTAACACAATGAGTCTCTTATCATTATTAATATACTTACTTCTAGACTTTGGTGCCATAGTTTTAACTTTATCTACAACCATGAGTGTCATTAAGACTTAAAAACCATTCTCTACAATTCCCTAAAGAATATAACTTTTTTAGCTAAACCAAAATGTTCCATTATTGTTTTCGAATATATGTAAGTCACCTTCAAATAAATTAGGTATATCTATATATTGACTATCTTAGTTAAAAAGTGAATCAAAATTATGCCACAATAATCTTTACTCAAATTTTGCTAAAAATATAAAAGAAATAATAAGACATGCTCTAGTGTGATTCTTTAGTCTCCAGAAGGCACATAGAGGGGGAGAACTATGTGTATTCATTTGTTCCTATTTAAAACTCTAATAAATGATCATGTAAGATTCATATAAAATAACTACACATAATGGTGAAGAATAATAGAGAAAGAAAAAAAACTAATTTATAGTGGTTCGATTAAAAAATCTTCACCTACTTTTACTGTCCAAGTTCTACTTAAAAATTTAGTATCTTCTTCTTTTAATAGGTGAAAAGCAACCATGTATACAATATCTTCTTTGTTATGAGTGAAGATGAATCCTGAAAATTACCTTGCTTTTATATGGGTGAAGAGTAACCATTTACAAATCTTGTTAAAGATTAAGAGGAACCTTCATAATGTGTATCTCAAGCAATTTCCTAAATTGCAATAATTATATAACTAAAAAACCACCTCTTGCTTATACAAATGAAAAAAATGGCTTAATATGTTTTGTTTAATTTACATACGAATTCTCTAGCCTCTCAAAGCTCGTAAAAACTCTCTAGCATACCTAAGATACTTCTCATAACTCATATGCAATTTATTTATTCTCAAATCAAGCTAAAATAGTCATTAGAAACAAAAATTAGTCCTTACAATAGATAGTAACAATAGTATTGGTCGACTATTCTGGCATCTTGGTCAACCAAGGTTGTTATAACTCTCAGTATATGTTTTTAAAAGACATTGGCCAATCACTATATTACATTATTTGACCATTCTATCTAAAATCCTTAACATTATTCCCCATATTGGTCAATCAAACTTCCCTAAACAAAATTTTCGAAATTTCTCAAATTATTTAAAAGATCAAAACACATTCTTTTGATACAAAATTTCATTCAAAATCTTCCCAAGCATTTTTTCAAAGATCAAGATATTTTTTTAAAGAATAAAACGATTTTACTCTTGATTATGAACGGAATATATGAATTATGCTCTATAGACAAATGATCATGGAATGATTGAGTCTCTAATTCAGTAAAATGGTTCAGATAAGATTACAAAAAGAATTACAATGATTTGGTTAAGTCTTGATATGCTTTATTCCTTTTTTTTTTTTAGTTTTTCACTTGAATTGCATAAATAGTCCATATGCTCATTTTATTTATCACTTGATTGCTCAATTGATTCAATTGACACTTTTTCTCACTTTACCTTTCCATGAAGCTTGATCTTTCTCATAATAACTTTCTATTATCACCAAAGATTATTTATATAAAAAAATTAGTGCTAACATGTTTTGTTATCATAAAAACTGTGTTAGAATGTCACGTGTTATCATAAAAATTGTATTAGAGCATCACTTGATCTAATAAGGAATTTAACACGTATACTATATTCAACTAGTTGTAAAAAATGATTTGAGTTTCATGAATCAGGGGTAAACATAATCTAGATGATGTGCAAAATTTTCAAATGACAAACGATTGATATTTTCAACACAAAAATTATGATTAGATTTATAAACTTAATATACACCAAGTAAATTCATTTTAAAACTCTTTTAACCAATTGTAGTTACTAACTAAATTACAAAATATAATCCATGAATCCAAGGGATAACGGTGCATTTACTCTTTCTATTATCTTAGGTTTCCCAATCCAAATCATTTACTTAGAGTTTTTTCCTTTTCAAGTCATTTTACTTTTCAAATTTTTTTAATTGAGTAATTTAAGCTAAGAGAATGAAGAGAAGTACAAACATGATGTGCTAGTTCAGTATGATGTTGCTGTGGCATGCCATGTCGGGACTTTTTCACATATTAATGCGTAGTATTATAGGACGTAGTAAGACATGGGGTCATTCTACGCCAACATTCCATATTAACCCAAATTGAGAAATTATGAACTTAATTGAGTACCTATCATACCGTTCCACATTATTCTTAGTAATAAACGTGTGTGTAAATAATAATAGCAATAAGTAAAATTTTTAAACTCTTCCCCCCTCACTCTCGCCTCTTCTTTCCTTCTCTTTTTTTTTCAAAATTTTTAATTAATTATTTTACTTACTTCAACTTTTATAATTATTATAAATTTTTAATTTTTTAAAATAAAAATAAATATTTTTATTACTAATAACAACTATAAATTAAATAAAACTTAAAATAAATTATTTTTATTTAAATTTATATTAATATTTTATATAATATTTATTAATAATGTATTAATAAAAAGATTTTATTTTAAAATAAATAATTTAAAAATTATTATTTATAAACTAATATTTATTTTATATATTTTTAATTATTAAATCAAAATTTATTTGAATTTTTTATATTTTAAATATATATTTTAAATTTAATTATATTTATTAATAATTCTTAAATTAATTTATAAAATAAATTAAATTAAAATTAAAATTATTATTTATTATTCTAATTTTTAGAGACATGGTTAAAAATATACAGTTCAACTGTATAATATGATAATGAACTATTTTGTAATTTTCATAAAAAAATTAAAAATTATTTTATAAATTTAAAAAATCACCTAAAACGATATCTGATATCAACCAATATTAATATAATACCGTACCAAAATTTAATCCGATATTCCGGTATTCATAAAATTGCTTTGTATATTTAGAAAACATAATACGTGGAACATGTAGAGAGAAACGGAGTTACGATGTTCTTCGCGGGATTTATCTTCAGAAGAATAGAGAAAGTTTCGTCAGATAATAGTTGATAGTTGGGATATTTGCACAAAAACAGGTTTTGTGAGATAATTATTTATACTTATTATTATTGCTATCAGTACCTTATCTACAATCATACAACACGTCAATGATAGGTAATTATATACCCAAAATTAATGATTTCTTAATTGGGACTTTATTAAAAAAGACACGTGAATTTTAGTTAACGTTAAATCGGTGGTCCCCATAAGCCATGTTGGTTTCATTATCAATGTGTTATCCATGTAGATAATACGTCGATATTATGATGATTGTAGCCTGTTTATATGCATCCCGGGCTCTATAATACTACATGTGTCAATGACATGCTAACATATCCTCTTCGAATAATAGGACTAAAGTACCATTATCCACAAACTAAATCATAATTAACACAGCCTCTATAATACTACATGTGTCATGACATGCTAACATATCCTCTTCAAATAATAGGACTAAAGTACCATTATCCACAAACCAAATCATAATTAACACAGCCTTTTTTTTTAGCTATAAAAATATATGGATTAACCTATTTTCGAACTCCTATAGGACACTAATGATGTTCCTATTATTTGAAACTCTTTATGGGGACTCTTGAAGTTACTTAAGACTCTTCGGTCAATTCTTATACTTGCGAAGTTGATTCTTGCGTGTCTTTATCCTCTTATAAACGGATTACTGAAACATGAATTACAAGTCTCCAATCACTTGAATCTCCTGTGAAAGACTTTGAAGCAAACATTCGATCAGGATTGCATATCATAAAAGAAGTTGGACAACCATAGACACAACCACTTCCAAAAGTTTTTCAGTTTTTTCAATCTTAATTTTTATTAGAGTGCCCGCTATCATTTTGATAGAAAAATTTAGAAAGGGCAGAATTTAGAGTAAGAAAAAGAGGGAAAAATTAGAGTATTTTGGTTGAATAATGCTTGTCTTTATTCATGACACTTTGATCCTTTTATACTGATCAATCCATACATAATATGAAGGAAACAACCATATGAGAATCCCTGATCTTAAGCTAATATTTTGCTAATTGTTTTACATGATCTCTCCTGGGTGAAAACAAACAACTAAAAACAATATCTAAGAGACAAGTAATAACAAATAAACAAGTAGAACTCAAAGCCACGTCCTCCACATGTCACCATACATTACGAACATGTTCTCGTATCACTCTTCCCTCCTCAGAGAATTCTTGCCCACAAGGATGAAAGTCAGATAAGTTTTCAAAAAACGTCTTAAGTTCTCCCAGGTAGCGTCCTCCTTAGTAGTGTCGCTCATTTTACCAAGATTTCTATTGTTGATCGATACCTTCCTTTTTGTTTAACTCACTAATCTAATATTTCTTCTAGCTGAGGAAGGACAACTGATTCATCTAATATACGAGGCAACTCAAGTTGTGGCAAAGGCCGATGCCCGAAGTATTTTCTGAGCAGACTCATATGAACAACATCATGGATTTTAGAATTTGAAGGTAAAGTTAAATGGTTAGCGATACTTCCCACTTGTTCAATTATCTTAAAAGGCCCAAAATACCGTGGTGACAGTTTTGCGGAATGTTGAAAAGCAACTGATGATTGACGATAAGGAAGAAGCTTCAAATAAACAAAATCTCCAACTCGGGACTGCACATCTCGACGGTGTTGGTCAGCTTGCTTCTTCATTCGTTCTTGGGCAAATTGCAAATTCTTCTTCAATTCACGTAAAATATTTGCTCGAAATCGCAAGAACTCATCTACTAATTGAGCTTTTGTGGTACCCGGAACGTAAGACATAATCTTTGGTAGTGGAATTCCATAAACTACTTCAAAAGGAGACATATTTATAGAAGAATTAATGCTACTATTATAACTTAGCTCCGCCCATGGTAACCATTCCTACCAACGCCTAGGTTGATCCCCAATGAAATATGTTAGATACTCCTCCAACACCCTATTGATGACTTCCATATGCCCGTCAATTTAAGGATGATAACTCGTAGTCAGCTTCAGAGTAGTCCCTTGTAACTTAAACAACTGCTACCAAAAAGAACTAACAAATACCTTATCTCGGTCACTGACAATTGAGTGAGGCATTCTATGTAGTTTAACCATATGATTGATGAATTCCCTTGCAACAGTAGCCGTTGTGAATGGATGTCTCAAAAGAACAAAATAATTGTATTTTGATAATCTGACAACAACTACCATTACCAAAGAATACCCCTACGAAATTGGTAATCCTTCCACAAAATCCATTGATATATTAGTCCATATCGCTTCTGGTATTGGTAAGGGTTAGAGTAATTCAACTGGGCTTAAGTTGTCTGTTTTGAAACGTTGACAGGTTTCACATTCACGGATGTATGTTTTAACTGCAAGTTAAATTTCGGGCTAGTAAAAATCTGCTTGAATTCTTCCTAGTGTTTTATTGTAGCCAAAATGGTCTCCAAGAGGAGTGGAGTGGGCTAGTTCCAAAAGAGTTGGGATCAACGAACTTTTAGGACTCAAATATACTCTCCCTTTCCAAGTCCAAGCTGAATTAAGTTCTAAGGCCATCTGAAATTTTCTCCTGCATTGTTAAATAAAAAGGATTAGATTGTACCTCTTTTTTTAATGTCGCCCACCAATTTCACATAGGGATGGATAATAAAGCCATCTGGAATTCCAACAATCTAGACAAGGCATCGGTACCAAAATTTTCCTTCCCTTTTCGATATTCAATGGTATACTCATAACCCATGAGTTTGGGCAACCGACGAGCCTAAGCAGGCGTTGTAATTCTTTGGTCTAACAGATATTTAAGGCTACGTTGATCGGTTCGGACAATAAATGATCTACCAAGCAAATAAGGGTGCCATTTCCACATAGCTTTAACTATAGCGAGCATTTCCTTTTCATATGTGGAGAGATTTAATGCAGTACCTTTAAGAGCCTCACTGAAGAAGTCAATCGGTCTTCCGTTATGGGATAAAATGGCACCTATTCCTTTTCCTCATGCATCATTTTCCACCATGAAACTTTTCGAAAAATCAAGAACTTGTAGGACTGGGGTTGTTGACAAGGCCTCTTTGAGTGTAAGGAAGGTTGTGGTATAATCTGAAGTCTAATGAAACCCCTCTTTTGATATGAGTAGCGTGAGATGTGCAGCAATCTCTCCGAATCGCCGAATGAACTTGCGATGCTGCTAGTCCAAGAAACCCTCGAACCCCTTTCGCATTAGTAGGTCGTGGCTAATTTTTAACCGCTTGTATCTTCGTGGGATCAACCTCTACTCCTCGCTTTGAAATTAGGTGACCCAAATACGCTACTTGTTGTACACCAAATTGACACTTTGACTCCTTAACGACCAATTTATGTGTAGATAATAGTTGTAAAACGGTGTGGAGATGTAAAAGATGGTCTTCCCAGGTCCTACTGTACACTAAAATATCATTTTAAAAAACCAGAATGAACTTACGAAGGTATGGTTGAAAAATATCGTTCATGAGGCTTTGAAAAGTATCGGGTGCATTTTTGAGACCGAAGGGTATAACGACAAATTCATAATGGCCTTCATGGGTACAAAATGTCGTTTTATGGATGCCATCTTCTGCTACTCTAATTTGGTGATACCCAGACCTCAAATCAAGCTTTGAGAAATACTGCAAACCAAAAAGTTCATCCAACAACTCATCGATCACCAGAATGGGAAATTTATCCTTTATGGTGATTTCGTTAAGAGCTCGATAATCAATACAAAAATGCCAATTTTCATCTGATTTTTACCAACAATACCAAGGAAGAGAAAGGACTGTAGCTTGGCCTGATTAATCCATATTGGAGGAGTTCGTGCACTTGTTTTTTGATCTTCAATTTCTGATAGTACGAGCATCTATATGGATGTACATTAACTAGCTTACTATGTGGTTCAAATGGAATATGGTGGTCATGTGGTCAAGCAGGTGGTAACTCCTTAGGCAAGACAAACATATGTCAGAACTAGTTAAGGAGTGTGTGTAGCTCCATCGGGTATCTTGATTTGAATGTTGTGTTTTCCTCTTCTACTTCTATCATTTGCAACAAATAGCTTGTTCCTACTGTAGTGTAACATTCCTTAGATTTTATAGCCTCTAAACTCCATCCTTTTATTCCATAGAACACATGAGGTTGTTCCTTCACTTTTTATGGTCATCGTAAGATTCTTATAATCTGTTTTGATCGGTTCCAACATAGCAAGCCATTGCACCCCGAGTATAAGATGGCATGTTGCGATAGGTAATACATAGAAATCAGTCACAGTATGATAACCTTGAATATTGAAGTACATTTTCCCGAGCAAGTAATTTTCTCCTTATTTGTGACCATAACTTGGAGCTGTTTGTCTTGCGACACTATGAGGCCAAATTTATATATCATTGTTTGATCCATAAAGTTGTGCATGCTGCCCCCGTCAATCAAGATCGCCACATCTTTTCCTTTCAACTTGCCTTGCAATCATATAGTTTGAAGGTGATCCATTCTGACAATAGCATGGAAAGAGATTTCAGGAAGGCCCTCTACTTCAGTTGGTTCCACCTACATGTCTACATCTTCCACCGAGTCTTCAATCATGAACAATTGTGGTCTTCGACACCGGTGACCAAGTACGAACTTCTCATCACAGTAGAAACATAATCCTTTTTCACGTCGCTCCCTTGCTTCCTGATTAGTAAGCCTACAAAATGAAGGAGCTTGGGATGCCGTTTGGAGCTCTTGTTGTTGGTGGTGGTCCTAAAATGCTTGTCTGAGTTGATTTGTTGTTTTTAATCGAAGTGTTAGTTGTAGTAGATGGTTTCACATTTTGTATACACTTCTACAGGTCATTCCGCTTCTCAACTAATCTTTGCTAATCCAATAGCATCGACCAGAGATTTTGGTTGCTTCAACCGAACTTCCAAATGCACTATGTCTTTTAACCCGGCCATAAAACTTCCAACCAAGAACTTCTCAAGTAATTCGTCTACTCTGTTTCATAACTTCTCAAATTCTTCTTGGTATGAAACAACGGTTCCGATCTGCTTGAGGCGAGATAAAGCCTCAGATAGATATTCATAATTGGTTGGTCCAAAACAAGCGAGCAAGGCTTTAGTAAACTTTACCCAAGTCATCGGCCCTTTATACTTGGTAATCCACCGATGCCATTGGAGAGCGATTCCTTCCAAGTGAAATGAGGATAACTGCATTTGATGGTTGATGGAAACTCCTTTAAATTCAAAATATTGTTCTGCCTTAAAAATCTAGCCCTGCGAGTCTTCCCCATCAAACTTTGGGAAGTTCAGTTTCAGATTGTGGTTTTTGGGATCAATGAGGCTTGAATTTTAGCTATAAATGTGGTGGGTAGTTTGGTGTACAGGTGTTTCATGTATTCTAGATATGTTTGGGTTAGGTTCTGGTGTGGTGTGATGGGTATTTTGTGGCAAGTCAATGGTTTCCAATTTGGTGATGATATTTTGGTGATGGTTTTGGGAGGTTTCTATGGTTTGTAATTTAGAAAGGATGGTTTGTAGAGTTGAATTCAGAAGCTCAAAGTTTGACTCATATCGGCCGAGAGTCTTTTCGACCTCACTACGGAACTCGGCATTGCTTTTACCATGCATTTCCATAACCTGGCTCTGATATCAAATGATAGAAAAATTTAGGAAGGACATAATTTAAAGTAAGAAAAAGAGGAAAAATAAGAGTATTTTGGTTGAATAATGCTTGTCTTTATTCATGACACTTTGATCCCTTTATAGTGATCAATCCATACATAATATCAAGGAAACAACCATATGAGAATCCCTAATCTCAAGATAATATCTTGCTAATTATATCTCATGATCTCTCCTACGTGAAAGACCCATTTAATAGAAAACAAACAACTAAAAACAATATCTAAGGGACAAGCAATAACAAATAAACAAGTAGAACTCAAAGCCACACCTTGCACATGTTATCGTACATTACGAACATATTCTTGTATCACATTTTTGAACGGTTATAAATAATTTCTCACAATCATAATTATATATTTAGAGGCCACACTTAAAATTCTTTAAGTAGTGATTTTTGATATATTATAAGTTTATTAGCAAGCTAAAGCAAGATATACTTCTCCTATATGATTTCCTCATTATATAATAGCTCATGCTTCAAATTTTCTTAACATTCACGCCTCCAAGCAATTGTCCTAGTGTACTTTTATTCAAACTTAAATTCTATGTGATAATAAGCTATTATTTCATAAAACTCATATCATCAAAGACGCCATTATCATGTCTTAAATCTATCAAAATTAACTCAGTGGGGTATATAAAATATGAGATTTAAGGTGGCAGGCAGTGTGAACTGTTGGAAAATTGGGTCGAGATCCGATCCGACCGCAACGGAATAACCACGAAACTTTTTTGTGACTTTTGATTTCTCGAAAATCAAGATCTATTTAATTCTATAAAATGATTAACACAAATCATAATAAAGCAAAATTTAATTCATACCTTATTCCGAAGCTTGATCTTTATCTTGATGTATCCCTCGAACCGTTTCTAAAACCGATCCTTCTCAACCACCGTAGCCGCACAAGTATCCGACCTCTAACGGTATCCACAAAACAAGTTGAAAGAAATCTATAACTTTTACAGAGAGGGTTAAGCATGAAGTACTAGCTTCATAGAGCTCAAGCCTATTTATAATAAGCTTTGGACAATTTAGTAATTTAATTGAAATTAAATACTAACTTCAATTAA